>JAQHUG010000267.1:1503299-1516282 GCA_028555095.1 Dicrostonyx torquatus | reverse complement strand
TGACTCTTTTGCTGGATTTTGGGACCCCTATCCCTCATACTGGATTGCCTTGCCCAGCCTTATAATAAGAGGAGGTGCTTAGTCTTACTGCAAACTTGATATGCCATGTTTTGTTGGTATCCATGGGATGCCTTCCTTTTCTGAATAGAAACTGAGGAGGAGTGTATGGGGAGGCAGGAAAAAAGTGAGAGGGGAGACTAGGAAGACAGATAGGAAACTGCAGTTGGAATGTAAAATAATAAAAATAGAATTAATTTCGTAAGGGATACTATTTCTATTTTTTCTAAGATGAATGATGATGACCAGATAATTCAATACAGAAACTTCTGGACTGTGTACTTCCTCTTCATGCTCTGCCTGTGTTCTCAGTGGAGACCCACAATGTATCCAAGGCCTCTGAACCTTCCAGGTTCAGCCATGTATTTGATCACTCCTGCTCCTCACCCCGGGATTGGCTTCACAGCACTGTTTACTTGCATAAAGTTGACTATTTTAACTCTAAGCAAAATAGCATGAGGATTTTGCCTCTCTCAAACCAGACAGAGAAACATGTCCAAAAAATTGTGGGAATGAAATAAAAAGCAATGGCAAACATTAGGTGCTAGTCAGAGTAGACCGGAAGCCCAGGAAACCAGGACCTTGCTAACTGGCCTGATGCAGGAGAAAAAGACAATGGAGACCCCCACACTGCACCACACTATAGTAGTAAGTAACACCTCAAACAGTCCAAAGCTATGCAGTCGATAAGCCTCGGAGTCTCCTCCAATTGCTGATATGCGTGATCTCTACTTTCCTGGTTAGTCGGATTTGATACTAAGATTTAAAAATGGTTTGGCATGGGCTTTTAAAGATTTGAACATTTCTCTTCTTGGGAATTTCATTTCCCAGAGTGTAGACTCTATGCATTAGGTTCCATGCTTAATCTCAAAAACTTTCCAACCATTGGCTTTCTAGTCCCCATCTTTTCTTTGATAAAAGCTCTGTGGTACAGGTACCACATTTAATCATGAATAATTGTAACATGAGGGCTGGCTTCCTAGTTGGGGTTTCTGTCCCACCAGGTACCCCACAGCCAGCAAGCCCCAAAGAAAATCACACAGAGGTCTCCATAAGATTATAGACTGATTGGCCCATTAGCTCAGACTTCTTACTAGCTCTTGTAACTTATATTAACCCATTGTTCTTATCTATGTTAGCCACATGGCTCAGTACCTTTCTCGTCACATGTTGCCTCCTCGGTCTGTGCAGGAATGCCAAGGGAGCTAGCTTCCTGCTTCCCAGAATTCTCCTGTTCTCACCTCTACTTCCTGTCTTGTTTCCTACCTATACTTCCTGTCTGGCCAATCAGCATTTATTTCAAACATGATTGACAGAATACAGACAATTCTCCCACACCAAATAATGTCCTCTTGTCAAGGCTTATGCTGTGCCCCATTTTGTCACATCCTAGTCTCCAGAAGTATTACATGAGAGGACTTCAGAGCAGCCTATGGAACAATGTCCAGGTTCTTTGCATCCTTAACAACGAATTTCATGAGAAATGGAGCAGTAGTAAGAAAATACTAATTTATTAAAATTGAGAGTAAAAGTATAGAATATTCTCTCCAGGCTGTCCATGGGCCCAAGTAAGCATGTTATGCAGTACTGTGGATTACTTTTGAAGGTCCTTTTCATGAGTCTATTTGAAGAGCAAAGTAGATGGATCCCAGAGGCAGGAACGGGGTGTATCCTTACACTGACAGATGGGATGTTATACCAACTTCAGACAATGTGCATGTACACAGGCTATACACCCATAATCTTAAGCATATGTGCTATACTACGTCATATACACACAGGCGATGGTAAATAGAGGTTTTCCCTTGAGAGGTATTTCAAGGACAGATTTGTTATTGCGGCAATTGTGCCCAATATTGGTTTAAGGTGTCTTCAGTCTTCGTTAGGATTTCTATTGCTGTGAAGAGTCGCCACTACTATGGCAACTCTTATAAAGGAAAACATTTAATTGGAGTAGCTTACAGCTTTAGGTTTAGTTCATTATCATCATGGCAGAACATGGTGGCGTGCAGGAAGACATCATGCTGGAGAAAGAACTGACAGTCCTACATCTTGAACTGTGTACCACACTGAGCATAGTTTGAGCAAAGCCCACCCACACAGTGACACATTTCTTCCAATAAGGCCATATACACTCCAACAAAGCGACACCTCCTAATGGTGCCACTCCCTGTTATCTTAGGAGGGTCAATTATATTCAAACTATCACATTCTACTCGCTGGCCCCATATACTTGCAACAATATCATTATACGAAATGCATTTAGTCCAACTTCAAAAGTCCTGGGTGTCTATCCCAGTCTCAATAATGTTTTAAAGTCCCAAGTTCAAAGTCTCCTCTGAGATTTTATGGAATCTTTTAGCTATAATCCCCTACAAAGTTAAAATAAAAAAAAATTAAAAAAACCAGATCACATACTTCCAACATATAATGTCACAGGATATACATTACCATTCCAAAACATAGGGAAGGGAGCATAGTGAGGAAATTTTGGCCCAAAACAAGACTGAAAACCAATTGGGCAAACTCTAAACTCTGCATCTCCATATTTGATGTCAAAAGGATCTTCAGATCTTCAACTCCTTTCAACTTTGTTGACAGCAACACACTTCTTTCTCTTGGGCTGGTTCTACTCTGTGTGGAGCTTTCCTTGGCTGGTATCACATGACTCTGGCATCTCCAATATCTCGAGGTTGAAGCAATCAAGGCTTCACAGCTTCACATAACAGCCTTTCTGGACATCCATTCAGGGACATCCCTGTCATACACCTGGCCTCAGTGGCTTTCCTTAGTCTTAGATGAGGATTCCATAACTCCTTTCTTTTTTCCTTGACTCTAAAGCCAGTACCACATGACCAAAGCTGCCAAGTTCTGCTGCTTTCTGATAGAACATGACTCCTTTGTTCAATTATATCATCACCAGATTTTTTGGTTTTCTATGATTTCCTTCACTGCCTAAGCCTGGCTGTCCTGGAACCCAATCTGTAGAACAGGCTGGCCTCAAATACCCAGATCTGCCAGCTTCTGACTAAAGGTGTGCACCACCACACCTGGCTCTAAGCTTTTCTTTAATCTCTTTTCACAAATTGGGTACCTTACTGCATGGGCTCACCACACCCTCTATTTCATTTCTTAATTTGTTCATCTCTTAACCACATGAGTTAGCTTCACTCCACTTCCTGGTGCTCCTTTTCTCCTCAAATTGTACATTTTGCATTTTACTTTCTCAGCTCCTGTTCATTATAAATCTTCCTAAGAATGACCACTGATAATCACACAACAGAGTCTATACTAGGCTATTTTGAGATTTTTTCTCTGCCAATGGAATTAATAGAAAACACTTCACTTTAGTCTCAAGGCAGACTTTTCAGACACTGGCCAAAGCAGCCACATCCTTCACCAAAATATCACAAGAAGAATCTCTAGGCAACATTTACTACAATCCTTCTCCTCTGAGGCATCTTGAACCAGGTCCCCACCGTTCACATCTTCTAGCTCCTACTAGAACAGTCTGTCAAGCAGTGCTTAAAGTACTACACTACCTTTCTAACCCAGAGCAAAAGCATAACCAGGCCTAGCACAGCTGTACCCCAGCCCCTGGCACCAACTTCTGTTTTAGTGAGGGTTTCTATTGCTGTGAAGAGACACCAGACCATGGCAACTCTTGTAAAGAAAAAAAACACATTTATTGGGGTTGCTTATAGTTTCAAAGGTTTAGTTCATTATCGTGGTTGGACATGGCAGCGTGCAGATAGACATGGTGCTGGGCATGGAGCTGATAGCTCTACATCTTGATCCACAGGCAACAGGAAGTGGATTGTGTACCACACTGAGCATAGCTTGAGCAAAGGAGACTTTAAAGTCCAACCCACAGTGACACTTCCACCAGTGAGGCCGTGCCTTCTCCAACAAAGCTACACCTCCTAGTAGTGTCACTCTCTATAAGTTTTGGGGGGGCAATTACACCCAAAGTACTACAGCTTGCTTTTCTATCCTTCTACCAGGGAATTATGGACCCTAGATTATCTTTAAGAGGGGAGGTACTAGGTGTGGCATTGCCTGGGAGAAGCAGACACATTTTTCTTTTTCAAGGGGAGTTGCCTTGAGTCTCTGGACTGTTTCTATACATACCCTGCCTTAGATGGGAGTCAGGAAATGCAAACAGATAGCACAATAACAAGCAGATCCTTAAGAAAAAAAAATCTCCCGTCTTCCCCTTTAAAAATGTAAATACACTAAAAACTTCCCAGTGAAAATCTACAACTTTGGACAATAATGACTGCAGTGTTACAATGCAACCACAGAGTTCATTTGTCCTCCAATATTTATGCCCTAGTATCTTCTCAGCATGAGGGGGATACCATTAAGTAAAATAAGGGTTACTTGAATATTTCGATATTGTGACAAATTGATCTGATAACAGAGAGCTGTAAGTATCTAACTGTGGGTAATATACAGAGCATGGATGTGCTGGACAAAGAGGGGGAGGGAGAGGGAGGGAGAGAGAGAGAGAAAGAAAGAGAGAGAGGGAGGGGGAGAGAGAGAGGGAGAGAGAAAGAGAGAGACAGAAAGAGAGGGAGAAGGCCACAGAAACACAACTGGACAGACACTCGTGTGGTCCAAGATTAAACATACTCAGGGATAGGGAGATGGCTTAGGTGTTAGGAACATTGCTGTTCTCAGAGGTAACCTGAGCTGGTTCCTAGCACACACATCAAGGTGGTCCTAGCAACCTGAGTTAGAGCTCCCGGGAATCTGAGGCCCTCTTCTGGCTTTGGCATGCATGTGCACCTGCCCTGACTTGGGCGTACACAGAAACGTATAATTTAAAAATTAGAATAGTAAATTAACATCCTTTATTTTTTTTTCTGAAACAGCGACTCACTCTGTATCCCAGGCTAGCCCTGAACTCACAGTATTCTTCACTCTTCTAGGAATAAAGACACAAGCTGCCATACATATCTGGCTAACATCTTTTCATCTTAATAATCTGTGGAAATGCCGGGCGGTGGTGGCACACTTAATCCCAGAGCACTCGGGAGGCAGAGGCAGGCAGATCTTTGTGAGTTTGAGACCAGCCTGGTCTACAAGAGTTAATTCCAGCGCAGGCTCCAAAGCCACAGAGAAACCCTGTCTCGAAAAACCAAAAAAAAAAAAAAAAAAAAAACCTGTGGAAACTAGAACTGGTAATAATAGGTCAAAAACCAAACATAGCTGAAGCTGAAATTCAGTGAGGACATTAACCGTACAAAGATGGGAATCCCCTTGGACAGCACAGTCTTGTTGCACATTGTCTTGCAGCTAAAGCGTCTCATATTTCTTATGTTTGTCTAACACAGTTTCCCCTGTTCAGGGGCCTCATTAGGTCACAGTCATGGCTGCAATTTATCTCCTTTTCCATCTTCAGTAAGGTTACCTAGATCAAAATGCTTGTGGAAGTGATAGGGAGCTTAGTGCGTATTACTTCTACTTAAGGACCAATCCATTTGCAACACAGACTACAATTACTAATCTCTTATAATGCCCCAATCTTCCCTAATTTTCTTCCTCTACAACTCATTAGAAGCCACTTTCTTCTTGGAGATAATTCCTTGTAAGCAGAAGCCCTCAAAAGCTCCGGCTCTTCTTTTGGTGGGTACCCAGGGAAAAGATTAGTCTGGAAGTGAGGGAAAGACATCTCACTGCCTTCTTGGTGTCATGGAAACCACAATACAACAGAATCAGGGTTTTAGCCAGACATCTTCCACTCTTCAAATAAGCAAAGAATAAAGACACAGTGACTTTATGAAAGGCAGGCAAGAAACTCAGTCCTGAGAGATACTCAGCCTTCAGGTCAAACGCATTGAGCTGGAGCCATTTCTACCAAGGTTGGTGCCAACGTTTACCAAACCATAAAAGTTAGCCGTCCTTTCATTCTCATGGAGGGTAAACAGAGCAACAAGGAGCGGCTTGGAACTGCCAGCCTAGTAACGACTCGAATCCTGACTTTCTGAAGTTTTCTATCACCCAGGCTAGCCATAGCATGTGTCCTGTTTTCATTTGCTTGTCTTGTTCAAAGGTATTGCTTAAGGAGTTGATGTGACATGAAGAGCAAAAGAATGTGGAAGTCCTCAGGATGCCTGTACAATGCAGTCTATAACCCTAGAACCCAGAGGCTGGGTATGAAGATAATGGGTATGGGTAAAGCTACACAAATTAACCAGGCTTGGGTCTCATGATCTGGGCAGGGAAACTCTGTAGTGGTGCTGCCCCGCGCGCAATGGAGTACAAGTCGCGTGAGTCCAAACAGCACATGAGCGACCAAGGATTGAAAGGGAGCCAGAAGGGATCCAAGCAGACAGAATCCATGTAGCATGTGGCCTGCTTCCTGTAGGACAAATGGTCTTGTCCATTTCTCCACTGTCTCTCTGCATATCTAAGGCTTATAAGGACGCTTTTGGTTGTTTCAATTTTTGTTTTGTTCTTGTTTGCTTCCAGGATGAAAATAAATGAATCTGAATGTATTAGTTTTCTGTTGCTGTAATCAAATGCCATGATCAAGGCAACGTATAGGAGAAGCAGCTTGTTTTGGCTTGGTCTCAGAGGGTGAGAGTCCGTGCTGATAAGAACAGCCTGGCCGCAGGCAGACAGAGCAGAACTATTTACCTTCTGAGCTACTAGCACGAAGCAGGACAAGCGACTGGAAATATGGAGGAGCCCACCCCTGGTGACACTCTTCCCCTGGCAAGGCTGTACATCCTAAACCCCTCCAAACAGCACCTTTTGGGGGATAATACTCATCGAAACCACCACAGCAAGTTATTCTTGTTTTCTTCAACACAGTCATCAGTACAGACATGGTGCACATGGTAGAGAAAATCGGCCATGGCTTTGTCCAAAGCAAGCAGGGCAGGCAAGCCATGATCAGCCTTCACACGCGTGCCTCCCTCTGTGACATTTACACTCTGGTGAGTGACAGGGTAGCATGGAAATGAGTGTTTATTGTGTTCTTGACTTTATTCCCGAGGCTATTATCTCACATACGGAGAGGACACTAAACACATTTGTCCACTTGCTTCATGACTTTGTGGAGGACTGGGTTAACAGTCGCGTTGTTTCTGGCTGATTAGCACAATCCCCAGTAGTGTCTCTGTTCCAACCCTTCCCATAGATAGGACCTAAGTCACAGAAGACTTCTATTTTGAAAACTGTGCTTAAAATTCTTTCGGAATTTTGTTCTACACGTATAAAAATAATACACTAGAGAAAGATACAAACAAACACAGTGCTGCCTAGGACAGTCTGGTTTGTCTTCTCCCCAAATCTACTTTCTAATTTAAAAAGTAATTTATTTATTTTGTTTCATATGTATGAGTGTTTTGCCTGCATGGGTGTATGTGTACATGTATGTCTTGTAGTAAGTGGAGGAGCGGGCTGTGGGGCTGCGTTCCCAGGCATCCGGCTTCTGGTCGTGCGCCTGCTTTTGGCCCTGGCTAGCTTATACCCGGAATAATTACACACAAACTGTATTCATTTAAATTACTACCTGGCCCATTAGTTTTAACTCTTATACATATTAGTTTAGCCCATATCTAGTAATCTGTGTATCACCACGTGGTTGTGGCTTACTGGGAAGATTCTAACCAAAGTCCATCTTGGGCTGGAGCAACATGGAGTCTGCTCCAGTGCCTTCTCTCTCCCAGCCTTCCGTTCTGTCTACTCCGCTCACCTAAGGGCTGCCCTATCAAAAAGCCCAAGGCAGTTTCTTTATTCAACTAATGAAAGCAACCCAAATACAGAAGGACCCTCCCACACCAGTGTCTGGTGCTCACACAGTTTAGAAGAGGGTGTCCAAGATCCTGGCTGTCAGTGCTGAGAACTGAAGCTGTGAACCCTGCAAGAGCAACAAGTGCTCTTAACCACTCATCTCTCCAGTCCCAGCTCTACTTTATAAGAAAAGGTAGTACTGACACAATTAAGCCTAAGGCTGTGATATTGATGGAGTAAAAGTCAAAGACCACACGCATAAGTGTGAGTCTCTGGACCTATTTTGTGGTTTTTCCCTTTTGTGTGGCAAAATGACCTCAGGCTTGGCATGAGTCAAGGATCTTATTTTTCTCTTTCTTTGCTTTCTCTTGTTTGTTCCAATGTGTTTGTCATCTGGGTCACAGGTGGTAAGAATCAAGCTTCTCGAGAGGGAGAGGCCTCACCTAACTGTGAGTCCAGTCCTTGTAATGTATCCGCTGAGCCAGGAGCTCTTCATCGAGGGGATCAGGCATGAGCAGACGGCAAGAAAGCCACCTGTGATGTGCGACTGCATTTGTCCCTGTAGAATTTCTCCTCCACAAGCACCCAGGAGAGGCTGGTGGCAAGCCTGAGATGGGAGTCCCATGGCAGATGCCTCATCTGCTGTGGGAACCTTCCTGACAGTCTTTCCTGTCAATTATTCCATGCTGCTTGGGAGCCTTCTCCCTTAGCATTTTAAACCATGACTGTAGCAAGCACCATGGCATGCTATCTTAGTCATTGCTCTATCGCTGTGCAGAGACGCAACGACCAGGGCAACTCTTACAGAAGATGGCGTTTAACTGGGGCTTGTTTACAGTTACAGAAGTCTAGTCCATTATCATCATGGCGGGGAGCATGGCGGTGTGTAGGAAGTTGCTGGAGCAGAGGCTGAGAGCTACATCCTGAGCCATAGGCAGATACCAGAAGGAGGGAGAGGGAGACACACTGGACCTGCTGTGCCCTTGTGCAACCTCAAAGCCCACTCTTAATGACACACATCCTCCAATATTGACACACCTACTCCACGGCCACACCTCTTAATCCTTCTAATCTTTCTCAAATAATGCCTCTCCCTGATGACAAAGCATTCAAATATGTGAGCCTATTCCCAGTCAGACTCCCACATAGACCATTCAGACTCCCGCTTTAAGGAAGGACCTGGGAATGGTGTTCACAGTCAGTCTCCTGATCTCAGTCACTTCAGAGCTTGTTGAAGTCATTGGCCACGACCTCTGTCAGGGTTATGCCTTTCTGGGAAGCCCACACCATTGCCTGCTTCAGTTAGAATGCCTAAGTCCTTTGGGCCTGACTCAGGACAATTCTGACAGGTCATTTTAGGTCTAGAGCTCCTCGGAGTAAGACAAAGTTGTCACTGATAAATGGCTATATGATACAACTTTAAGCAGTAAGATAATTTCTGGAGATTTTACATTTCCTTTGCTGCTGTAGGCAAAATCCTGATCTTGCCTCTGGCCCCACAGACACCCGTATCCCAATCTCTGAAACCCGTGAGTGGATTACTTCTGTGTGAAAAACAAAACAAACAACAGCAACAAAATTAAAAACTCCTGCCCAACGAAATAACATCGAGAACCTTGAGATGAGTGCATCTTGGATGGTTCATGGGGTCTGCGTCATCATGAACGCTTCTGCAGGAGTGATGTGATGATGTCGTCAGGCAAGGAGATGCGATGACAAGGGACCAATCAGAGTGAGAGACTGGCTTGAAAATGGAGAAAGGGGCCATGAGTGGATACTGGCCAGGCAGGAACAGATTTATAGAGAGCTTCCCAAAGGAATGCATCCCTGTCAACATCTTCATTCCATCCAAGTGACACTGATTTTGTGCTGTTGACACCCAGAACCATAAGCTAATAAATGTGTGTTATTTTGAGTCATCGAGTCTGTGGTGATTTGTTACAGCAGTGACAGGAAAGCCAACACAGCTCTGCATTGCTATGGTGAAATTCCAGAGACCATCAACTTAGGATGAGCAGAGGTTTATGGAGTTCATCGTTCTGCAGTTCCCAGTACAAACCTGAGTGGCCCATTGCCCCGCTTCTCTGGGCCTGTAGAGTGAGTGACCACCCATGACATTGGCCCTGAACATGTGCATGAGAATATGGCTCACTTAATTAGCTAGGAACCAGAGGGAATGAAGGATAATCTCTCTCAGTTCCTTAAAAGTGATGAAAAACTGCCATTAAGATCTGTACCATGTGGACGTTTGATAGACACAACCTATATTCAAACCACTTCCCTTTTCTCCTTCTTCCTAGCTAAGGCACAGGTAAACCTCATGGGACCGTACTGGCTACTACGAGATTAAGGTAGAAGGGCAAGAAGCCCACAGAGGAGGTGCCTTGACACTCCTGAGTCACTAAACTGATGCCAGCAGTCACCCACCGTAGGATCCATCGTCCTATTAGGAAACACGAGAAAACCCCTTCTTCCCTGTGAAGTCACGGCCACCACATCTGCTTCACTGCACAGTGGAAGACACTTTGAATCTAGGACAGCCATCAATGGAAGTATGTGGTGGAGGTCTATTGATCATTATAGGTATTCACATTATGTGTTAAGTTAAAAAGACATGCTACGGCCGGGCGGTGGTGGCACACGCCTTTAATCCCAGCACTCGGGAGGCAGAGGCAGGCGGATCTTTGTGAGTTCGAGACCAGCCTGGTCTACAAGAGCTAGTTCCAGCACAGGCTCCAAAGCCAGAGAGAAACCCTGTCTCAAAAAACCAAAAAAAAAAAAAAGACATGCTACAAAATATCTGAACTGTGACCCCACACGTGACTACCCAAATTTTAAACCATTTAAGCACAGCTGTTAAATTTCTCCTACTTTGGAGGCTTTATTTAGCATTTCTAGCATATCATTCTTTAGCTTCTTTGGCAATAATAATAAAGTCAGGGTCTTTAGTGGTTTTTAAATAAAAAAAAAAAAAGAGAGAGAGAGACAAGAAATAAGAAGTCCCTAAACAGTCCCAAGTGGTCTACGGACCATAAGCTGTCCTCAGTCCATGTTTATCTTCTAGGCAGAAGAGGGGTCAAGACGATGTGGCAAGAGGAGGGTCTTCCAGTTGAGAGTGGGTGTGACCAGCCTGAGCAGGGCAGGGATGAGGAACATGTGGGTGCAGGAAGGAATGACGGCTTGAGCATCGAGAGAAGACTCAGTAAGCAGTTAACTGGGTGAATGAACAATAAGACATGATAGACTTTATCCAGTGCTCTCAGCTCATCAGCCATTTCAGCGATCTGCACTCCACCACAGCCTGAAATCTTAAGTGGAAAATTCCGGAAATTAGAAACACGTTAGCTTCTAATCACACCCTGCTCCTAGAAGCATGACGCCTTCTCACAGAGTGCCACTCCACCTAGTTCAGGAGGCATCCTCGCCCCTTGTCCGGCTCACCACTACATGAGCCACTCTCCTCCTTAGACATTTGGTAGTCATCTGGATTATGAGGCCATCTCTCTAGGTGTTACAGAGTGTGGGTTCAGAGTTCGGTAGCATCTGTTTCCAGGTACCCACCGAGGGCTTAGAACAAGCCATAGACAAATAGAGACCAATGCATTATAATGTTTTCTAAATGATAATTGTGTTCTTCTGAAAACCATCCCCTTCAAGCCTTCTTCCTTGTTTCATTTTTCTTCACAGCATCCAGAAGACACACTCTAGGTGTTTATCTTTTATCATTTGGTTCCCTCCACTAGAAAGGAAATGTCAGAAGAAGAGGGGCACTAGTTTGCCGTCATTCCTCACCTGGCACTGTGCTGGGACGCCATCCATTTCAGTGAAGAAATGAAGTACGGAAAGATATGGTAAGATTTCTTATAAAGGCTCATGCTTTTGACTTTGCAGGCCAAGAAACAAAACAGAAGATGATAATGTAGGTACTTATAGAACATCTATTTTTAAAATGTGGAAACGTTTTTATCTTGCAGGCTGTATAAAAGCGGGCAGCAGGCCAGATTCAATCTTCTGGCCTTTTAATCGCCAGCTCCTACTATGCCTTTCAAGTAGCCCTGTCTCATAAGCCATTTCTGGTGACATTCGGGAATTCAGCCAATTCGCCCAAACATGGCACTCACCAGTTCTGTATCTTTGTAGAATATGGGATGTTATTTCTTCACATATAAATGTTATGAGTGCATCAGGCTACATCAGATTGTAGAGGGTGTTTACTACTGAAGACCTGCTATGTTCTCTGTATAAGGCAAGGAACTAGGAGCACACTTAGTTGAAATCTATCAGCAAGTCACAAATGTACAGTATTAATTCTTTTAGAAAAAGAAGCAGCCAGAGACAATTTACTTAGAAATCCGAGTCAATTCTGTGTTTCAAATTTGCACACATGGGGCCTATTATGGAATGTACCATCCTAATTCTGTGCAAGTATGAGGACGGATCTCATCTTTTTCACCGACCAGAATGTTTCTTAGTTAATCTGTGACCCTCTGTGTACATTCATCTCATTGCTTATAACCGGAGCTTAATGTCCCATCGGATATAGCTGCTATGTTCAACGCACGGCTTCAGAAATGGACCCTGGGTTGTTTCCAATCTCCTAAAGATACCCTAATGAGCAACCTCATGAAGTCTCCTAGTAGACCCGGGAGATGTTTTCTCAGAATGTGTCCCCAAGTGGGTACTCATTTTATATGTTCCTACTCATGCCTATGCGTTCTCAGTCCTGCACAAACTCAGGAATGCTTCGCTCTGGCCTGCCACTGCTAACCACTCTCCTGAGTATGACTTGAGACTCTGATTTCCTTTACATTCGCATCTGCCATTTGGAGTTCCCCTTCAGAGATCAGCCTATTGTTAATCACTTTTTATCACTGTGGCAAAATATCTGAGAAAAAGCAATTCATAATGGTACACAATTTCCCACGCTAATCAATTAGCTTTAATTGACTATTGCTTTAATGACTGTGGCAGGGAAGAAATCAGGTGAAGGTATGCTGCTGGTCACCTGGCAACCAGGAAGTAAGATGAGAAGGAGAGACAGAGGGAGAACAAGGTGCGTACTTCAAGGACAAGTTCTCTGTGATCTACTTTCTCCAAAGAGACATCATCTCTTACTGTCCATTAATTCACCAATGAATTAACCCATTGATAGAGCCCTCATGATTCATCCGTCATTAAAA
>JAQHUG010000267.1:1370483-1393481 GCA_028555095.1 Dicrostonyx torquatus | reverse complement strand
CTTTGTCCCTGACTTGTAGGCATTTGCCAAGCAGATCCCTGTCACCATCTAGATAGTGTCCGTAGCTCCTGCTCACCACCCATCTAACACGAGTCCTGAGCCTTGCCTTGACTCTGGGTGACTTCAGAACGCTGTCGTAGATGTCCAGGGGTCTCGAAAGGAGCAAGCTCACGAAAGCCTCCTTCTCCCACTGATTATAAGACACTTGTCAAAGTACAAAACCAGAAGCAGGAAATTAAAGGAATCAAAGCAAAGCTCAGATAATGAGTTTGTTATGCCAAGGAGATTTCCTTTTCCTCTCTCACTCACTGGGTTGGCTTGAGGCTAGACCCAATACCACATTCTGAAGTGGCCATGGGAACAGAAATGGAGGGGAAACCTGGCTTCAGTAGGTTTTCCCCCCTTGTTTCTTCTCTCTTGTCTCCTTCTTTTCCCTGCTCCAATAGCAGTCTAAGTTTTGGGGGCAAAACTGTCCTAGGATGGAGAAAATTCATGACACCGTGTTACCCAGTATATGTGAGAATCCCCTTCCTGTTTCTGGTTCTCTAGCTGTCTGCCTCGGGATTGTGAGGCAAAAGAGGCTGAACAGCAGCCCGGCCAACACTGCAGAAATCCTGGTTCTCAGCCAAGCGGGAGTGTGGGCCTTTTAGTTTGGAGCTCGTGGCAGAAACACACCTATACTTTCAACTACTTGGGAAGATGAAGCAGGAATAATGTGAATTTGAGGCCAGCCTGGGACAATGTGTGGCATCGAGCTTCAAATTAAAGTAGACAGGGCAAGGGGTGTAAGGAAGTGAGTCCAGGTGGCTGCCTAGCACCCCAGGACCCTAAACTCAATACCCAACACTTTAGGGGTTCCTATGGAATACCAAAAAGTTCTCAGAACTAATCAATTTAATAGAGTCACAGAATATAAACCTTGACACTATTTTTTTAAACAAATAACTTATTTCCATATGCTATCATTGAACAATTGGAATATGAGTTTTGAAGGATCATTTATAAAACACCAAACTCTGAACAATTCTGATGTTGCAGTGGTTTGACTATGTTACACCAACACAGGCCTTTGAATTAGATGCCTGGCCCCAGATGGTTGTACTTACTGGGGCATTCCAGAAACTTCGAGAGGTAGGACATAGCTGGAGGAAGTAGGTAACTGGGGACATGCCTTTAGAAGTTCTGCCTGGCCTCCAGTCCCCTCATTTCCCTGAGCTTCTTGTCAGCTGTAGATAAACAGCCACCTCTGTCACGTGCTCCCACCAGTATGATGTTCTGTCCAAGAGCATGGATCAAAGCAGCCACGGATAGAGCCTTCTTCTTTTATTGCTCACACAGAGGTCGTCCTCACCACCCGGCAAGGCTAACACAGATATAAATCTAACAGGACAGGCACAGGCTCCGAACGCTTCAGCTCCACAGTATGGATGAGGTAAATCAAGAAACCCAAACAAGCCGAGAGAGACAGAGACAACAGAGACACAGAGATGGACCACGTGTCCAGAGATGGACACATTTAGAGATGGAAGATTCAAAACTGCTAAGATATCATCTTTCCTCAGCCTGATCCACTGACTCGAATCAATTTCAATGAGATTTTCAGAATATTTTTATAGAAATCAACAAGGTTCTAAACTGAAGTGGGAAAATAGTAGAATAACCAAATATTAAAAACTTTGACCTGGGTTTATAGCTGATATAAAATTAACTTAAGTGAGTCATAGGGAAATATATGTATATGTATGTATACATATACATACATACACACAATATAAACATATATACATATACACACTCGCATATATATATATATATATATAAGACACTAAGAAAAGTTTTTGGGAAAGAGTGTAGGAAGAAATCTTCAGAAAGTAGAAACAGAGCAGGGAAAGAATGCTCTCTGCTTTAAAGGCAGAGTAGGGTGTGACAATTTTGAACTTCTATTCTACAAAAAAACACCCTTAAGAGAATGAAAGGGCAAGTTGCAAACCAGGAGGAAATATTTGCAGAAAATTAAATATCTGACCAAAGGTTTACATTCAGTATATTATAAGAACTCTCTAAAATCAATAGTAAAATAATTAAAGAATCTGAATTCAAAACGGGTAGGAACTGAATAGACAGATCACCCAATAATTGTTCTAGATGACAGATACATACACAGTAGTTGCTGAATTGCATTAATCATTGGGGAAATTCAAAGTCAAGCTACAATGATGGATAAAATTTTTTTTTAAAAAGACAGAAAATAGCAAGTACTGGCGAAGCTTAAGGAGCCTGAGTTCTCGTGGGCTGCTGGTGAAACTCAGCACTTTGGGAAACATTTTGTCATGACCTCAAATTATTAAGCATAAAGTTTCTCTACCACCTAGCAACTCTATTTCTGTGTATAATGCCCCAAAGAAATTAAACCATACAAACACCCATACAATCTATATATAGTATAACATATATACATACATATGATGGATGTTGAAATAGTTAGATGAAATGAGATTCCAGTTCAAAGGACCATATTTTTCATAATTTGACTCAAACAAAATACCCACAATAGGAAGATCTATAGAGACATATCACAGATGATGGTGTCTGGGCCTGGGAGGAAACACGAATGAGAGATGATCCTTTAACAGTTATAAATTTGGGGAGGGTGAGTGAGTTAATTGAGATCAGGAACAAATGACTTTTTGCAAAAAAAAAAAAAATCTTCCAAATGCAGCTGAATAACGGTTAATTTTATGCCCCACCCACTATAAGTGTCTTTTTTTCAATTCTGGAATTTAGGTCCAATGACTTCAACTACAGTCTCATTGATACCTGCAGTTGGTTTCGTCTTTGATCATCTCCACCGGCTCTAACAACTCCTGAACACAGATTGGTTTGTCGCTTGACCAATCCCTGAACTGAAAAGCCCGTGTTTATTATGGATGACGCATCTCTGAGAGGCTCAAGAATATCCGGCTCCAGAAGTGCCGCAAGCATCATCTCAGCTACAACGTACTCTGCTGTCTTCATTTTTAACAAGTGGTCTTTGCTTTACTACAAGATGTAAGTCAATTATCTGGCACGTAGGAGGTGCTCACTGTGTGAGTTGGTGGAGAGATGGATGGTCACTCGCCGTTCGCTTACCTTCGGTTGCTACCAGATCTCTGTCTACACCCTTTCATCCCCTTCTTCCTGCCATTTAGTAACTTTCTCCCCTAGCTAGGCTCCCCCATCATCTTCTTTATTTTTTTTTTACTAATGATAAATTCAATAACAATCCAAACTCCTCAGCAAACATTTTCTTGGTCCCTTTCACAGTGACAGTTGGGCATTCATTCTCACTCCTCCTTGAGTCTCGTCTCCTACGTTGTCCTGGCAAGCTCACACTCACTCTTCAGTACCTGTGTCCGTGCTCCCAGAGGCTTCTCAGAATTCCTAGAATTCACCTTCAGATCTGATGACACCTGGGAGTTGCTGCAAACTTCTGGGAAGGGAGAGTCAGCGGGCATGCCTCACT
Organism: Dicrostonyx torquatus; assembly: GCA_028555095.1. Taxonomy (NCBI): domain Eukaryota; kingdom Metazoa; phylum Chordata; class Mammalia; order Rodentia; family Cricetidae; genus Dicrostonyx; species Dicrostonyx torquatus. Next base: position 1,389,979 of record JAQHUG010000267.1, on the reverse strand, counting down.
GAAGCAGAACAAAGAGGAAATTATAGATACGACCGTGGCACTGTTTCCCTTTGCTCTGTGGTGAATGGTGGGATGTGGCGCAGATCACACACTGGAGTGAAGGAACATGTATAAAGCCACTGCCTTCTATGAATGAAGACTGCAATACGGCAAAATTATGAACCAAGAGACAACGCTTCTCTTCTCTGTTATTATTTTTCTCCTTTTGGAATTATCCCCCTGTCCCAAACACGTTATTCAGTTAACATAAAACAGCTTTCTATGGCTATTTAAAAACAATTTAAATTTTTTCATTTTGCAATTTTAATTTTGGTGTTGTCGTCATTGTTTTGTTGTTGTTTTGCTTTTTGAGACAAGATTTTACTGTGTAGCTTTGGAGCCTGCCCTGGAACTCTCTCTGTAGACCAGACTGTTCTTGAACTCACAGAGAGTGTTGGGTGTAAAGGTGTGCGCCACCTCATCCAGCTCAATTTTAAATTTCTTAACTTTAATTTCAAATGCAGTAAATATCTGCAGACAGGAGGCAACTTAACAACGTTCTTTGGAGCCCTCGACAGCTACACAAGGCAATCCCCAGTCGGCCGTGAGTTGCCGCCTTACAGGGTGGATGAGCAGAGAAGAAGGCTTGCTCAGAGGATCATCTGTTATATGTCCACAGTGTAACTTCCTCTGGGCTTTCCAGAGAAAGAGCAAAGAGAATATATTAGCTGACCTGCAACTTGGGTACAGAGGAGTTGCTGAGGCTGGAACAGACCAAGCTTCTTGCTCTCCTAGCTCCTTGGGATAAACCTGCTGTTCTGTAAGAACTGGGAAGATTATAAAGTGTCCTAACACAAACTTCCTTTTCCTCTACAGATCTCTTTGAACTACTATAACCTGGCTGATTACATACTTTAAGTATTTTTCAAAGTTCTTATTATCTAACTGCTATGGTCAATGATGTAGACTGTTTGCCTTGGAGAGATGGTTTGACCAGTTAGACATTTCTGGGTCTCCTTAAATAACAGAGTATGCCAAGAAGTATACATCTGACTAAAAAAATCACCAACAAATTTATCTATTTATTTTTTATTATGTGTATGTGTTATACATACACGTGAGGGTGCCCACAGAGGCCAGAAGGGGGCATCAGGTCCCCCAGAACTGCAGTTAAAGGGGCTATGAGCCAATTAGTCTGCAAGAGCAGCAAGTGTTCTTAACCACAGTTTACAGCGCCACATTTCTTTTCTGTGAAATCTTCCATTGTCTTGGTCTCCTTGTCAGGTCCATGATTCACCATGAGACATTTACCCTACATTATAATGCCCTGAAGTACTCCCAAATAAACCCATTTCATTGGTCCAACTGTTATCCTAGGTTGACAATGCTGATAAATACTAGAGTGATAAATTAATTCTTGGTAAATGACAGAGGACTTGGGATTTTTGTGTGCAAAATGCCCATATAGAGTGAGCAGAGGTGATGTTTGAGTAAAGGCTTCAGGAAGCAAAGGGGTCAAGGAGAGAAAAATAACACAGGAGAAACTTGGTGTATTGACGTCGGTGTGGCAGAATGGAGAAGAGAGAGTACGGGGAAGGAAAGAGGGGACAAGGACGAGGAGAAGGGGAGGTAGAGGGAAAGGATTACTATGTCACCAGTAACTTGGTCATGCAAGCTCCACCCACTCTGCCCCACCCTAAGTTCTTAGCCTGTTTTCTCCACTAAACACGGAGAGAAATCTTATTCTAAACATCTTATAGGCAAAAGAAAAAATAGGTAATCAACAATAGAGTTTAAAGACATTGTCCTTTAAAATGCATAACTCTGAAGAAGATCGGGGCTTGAGAAAGTGTTTGATATCTCTAAATGGGAAGGGCGAAAGTCAAAGCAGTCTAGTGAATTTTCTTTTTAAGCATCTACGGGTGCATCACTCACCTCGGAGAATCACACAATAATTCAGAAAGTGCTCTCTGGAAAGCGGCTGACTAAGGACCATTCTCTGTTCTTGTTTTGCTTCCTAACTTTTCTATAATAAAGCAGCTAAAAATCAGAAAATAGTCTCATCACCTTCAACGTTTTTCAACTCATATATTAGAGACCTCTAAAATGATTAAAGGGTTTAACATAGTTTAATAGTATTAAGCTCTATATTAAAACATAAGCCTATAAGGTGTTAACTTATTCTTTTTTATATAAATGTACACTTATTTATTTATTATGTATACAGTGTTTTGTCTGTCTGTATGCTTGCTAGCCAGAAGAGGGCACCAGGTCTCATTACAGATGGTTGTGAGCCACCATGTGGGTGCTGGGAATTGAACTCAGGACCTCTGGAAGAGCAGTCAGTGTTCTTAACCTCTGAGCCATCTCTCCAGCCCCGTTAACTTATTCTTAAATTGCAACAATGGCACTATGTAACGTGTGGGCTGCTTTAGAGATGAAGTAAAGGGAATAACCATATTAGGCCTCACTCATCGGAATTAGTATATTAACCTCAAAAGAGGTCTACCTCAAAAGTTACAGCACAGAAAGAGCAAGGACTGGTAGAGTTTTAAGTCTCACAAAGGTAAATGTTACTGTAAAACTATTTTTAAACAAATGTCTTCCATCAGAGGATACTATTGTTTGATATTATCGGTAACCCATCAACTATGGCAGCCTATAAAAAGTATTAAAATGACAAAGCAATTTTAAAAAATTGTATAACTTTTGACCTCTTGGGTTAAAATTTTCAAAGGTATTACTAGCCCCATGGAGGTTTTTTTTTTCTCTTTTGCTCACTCCCCAATTACAGCCCTCGCCTCCCTCCACAAACTAAATCAATATAGTGACTTAATACACTATAGATTATGTTGGAGATGTTAAAGCAAGTGTCAGTGATATTGAGGCCAAGCTAGGTCACATAGTGAGTTCAAGGCCAAACTGAGCTACATAATAACATCCTGTCTTGTAAATAAATAAACAAGTAAATAGCTAAGCTATAAAATGATTTGTGTTTGTGGTTTATAAACAGAACCATGTGTTCTTTTGACCCTGACTTCTTTCATTTAACACGATAAGTTAGTTCATTTGTGCTGTTTGTTACAACAGTGACTCAGTTGTTTTGTTTCTACGACCTCCTGTCTCATATGAGCATACCCCTCATTTAATTATCCCCTCTATGGGACAGACATCTGGGTGGTTTCTAGACAGGGGCTACATAATAATGGTTATTAGGCACATTCCTGCCACTGTGTTTAGATGGGAGCATGCCAATCACAGCATGTTAATTGGTGGGTTAACTCTTGGTTTTAAACACCAGCTCTGTAACATAATCATGATGATGTAGAATAACCAGTTCTACATGTTATTCTAATCCGGGCAGGTGTTAAATATTACTGGGCTAGCCAGGTGTGGCGGTGCATGCCTCTCACCCCAGCACTTGGGAGGCTGAGGCAGAATAAATCATATCTTCAAAGCCAGCCTGAGCTACATCACAAGGCTTTGTCTCATAAACCAAACCAAAACCATTGTTTGTCTTCAGTGGTAAAGCCTTCAGGCAAAACCAAGAGTCAGGGTTGCCCAGCTTGATCAGCAGATAAAACATAAGCCGCTTTAAAACCAAAGGTAATCTAGTCCAGAGAGTTGTCAGTAAGCCATTCTCCAGAAAGGACATTTAAATGAAGTATAAAACTTGTGTTACACCTATGTTGAACTACCTTTCTTCTTATTATTAGAGGGATAAATTAAATCTTGGTAAATGACCGAGAAATTGGGATTTTGTGTGCAAAATGCTATATGGGGTGAGGAGAGGAGACCCCACTAAAGAGGTGATGTTTGAATAAAGACTTCAGGAAGGGAAGCGCACCTTTGTAATAAAAGGATTATATTTACCAGATCTATGATACTGTAAGCGACTCTAAAGATTTCCCAAATGCACAAAGGAAAATAGCTGTAGTCGTGTGTCAAAGATGAGTGTGTTGCGATTTAGTTGGCTTTTGTTGCAAATTTAAGTTAGTAAAAATCCAGACAGATATTATTTGGTAGTTTCATGAATATTAAGACTTCAGAAAGACAAGAGTTAATGGCCCATGGTCCAGTTCACAGCCTGGAATTAGAGGAGACCCATTCAGCTGCTGTAACTGAGAAGTTTGTTGGTATTGTTTAATCTCCTGGCTTCTTGAGACCATTTTTGGATCAATGCCCAGGAGCTGTCTTGATAAATGTATTTCAGAGAATGGCAAACAAAATGGACAGTGTGCCTCTAGAAAATACAGCTAAAAATAGCATTGAAATATCACAAAGAGACAAAAAAAATGTGTTTCTTTTAGTTCACTCTCCAAATGTATTGGTAAATGGGGGAAATGGAAGCCATAAATAAGAGCATTTTGTCGCATGTATGAATATGTTATAAATTTTATCTACGCAAAGGTAAATGTGGTCAAATGTCTTCAATTTGTGTGTGGTGAAAACTGGTCTAAGTTTCTACTTGACCTTGATAAGTCTTCCACCCTCTTCCCTGCCTACCTAACTTCATATGAACTCAGACATTTGACAAAGAAAACGTTGGCCATGTGACAGGCTCCTGGCAAGGTTCTGTAGACCCTCTCTCTGCTTTCAAAGAGCTTACAGAGGTTTGATGTGGTCCTAATGCAAGAGTGATATACAGAAGCCCAGTGGGCTAAGTGAGCGTAAGCAGTAGGCAAGAGCTGAGACAAGGGTGGTCAGAGTTCTTTTAGGGAAGCAGGGAGAGCAGTGGCGTCTCAGACAAGAGCAGAGTGAAGGCCCAAGAGAAGTGGGCCCACATCAGTATTCAGGGAACAAGAAGGACTTATTCTACTGGACTCAGAGGTTCTTCTAACCATGGTTACTAAATGTCTCTGACTGTAACTGGTGGCAGAGTTAAAGACGATGCAATTAATTCACTGTCTTTGTATTCCAGAGTGAAAAGGGCTCAGAGACAGGCAAAAGTTAATGGTGTTTTTTACCCAGTCAAGGTGCTAGAAACTAAGCAATTGAACAGAAGTAAAATAATCAAGACAACCACAAGCAACGTTCTCTAAATATAGGTGTTAATAACAAACAGAACAACAATCAAAACCCATACAGACTTCAAACCATGTTTACAAGGCCATGACAGGATGTCCTTCTCACTGCTCAGTGAAGAAACCTGGAGAACATCTTTTTCTCCCTTCTTCATCACTTGCCTCCTTTTACATGTCCATTATCAAAGGCTCTCCATTCTTCCTTTACTTCTTTCTGCCCATTAATGCCCGAGGCCAGGGAGAGCATCTCTTCTACCTTCCGTCTGGTCTTCCCATTTTCTTTCTTACCCTCGTACTTGTCTCTTCTACCTGCTATATAGTTTGACTGTGTCCCCAAAAGATATTGTGTTGGAAACACAATACCATGTTCATATTCCAATGATATTGGATGTAGGACATTGTGAAATAGTTAGGATTGGATGAGATTATGATATAGGGATGATTATTATGACATTGGTGACTTTATAAGAAGAGGGATGGGGATCCAAGCTAGTGGTTACTCTGTCTCCCCAAGTAATGCCCACCAATACATTGTGAGGCCACAAGAAGGACCCAAATCAGAGGACAGCATCCCAGCCTTCAGAACCACCAGACCACAACCATAACATCAATCGATTCCTTCTACGGCAGCTGGAATATCTTCAAATAGTCTTGATATTCATCAGATAATTCTGTTTAAAACAAATCTTTGATCTCTGCTGTATCCTGGATCAAACACAGAGTTTATAGCATGACGAGGCCCTGGAGACTCTTGGTCTTTTATTTCATGACCATTACCATGATTTATAGTTGCATGTGTAGTTTCTGTGGGTTTTTGTTGTTGTTGTTTGCTTTTATTTGTTTTGAGCTTTCAAGAATCCTGAAAATCTGGAGCAAGTATGGTTTACTGTGTGCCTAAGCCTAGCAGTATTTTATGTCTAGTAAATCCAACTCTACAAGAAATAGAATGCCACTTAGGTGGAGCCTATGTAATTCTAGTATATATGTATCTTCTGTGTGCATCTTGGGCTATGGATTCCAGTTCTCAGTCATCTCTAGCACCAAATTAATAAGTCACTGGATCAGTGACTGGCAGGTAGTCCTTATTAAAATATCAAAAGGTTTAGCTACCCAAGGGAAGTGGAAAAGAATACATTTTTAGATAGCTCATAAGTCACATAGATGACATCTATAAAAGTCCCCACCGTTAGAAACAATGGCAAGTAGAAATAGTAAAAATCTGTTTGGAAAAGGAAGCATTGATCATATAGTAACCCTGTGGGGAGTGTAATGCACAAGGAATCTACCACAGCACCTGCTTATTCCAACATGCTTCAGAGCAGGACTGCGGCTCTGTGTTTCAGATGGTCCAACTACCAATAATGATATTAATACTACTACAAATAATTACAATCTTCGAGAGATTATCAGCTCACAATCACAGACCCAGGGAGGATGGATAAGCAAGAGCTTCACTATGAATTTCCCAGTATTACCTCTGGGAAATTTTGTGTTCACTTATTGTTCGATTCCCTAATCTATTGCTTTTTTCCAACATTTTGACGTGACATTTATCAATGCTTGTTTTATTTTTTATAAGAATTATGCATAATAAAGGTAAAGGAATAATAAAGACTATGATTCAAAAGTAAGTACCCTTTCACTTTCAAGTTTTAGAGAGACTTTAGGATTATTTTAAGAACTAAAATTAAATTCAAATGTGCTTACAAACAACATGTGTCTGACTCATACAATAAGTCATAGACTTTAACCCACATATTTGGGAGATGTGTGGCTGCCTGGCGTATGTCACTGAATTTACAGGCTGAATGTGCAGATGTTTAAGCATGTGTAAAAGAAACAATGGTTCTTCATTCACTCTCAGTACACTCAACCACAAGTAGCCAAGGAGATGTAGTCCTGTGAGGGAGAAACCTCCAAGATGGGCTGAGTCTGGGTGGTGGCAGTGGGAGAGCTTGGAAACGTCTTCAAATATGGACATTTTGGAATTCTGAAAAAAATGAAAATCAAAACAAATAATAGAGAAAGAAAGACAGAGAAAAATAGTATAGGGAAGTTCTAGGAGGAGATGGGGTGGGGAAAACATGATCAAAATATATTGTACAAAAAATTTAATTCAAAAAAAATCTAGAAAGAAAAAAAAAGAAGAAGAATCTTGAAAAACAGGTCCTAGGAAAACCATGAGCCCTTGAAAGAAATATGGCTTGGAGCACAGTAAAATTCCTTTCTTTATGAGCCTTAAATTTCTAAATAGCAGACACTAGCTATTGTAGGGAGTATGGCCCCATTCCTGTTCCAGGGAAAGATCATTCTATAATTAAGAGAAAACTGGGACAATGTGGTGCTTGTCTGTAACCCCAATGTTCAGGAAGTAGAAGCAGTAGGAACAGAAGTTCAAGGTCATCCTCCCCTGTTTAGCAAGGTGGAGGCCAGCCTGAGACACGTGAGACCTTATGTAAAAGAAAAAAACCAAAAACAACAAAAGCAAACAAAGCAAATTAAAAAGACAGGGGTGAGGGGTTGGGTGAGGGACTAAGAGAAACAGAAACTATATCCAAGAGTTGTATTCATTTTCTTTATTCTTTGTAGCAATTTCTGTTGTAAGGAGGCCGCTAGTTAGTTCCCAGCCACTTAGCCCTGAAATAACCACACAAAAACTATATTAACTAAATCATTGCTTGGCCCATTAGCTCTAGCTTCTTATTGGCTAATTCTTACATCTTAATTTAACCCATTTCTGTTAATTGCCACGTGGCTGTGGCTTACTGGGTAAAGTTCTGGTGTCTCCGGCGGTGCTACATAACCTCTCTCTCAATCTGTCTCTCTTTCCCCCAGCATTCAGTTTAGTTTTCCCCACCTACCTCTATTCCCTGCACAGGCCCAAGACAGTTCCTTTATTAGCCAATGGTATTCACAGCATACAGAGGGGAATCCCACATCAAACTTCCTTATAGTGGGTTTATTTTTCACAAGTAAGGAAACCATGCCCCCCAGCAAAAAATACTAACTTACTCACAGTCACATAGCTCGTGATGGAGTAGTTCTGAATCTAAATGTTTCCTCATCAAGTCTTCCTTCTCTTGTAACTAAGGGAAAACTGGCAGATTCAACATATACAGAACCATGGGGTCCTAAGGTTGAAAGATGTGTGATTTCAGCACAAAGTGTGCTCATCTTTCCAGCTCCTTCATTTCCCAGCATGTCACAGACACTCTGTGTGCCTGTAGGATGACAGATGAGTAGACATATGGACAGCTGAGTGAACACATAGGTGCTCACATGACCTCATTCGTAGACTGGTGAAGTGGACTGATTTCCCCAGATTGACAGTAGGCAGAAGACAGCAATCCGATAGTGTCCTTCCTCAGTGCTGGGAACACAAGCAGGTAAAATAGGAAATGTGTTCTTTAGCAATCTGTCACTATTTTCTTAGCTATTTTTTTCTGGCAAGTTAAATACATGTTTAGGTATTTGGGGGTGTTTTGTTCTCATAAAGATAAGCACTATTGCCGGGCGGTGGTGGCGCACGCCTTTAATCCCAGCACTCGGGAGGCAGAGGCAGGCGGATCTCTGTGAGTTCGAGACCACCCTGGTCTACAAGAGCTAGTTCCAGTACAGGCTCCAAAGCTACAGAGAAACCCTGTCTCGAAAAACCAAAAAAAAAACAAACAAAAAAAAAAGATAAGCACTATCTTGGCTCCAGTTCACCAGCTTCAGTTAAGGCAGCAAGATCTTCCTTACTTGTAGCTGCTCCATCCAGTGCATGCTCGGAGGACCACACCTCTTCACATCAGTGTGTCCTAGATATATTTCTTCCAGCCTCATCCCTTTTGCTTATGTCCCATATCATGCATTAGTCCTGAGAGGTTGGTTTCAATTTCTCTGTGGCTTCCTCTCATAGGCTTCATTGTTTTCCAACTAAAACCCAAGCTGTGAAACAAATACCAAAGTTGTTGAAATGGTATTCGTGAAAGTGTGGTAGCCACGGGACTCTTCAGTGGAATAGGAACCTAAGTCAGGGACTCGGAGTACTGTGAAGAGGTTGAGAGACTTGGGATAGTGTCTTCACTTTGACCTTCCTTCTCTTGGGGTAAACAGTGCAGCTGTCCTTGGCATCATTGTCATTATCTGTCTTGCTAACATTGCATCCGTATCGCCCTTCTTTCTTCCAGAAGGATATTTTGTGTTCATTTCCTGAAACATTTAGGTTTTGCCCTGAAAGAACTTGAGAATGGCAAAACTTATCATTCCCATGGCTTCTTCTAAGGAGGTCCTGAGCCACCACCAGTCTAGGGTGGCGTGGGTGTGATTCTTTTTAGATACTACGTGCACACTGGCCTTTTCATACAATGTGAGAAACTCATCAAATGACAAAACCCACGGACCAGTAACAAGAAAACTAAGCAAGTCACACAAAATAGCTACAGCTCTCTATTGCCATCTCATACAGGGCAAAAGAAGATGTGTACAAGGTCATTGTCATGGCAAACAAGAGCCTGGGGTTTGTCAAGGATATTTTGCCATCAAATTGGAGGGGGGATATGCTCCAAAGGGTCACATCCTATGTCAGGTTGCGGTGGCTTAAGGACTTCAAGTAAGAAACAGTCTTTATTTAGTAAGCAAATTACTTACTAAGTTTTGGGGAAGGCAGAAAAAAATAGAGTAAAAGGCAGAAAAGGTGGCTCAATGGGCAAAGGTTATCTGAGTTTGATTCCTGAAAGCCAAATCCTAGGAGAGAAACAACTCCTACAAATTGTTCTCCAATGCCATGCTGTGTGCACACATGCACAACACAGGAGCCCGTGTCCCAGCACTGTGAACTCTGTGAACTATGGAAAGACCAGAGTGCAGAATGTTCTTCCCATAAGGTAGCCTTCCAAAAAGGATTGCATAAACTGTGATAAGTGAATACACTTAAAAGCAAGAAAACAAATGGAATGCCCTGGTATGTCCGAATTATCTCTGTGGGAAAGGAGTATTCTTGACTCTTTCCACATGACCAAAGCTGATAAGACATGACACCAGGCGTATTCCCTAGCTGTTCTTGTGATTGCTTAAGCTGACTGTAAACACCACCTCATGTTTTGCTTGCTTTAATAATAAAAAAAATATGAGAAGTGCTTTGTTTACACTACTCTTAAGCTCAAAAGCCTGGAGTCTCCTGGGTTTTCCCCATGCAGGCCTTTGGAATAGATCCTTCAGTCCTCAAGGCTTAGCCTCACTGGCCACAGGGTGGATCAGCACACTAGCATTTGGACACATACATACATGCTAACAAAAAGTAATAAAAATGTCAAAGATAATAATAGGGCAGAAAACTAAGCGTGGGAGTCATTTCAGGAAAGGGAGGGAAATAAAAATTGTCTTTATTTTGCAGCGTGTGTGATACCAACAATAAAGAGTCTCTATATACATGGTCTTCCTAACCTCACAGGCAGAACGAGGGACCTTAGCACCAGTTATCAGCTAGAAGTTTTGGTAGGTCTACAGCTTAGTGGAAAAACACCGTAGAAGGATGCTGGGCAGGTTGAAAGCACTTCTAAAACATACATTAAAGTCCCAGCTCCCTGTCCCTAGAACAGTGACTCATTTGGAAATAGGATGTTGTCACTGTCGCTAAGGGTCACAAAATAAGATTGTTCTAGTTTTAGGACAGCCCTTATGTTCAGTTGTTGGTATACTTTCAATGAAAAGGGACAGAGGGTTTACCACAGAGATACTACGAGGAAGATCATGACATATTAGAAGCAGCCGTTGGCATTCTGCTACCACAAGTGAATACCAAGGACTGCCAGCGGTCACCACAGCTAAGAAGGCAGACTCACTAAAGAACCTTCCTTAGAGACTTCAGGAAGAGCTGACCCTTAGACTTCAGACTCTGACCACTCCTTCCCACGGAAGTACAAGAACGATTGTTTGCTCTTTTAAGTCACCCTGTTTATGGTCATTTATTGCAGCAGATTTAAATCAACAGCCCTTTGGGTTTGAGCATATAAGTCCATTGAGAATGACATAGAAACTAGCACTTTCAGTAGGAACCTGTTTTTCTAGGCTCTAAGTGAATCGAAAGAATGACCAAGCAATATGTTTATATTCTAGGCTTCTTGCCTGAAATCTCTATGAAATTAAAGTACGGGGCCAGAGGAACGATCTTCACTTATACCCTTGGGGAACATAGGATCCCTGAGTAAGGAGGGCCAGGGTTCTGTTTGCAGGCAGCTTCTGACAAGCCTACCATAGGCAACACTTGAGTAACGTGTAGACAGTAGTCTTCCTCAGGGTTCAGTCTCTACATGGGAGGATGTAGAAGAGGCTGTTTCTCTACACAATAGCATTCAAAGTAGAAAAGGAACTTAGCCAAGAGAGGAGGGAAAGGGTAGGCTTTACCCAGGAGAGCTCAGGGCAGTGTTGGAGTGTAGCTTGGTTTGATATCATTTATCTTCCTTTCTGGCCCTCCTTTTGGCATCAGACAGTTGGCAGCAGACTAAAATGCAAGTCAGGAAGGTTAACTGAGGTCACCGGTGGAGAAGACGTGCTAAGAGAAAAGCTCTGTGGAGACCTGATTAGCAGGTGGGAAGATGATTGTTGACCCACTTTTGCTTTATGACTGTTGGAGCAGAGCAAGCATTAGTCATAATTCTGGGCAATCGCAGTCATGTTGGCAACGGCAGCCATATTCAACAATAAAGTAACAGCCATGGCTGAGAGGGATAGCCCAACATTAACCAGGAAAAAGGAAAAGCAGGAACACTGTTATATGTACTACCCCAAGAAAATCGTCTGTATCCCTTAATTACATGGAATGATTTGAGATTGGCAGTGACTTTAGCTAATGAAGTCTAGCCCAGAGTCCCTTGATGAGCAAATATGCTTGTCAACTTGATTGGATTAAGAAATGCTTAGGATACTGGTGAGGCACACCTTCCGCTGTGTCTGTAGGCATTTCCAGCGAAGAATCACTCCGTGGTTCATGTGGGCAGCACTGTCCCATGGGTTGGGGTGCAGGACGGAATCAAAATGGGAAGCCACACTGTCAGCAGGCAGTCTTAGGCTTCTGCCATCTCATCTGCCACTCCTTCCCTACCACAGAGGACTTTGGTCTTTTCACGCCATGAACCAAAATAAATCTTTCTCCTTATTTGCTTCTTGCTGGGTATTTGATCACTGTGGAGAGAAAAGCAACTGATACCAGGCAGAAGTCAATTTAGACTCCCTGACCTCTTACCCATCAAGTAGGGCTGATATTCACACTGCCTCCATTCTAGTAATTCCAGAATTTATTTTGCCTTCTAAAGTGGGTTTCTAACTAAAATCATGTTAAGAATATCTATATTAACTTTTAAATGAAAGATTAGAAATGTAAGGTTGCTTTGAAGTCCTTTCTGACGGTTTGATCTTCTCTGCCTTCTTTGGCAAGTCTTACTTAGAAATGTCTCTAGCGTTACTGTTTCCTAAGAAGTCTGGAGTCATGATAGAATGCACTAGCTAACAAACAATTTACTTTTAGCCTAGAAAATATGAACCAAGCAGATAGCAAGGAGGATTACACTCAGCTTCTTTGTCTTGCTTTGGCGTTGCTTTTCTCCAATCTTAAGCTAATGTTTTGTTTCCAGGGAGGATCTCCACCTAGCACACATTTTTCTTTTTAGCTCCTCAAGTCAGTGTGGGCCCTTTAACTGCTCCCATATGCAAAACTCTGAGAAATTTATGCTGCTTTTTTTTTGCTTTTATTTTCTCAGTTCTAGGGATTGAACCCAAGAACTTGCATGTACTGGGCAAGTACTCCAGAACTCAGCCATGTGGAAATAGGGTCTTACTAAGTCATGCAGGTTGACTTAGACTCACTCTGTAGTTCAAGCAGGCTTCGGAATTGCCATCCTCCTGTTTCGGCCTGCTGGGTAGCTGGGGTTAAAGGCCTGTACCACCAGGTTATACTGTGTTCTTATGTTTTAGAAAGTAAAAGAAACATCCTTGGTGGAGTAAAGGGAGAAGCACTCAAAAGGAATGAAGATTACTTGAGTGTGCTTTGAATCTGAACAATTGCTCATATATGCACTTCCATCATTAAGAAAACACAATTCTGGCAAAAGGGACAGACTAAGAAACCAATGATAATGGCACAGGGACCTATCTCTTCTGCATGTATTGGCTTTTGGGAACCTAGTCTATATGGATGCACACCTTCTTAGGCCAGGATGGAGCGGGGAGGGCCTTGGGCTTCCCACAGGGCAGGATATCCTGCCCCCTCTTTAGGAAGCAGGGGGAGGGACCCTGCCCCCTCTTTATGAAGCAGGGGGAGGGAAGGGGGGCAGTGGGGGAGCAGGAGGGCCGGGGACAAGGGGAGTAATTGTAAATTTCTCTTTTAACAATAAAAAAGGGGGAAAAATAAAATTAAAAAAATTTTAAAAAAAGAAAACACAATTCTTTCTCTACAAGCCTAAATCATATTTATTTAAAATCCCATGCCCCAGTGAGAATTTACATGCCTTTAAAATCTTATACCATGCAAAATATTCCACTAATGGGGTGGAAACACAAAATTTCTCTGCCTGATATTTAATTTGAAGCAGAAGCACACGCTCATCCTTACACCGACTTCCTGCTTGAGTTATTTCCTGCTTCTCACCCACCAACTGTAGAACTAGTCAACCTTCCTTCCTGTATGGGCGTCACACCCACAGATTCAATCAAGGATCGAAAACACTGATAAAAATTACTTTATCTGTGACACACTTTTTATAACATTTATTCCCTAAATAATACAGTACAAAACTATTTACACAATAGTGTAAGTAATCTAGAGAGCGGTCAAAGTACACAGAAGGATTACTTCAGTTCTATATGAATACTACCAGAGGAGATAAGAGACTTTACCATCTAAGGATCTTGGTACCCACGGTGTCTAAAAAAAAAAAAAAATCCACAAGTATCAAGGGGTATTAGCTTTCTATAACTGCCATAACAAATTACTATCAACTTAATGATTTCAAAGAACATGTGGTTTTGGGTTTCATAAATCTGAAAAATCTGAAATGGCTTACATTGGGGCAGAAATGAAAGTATTAGCAGGTCTATGTCCTTTTGGAAGCTCGAAAGGACAATCTATGTCCTTTGCTATTTCAGTTTCTAGTCTACCAGAATTCTCTGTCTGGGCTGGGCGGTGGTGGCGCACGCCTTTAATCCCAGCACTCGGGAGGCAGAGGCAGGCGGATCTCTGTGAGTTCAAGACCAGCCTGGTCTACAAGAGCTAGTTCCAGTGCAGGCTCCAAAGCTACAGAGAAACCCTGTCTCGAAAAACCAAAAAAAAAAAAAAAAAAGAATTCTCTGTCTGGCTCTGTCTGGTTGCTGTTTCTTCCATCTTCAAACTGTATGACTCAGACTCGTGTGTCTGTGGTTCCATCTCATTCTCTCCCTTCAAGTCTGCTGCCTCCCCGGGATAAGGCCCCTGTGGTTGCTCTGAGCTTGGCCTGGCGATCTTCAGATCCTGCCAACTCTATGTCCTGAAGTTTCCCAGCAGGTGCGACATTCCTTCCCTTTGCCTCTTTCATTGCTCACTTAGGATGAACCAAACAGAGCTCCCCTTTCACAGTCTGTGTGTACCCCTTCATCCTCAATATAGGCCTGGCTCTGGACAGAAGAACACTGCAGGTATTTCGGGTAAATTGATATGAAGTCACATTGAAGGAAGATGGCCCGTCGGTGCAATACGCCTGGTGTCTTTACCAGACAGAGATGTTGACCCAGTGACACCCAGAAGGGCCATGTGACAAGAGAGGCAGAACACAGAACGACACAGCTGTAAATCAAGGAAGGTGGAGGTGCAGCTGAAGTCAGAAGCCAGAAAGGGATAGGAAAGAGGCTTTTCTAGAAGCTTCAGAGGATCCATTGCCCTGTCAACAGCTTGATGTCAGACCTTCAGGTTCCAGAATTGTGAAAAGATAAATGTTTGTTGCCTACAGCTGTCAGTTATGGTGTTTCTTCTTGGCAGTCCCACAGACTGATCAGATATGTGGGTAAGGAGACGATTTTGTAGATGTTCTAGATTTTGCACAGGGCAGTTTGACCAGGGGCCCACCCCTAACAACTTTCTTTGTTCTATTTATAGCACACACAAGGGTCTTTGCAGATTATTGACTCTGTACCTGGGGTTTCTTGGGTTAAGAAGTTTGGACTGTCATATAACGCACAGGCAGTCAAGAGATGTTTAATCAGGAATTAGTAAATATTGTGGTTAGTAGATGATTTGGGTTTTCCAGATCAAAAGGCACATTTTTTTTTTACTAACAAACTTTAAAATCTAATAACTGAGTATTGCTTTTTAAACAGAGATGCATAGTAACGAAAAGATGGATTTCTTTGGGGAACAGATAGCATGCTACTCACGTTGGGCTCAGATCCTATTATTAATAACATCGACTGTTGATGTCCATCTGTCAATGCTACCAGCAGTGAGGTTTCATGGGAAATTTCGATTCTGAGGTGAGTAAAAGGTTCACCTTTGACAATAACTCCTCCAGAAAATAACATTAAGAATCGATTCAAGTTCATGAGCATATATTTAATTGAGCCTATTGATTTGTGAAAGCATCTATAGAGCTCCGTTAACTTCCTCACTCAGTATATATCTTTTATCATATCATCATATTGTCAATGAATGGCTTCAAATTCAAGTTTAGGGAAAACCTCAATTTTTCAACTGAAAGGAATTTTGAACTAAAAAACTCCCCTTTGCCTCTGTAGCGAGATCCGACAGGCAGATAACTGCACAAGAAACAAACAACAACCCATGATCTCTACATGCCATACTGCAAACCTGCATGGAAAACTTCATGCAGAATCCACTTTTTATTTTTTTACTTACCCTTGGACAACAGCATAAGGCTGGTATCCAAACATTTCAGTGACTTTATTGTTGGGATGACTTTACCGTAGCCTGAGACTCTCATGGGAAGATGACTTGGACTTGTAGTTTTAGGTAGCATTTCAGTACTGAACTGTTGTGTCAAGCGCATGTACTAGAATCTCTGTTGAAAGCATCATAAAAAAAAATCAGGCTCTAAGTATCTTAAATTGTCTCCAGATTTACAAACTCTCCCACCATGGGCTCTTTACTATTCCATACATTGTTTCTACTGCCACTGAGTTTGGCATAGCATATTCCACCTCAGGTTGTATTAAATTAGTGGGTTTTTTTTCAATTTCTTTGAAAATGCTCACCTCTGGCTGCTCCTTGTGGGCTATTTATAAAGGTCAATGCTCCAATCACTTCCAAACTAACTCTGAGTTCCCAAATAAATACAGACTTGGCAATTTCAGTAGACTCTGTGAGATGGTCAGAAGACAGCTGTCCCGTGCCTTGTCTCTTAATTACTATTAATGCTGTATAGGAGGGTCCGTCTTTATTTCTATGCTTTGATTGGTTAAATAAAAAAGCTGCCTGGGCCATTTGAGAGGGCAGGACTAAGATAGGCAGGGAAAAGAGAAGAGGACGCTGGGAAGAAGACTGGGTCAGAACCAGTCTCCATGAAGCTCCCACCGCAGATGGATGTATCTTAGAACAGTCCGGTAAGATCACCACCTTGTGGTGACATACAGACTTTTATAATGGGTTAGTTTAGATGTGAGAGATAGCCAAGAAAAGGCTAGAGATAATGGGCAAGGCAGTATTTGAATTAATACAGTTCTCCTGTGGTTATTTCGGGCATAAGCAAGCAACCAGCAGCTGAGCGGGCCAGTGGCTGGCGGCTGGGGAACACAATACGCATCTCTCACCCCATCTACAACAATGCTGCATTCGGTATCCTCAATCCTCAGTGTCCATTCTCTTCTGGAGCAAAACTCTCCGTCAACTTAATTTCTCAGGACAACTCTGTAGCTACTGCAGTCAACGCAGCTTGGTCAAAGTGCTGTGGCTAAACCGCTTCTTTTGGTTGGCTAGAGAAGAGCTACTCCCGTTTTTTTTTTTTTTTTTTTTTGTTTGAGAGCCCTTTTTTACTTATTTCTGTGAAGAAATTTTCTCATAATGAGAAATCTGTTTTAAATCTTCCTAATCATTGTTTCCCCATGAGCATGGAATTTTGGCATAATTATTTAGTCTGGCTATGTTGATGGATACTAAGGAGTTTTACACAATGCCACTATCACTAACAATCATGAGACAGTTTATCCTCCCTTGTACCTGAAAATGTGATATTTAGGGCACATTTTTTTTGTCTTTTTTTGATTTTTAGGTCTCCTTTTTTTGTCTTTCCTTGAAACCTTAATGGATTTTACTGATTTAATTAATAAAGAAACCGAAAAAAGATGGAGGGAGGAGAGAAAACATTAGAGAATAGGGAACAATGGATCAAAGGGATAGAAAAAGTGTGGACCACTTTTTTTCTTTGGACCACCAACTCATAAAAGTATGACAGGGAGACTTATTAATTATGAAAGCTCAGCCTATAGCTTAGGTTTGTTCCATTGACTCTAATAACTTAAATTAACCCATCTATAATTATCTATGTTCTGCCTCATGGCTTTTTACCTCCATTCCCTCTTGCACCTCCTGTTCTCTCTCCATGTCCTCTGGCCCCTCTCCTAGATTTACATCCTCTTTCTCTGCCCAGAAGTCTGGTCCAGCCTAACGTCTTCCTGCCTAGCTATTGGCCATTCAGGTCCTTATTAAACCCATCAAAAGGCATCTTGGCAAAGACAGTTCTTCACAGTGGACAACACGTTTATATCACAACAGAAAAGAGGGGAGAGGCAGTATGGGAGGCAGGAGGGATAGCACCATACAACATTTAACTTGCCGCATCTTGAGTGACAGCCTCATGCCAGGTCACAGCGCAGTGATGAAGCTGTGCTTCAGTGGTACAGCTCTGCCATTTCAGTTGGAAAGAACATGCACAGTTGTACATAGATTTTTTTTAACCTACTCATATGCTGATAATATCTTCCCTAATGCTCCTAATCCCAAAGTGCAGCAGCAGGCTGTTTGTTGGTTCCCGGCCACTTAGCCCTGAAATAATCACACAGAAACTGTATTAATTAAATCACTGCTTGACCCATTAGCTCTAACTTCTTATTGGCTACCTCTTACATATTAATTTAACCCATCTCCATTAATCTGTGTATCACCATGTGACATTAGTTTACTGGCAAAGTTCCGGAATGCCTGACTCTGGTGGTGGCTCTATGGCATCTCTCTGACTACGCCCTTCTTCCTCCCAGCATTCAGCTTAGTTTTCCCTGCCTAGCTAAGTTCTGCCCTGATATAGGTTCAAAGCAGTTTCTTTATTCATTAATAGTAATCACAGTACACATAGAGAAATCAAACATCACCAAAGATGGTTCTGTTAAAAGATGTAGACCACTGGACATGGTGTCACACACCTGAATTTCTGGCACTTGAGAGACAGAGACAGGAGAATTATTGCAAGTTCCAGGAAAGCTTGTTATACATAGGCCTAGTCTACCAGGCAGGACCTAATCTCTATGCCCTCTAACTGTATAGTAAGACCTTATATTCATCTCTATTCCTTTCCCCAACAACAAAAAGTTCTAAGACAAATTAGTTGTCAGGGTCTGGGAACTGGAGGAGAGGTAGACTAATAGGCGTCACAATAGGGATTTCAGAAGTAGCAGAAATAGGTGTCTCCTAATGCTGGTGACAGACACAAGAAACTGATAACCATTAAAGAGGACAGGTAAGTCTAGAAGCAAAATGCCTCTCTTGGTTCTCCGCTAATTGAACCGGAGAACACTGAACATGCCCAGAGGTGTTCCTTGCCCATTCATTTTATGACATGAGATAATGTCAAAACAGAGACCCAAAAGTGTTCCTGCCTACCATTTTAACCTTTCAAACATGTATTCCATAATCTTCAGCTAAACATGCTCAAAACTGTGTCCACCGTCTTTCCTTTTTGATCTATGACCTTAAACTAAGCGTATTCAAGAATGCAATTATTAACTGAGCGTGCTTGGAAATGTGCCCACCCCTAAAGTACTTTCTGGTTTAGTATGTACTGGCTTCTAAAACAAAATTCTCAGGCTTTCTTTTGTTCAAAGTAGTCATTGCCTTGGAAATTATTTGCTTTGCTCTTCTTACCTGCAACAGATAATATAATATAATCATCTTCCTCAGCTCTTTTCTGATGTGGGATGCCCCTCTGTGTGCTATGAATATCATTGGTTAATAAAGAATCCGGCTTAGCCTGATAGCATAGAACAGAGCTAGGCAGGGAAAACTAAACTGAATACTGGGAGAAAGAAGGGCAGAATCAAGGAAAAGCCATGGAGCCACCGCCAGAGACAGACATGCCGAAACTTTGTCAGTAAGCCACTGCCACATGGCAATACACAGATTAATGGAGATGGGTTAAATTAATATGTAAGAGTTAGCCAATAAAAAGCTAGAGCTAATGGACCAAGCAGTGATTTAATTAATACAGTTTCTGTGTATGTGTGTGTGTGTTTTTTCAGGATTCTAGGCATCCAGAAAATGAA
>JAQHUG010000267.1:1343855-1355243 GCA_028555095.1 Dicrostonyx torquatus | reverse complement strand
CCTAGGGCTTCCCATAGGGCAGGGTATCCTGCACCATCTTAAGGAAGCAGGGGGAGGGCGGTGGGGTAGTGGGGGAGTGGGAGGGCCGGGAACAAAGGGAGTAAATGTAAATTTTGCTTTTAACAATAAAAAAAAATAAATTAAAAAAAATGGCAGCTCAGGTAAGGGACCCATCAGTTCCAGTAACACTGAGACAAGCCAGTATGCCTTCTGCAACCAGAAGGGATGCTTAATAATGGAATGTCCAAGTCATGCAGAAAGGGAAAATACAGGAAAAAAAAAACCCGAGTTTCCTCTTACAAAAATGAGAACTGACAGCAACAGTTCCGCACTTGGCTTCCATTAGTACAGCCTAGACTTCCTCTGAGGAGCTTTGGGTCATATTACTTACAACTGGAAGAAAATGCTGAGTTTTATTCAGTGTGAGAAGCACACACAATTGATTGACTGCTGGAAAGACATTCTATCCAAGATGGGATATGGTATAAGAGGGGGAATCAAAAAAGGAAGAAACAACCGTTCCATGAACCTCTGATCTGTACAGCAAGTTCAAAGGTTTGAAAGCATGTGTTTGTGTGCTTTCATTCCTTCTTAGAATAAAATCTGTTAAGTGATGGTAGTGGCTGACAATATGAACCCTCTACCTGGACTTCAGTGCTACAGAATCAAATCTTCCCATGCTGACAAACAGCCCAAATGTTACAGCCCTTAGCATCTACTGACAAAACTAGTCACTCAGTCCAGTCATTCAGCTGCCGATGTCACAGGCCTTCTAATCCAAATCAACCATATTTAAGCAAAAAAGCACTTTCATACTGAGTCCCTACCAAATGCTTAAAATCAGGGATGTTAAGAAGAGGAACTGTCAGCCAGTGGTCGGTATCAGACTGGCTATGTGTTAGTTTCTGAATATTAGTGCAAAAGATCTCCCACCAGAATTTCAACCCCCAATGCTGAGATGATATTTCTGACTTTGCACTGGAATTATGACTAGGGTGACCATTAACTGAATGCCCAGATTCCGGGCATGCCTTCCAAAGGTCATAGTACAGTCTGGAAAGAGATCTGAGATCCACCAGCAAAGAAATCAAATATGGAAAGGATATCTTAATCCTTATAACAAGGATGACAACTGCCTTGTTCTTTCAGTTAACAGAGCAGTGCTAGCTTTGACCTGGATTCCCCAGGACATTAAGTCTATGTTTCTTGGGCTACAGAAATTAGTGATGTTGATTCTACTGGTTTGACCCCTGGTTACCTATGCTTTAAAATGAAACAGTCATGAAAGGAGTCAAGGCGTGACATTAGATTACCCAAGTGAACCTAAAACCACTACTTCCTCTTCAAGGGAGGAGCCATGAAGACTTTCAGAAGAACGACTCTCCCTCTTGAACCCTCCAGGAAGAAAGACTGAAATATCTGAAGACAAGTGGTTAGCCATTAAGTGACATATGAGCCTTTAGGGACAAATCCTGCGTTTAACACCTTCAAAATGTTCTTTTCTGTTTCTCAGCTGAAAGAGTTTGGAGAAGTGTGAGTGTGCTCCCAGGCTTTGCTGGGCACTATCTTTGTTCTTACAGATGTGTGTGATGCATGTTCACGTATGCATGTGTGTGTGTGTGTGTGTGTGTGTGTGTGTGTGTGTGTGCGTGTGTGTCTGCAGATATGTGTCAAGGCTAGAAGCTGACATTGAAGATCTTTCTACACTGCTCTCCATTTTATTTTTTGAGACACAGGCTTCCGTTGAACCTGGAGCTCAGCATAGCTGATAGCTATGTTAGCTAGGAAGGGAACCCCTGGTTCCTCCGACTCTGGATGGGATCAGGGACCCCGTGTACCCCCTGTTTGACTTTCTGCATGAGAGTTAGGGGTTCAGATTCAGCTTTACCCACTGAGCCATCACTCCAGACCATCTCTCCACCTTCTAAACAAGCATTCTGTGATCTTGAGCTAAGTTAAAAAAAAAAAAAACATGTCTACCCCCTTTCTTCTTGAGTTATTCTTAACATGAGTATGTTCAGAAATGTATTTCTTAGTAGAACAAGCTAAGGTATGTGCCCACCCCTAAAGTGGCTTCCTATCTGAAAATGTATAGTCTGAATAAAATACCCATGCTATGTTCATGAAAGGCATTGATTCAGAAATAATCCCCATGTTCTCCTTACCTGCTGTGTTTCATAAATCCTCTTCTACCTTTATTTCTAGACTATGTTGGATTTTGGCTCTGTACCCACTCAGATGCAAATTCCTTGTGTTTGGTTGTGAAGTCTATTCATTGTCCGACATATACAATGCCTTTACACGGCAAGAACAAACATATTCAAATTTCAAAAGTGAGTAGAAAAAAAAAAGGTCACAGCACTTTGTCCTGTTCTTACAGGTAAGATAAAAACCAAACAAACTAAAAGTCAATAGTTTTTCATGAATGGATTAGAAAAATCGAGGTCACAGGGTAAACAGCCACCTGCAAAACTACAAACACAAAATAGAGAGTGGACTAGTTGAAATCAACATGAGCGTGTGTGTGTGTATGTGTATGTACGTGTGTATATGTGTGTATCTCTGTGTGTG
Source organism: Dicrostonyx torquatus (assembly GCA_028555095.1). Lineage (NCBI taxonomy): Eukaryota > Metazoa > Chordata > Mammalia > Rodentia > Cricetidae > Dicrostonyx > Dicrostonyx torquatus. The sequence goes on along the minus strand of JAQHUG010000267.1, from coordinate 1,352,672 downwards.
TATGTATGTGCATGTGTATATGTGTGTTGTATCTGTGTGTGTCTCTGTGTGTGTCTGTGTGTCTCTGTGTGTGCATGTGTCTGTGTGCATGTCTGTGTGTATAAGTGTGTGCCTGTGTGTGTCTGTGTGCATGTGTGTGTGTGTCTGTGTGTGTATGTGTGTGTGCATGTGTGTGTCTGTATGTGCATGTGTGTGTCTGTGTGCATGTGTGTGTATGTCTGTGTGTGTATCTGTGTGTATATGTGTTTGTCTGTGTGTATATGTGTGTGTGCGTGTGTGTATGTGTGTGCATGTGTGTATATGTGTGTATGTGTGTGTGCATATGTGTATATGTGTGTGTCTCTGCGTGTGTATGTATGTGCATGTGTATATGTGTGTTGTGTCTGTGTGTGTATGTGTGTCTGTGTACGTGCATGTGTCTGTGTGTGTGTGTCTGTGTGTCTGTATATGTGTGCATGTGTGTGCGTGTGTGTGTATGTGTGTGTGTGTCTGTGTGCGTGTGTGTGTGTGTGCATGTGTGTGTGTATTCATGGCCCAGGGACCTTTTCCCCTCTACCATACCACCCTATCTACAGAGCTCAGACCCTCTCCTCCACAACTCCACACACCACATTAACAAGCTCCAATACAACAGTAGCTTACAGTTCAGAACGATGCAAGACACATGTCCTATTTAAGAAGCTCTCAAGGAAGCCCAAAGACAACAAGAAACAAATGAAACAGAAACACAGGCCTCTGTTACCAACAGTGAGAGGAAACAGTCCACACAGCTAGCCTCCTAGAGTCTAGGAGCTAAAACAGTGGCTCTTAACCCGTGGGTCATGACCCCTATGGGGCTGCATGTCAGATATCCTGAATATTAGATATTTACATTATGATTCATAACAGTAGCAAATTACAGTTATGAAGTAGCAATAAAATAATTTTATGGTTGGGGTCAGCACAGCGTGAGGAACTGTATTAAAGGGTCACAGCATTAGGAAAGTTGAGAACCACTGACCTAGAAGGACCAAAAAAAAACCTCACACTAAAAGCCTATTATCGAATTTAGCATATAGCACACCCTATTATCAACCAAAATAATACAATGTACACTAAAAGACCAGGAAAACTACAGTTTAATTAGACCAAAAACAACTTCAGAACCAGAATCATGTATTGTAACCAATAAAAGAGTCCAATTCTGCTACTGACTGAGAAAGTCAATGACCCATGAAACAAGAAGATGGGGCAAGAAAGAATATTTTTGGTGTCTGAGGAGCACAGTAGTGGGTTTGCTTGCAATTCAACTTCTCGGATCTACAAGATCGGGAAGCTACAGTATAGCACAGTAATAAGGAGGAGAAAGACGCTAACCAAGGTGAGAGATGGCAAGGCCTTTTCTGAAGTGGGCAGCATTTTTCCAGGAATCCACAAGGTCACATTTTCTGCCTCCTTTTACAGCTTAGTATTTCTGATTATGGTATCTGGTGTCTTTAACCTGGAAGTGAGAAGAGGCTAGGCAAGTCCAGTTCTGAAACAAAAGAACTATATTCTGAAACAAAATTTTGGGTGATCAGCTTGTCCAATTGCATATAAAGAGGGATCTGACCAAAAGATTAAGCAGCAAGAACAGACAACGTACGACAGCAAAGATGCCAAACCTTATCCTGCTTCAGTTACTGTCAGACATCTGTAGGCTAAGTTTTAGCAGCAAAACTGGCTTCCAAGTCCCTGAAAATTGTCCTAGGCAACGGCATATCATTAGAGGCTTTATCTACAGCAAAGCTAGTGGGAGAGACTAACAATGTATTGCATAGCTGCGTTATCCTGGCTAGTTTTATAACTACTAGTGTTCTGAGAGAAGGGAACCTCAATTGAGAAAATGCCTCCTTAAGATTGTTAAGGTACTTTCTTAATTAGTGTTTGATGTCTGATGTTGGATTCCCCTCTGTATGCTGTGAATACAATCAACTAATTAATAAAGAAAACTGGCTTGGCCTGAGAGGGTAGAGTAGAGCCAGGTGGGGAAAACTAAACAGAATGCTGGGAGAAAGGAGGTGGAGTCAGAGAGAAGCCATGGAGACTCCGCTAGAGAAAGACATGCTGAAACTTTGCCAGTAAGCCACTGCGATGTGAGGATACACATATTAATGGAGATGAGTTAAATTGACATGTAAGTTAGCCAATAAGAAGCTAGAGCTAATGGGCCAAGCAGTGATTTAATTAATATAGTTTATGTGTGATTATTTCGGGAGTCTTGGCAGCCAGCAAAGTGACTACTCATGGTTAACAAAGAGAGAAATACCAAGCTAGAATTCCATATTCAAGAATTACCTGAAATTATTCTAAATAAAAATTAAGAATGTTCAATTCCAATCTGACAATAATTATTTTTATTGAAAATCCATGTAATATTCTAATCATAGTTTTCCCTCTCCCATTTTCTCCCAGATCCTCTCCACTTCTCCTCTCATCCAACTCTATACCTTCTTTCTCTCTCACTTTAGGATACAAACAGGCATGGTAATAAAAGTACATAATTTTAAAGAAGAAAAAGCACAAGACACACATGCAAACACTATAAAAATGCAAAATTGGAAGTCACAATAGATAAGCCACAGGTCAGTAAAAAAAAAAAAAATCCTAAACGCATATACTCAAAGGACACATCATCCTTCCACAGGGACACTTGCTCAATCATGTTCATTCCTGCTCTATTCATAACAATCAGAAATTGGAAACAACCTAGGTTTTTCCTGAAACCTAGACTGAAAAAAGAAAATGTATATTTACACAATTGAGGGTTACTCACCTCATTAAAAAAAAAATCATGATACAGGCCAATGGATGGAAGTAGAAAGATATCATCCTGAGTGAAGCAACCCAGACCCAGAAAGATGAATATGGTATGTATTTGCTTATCTCTGGATATTAGCCATTAAGTAAATGATAACCAAGCCACAATCCATAGACCCAGAGAGATTAGGCATAGAAGAAGAGATTGGTATCGGGGGAAGGTACATGGTTCTTCCTGGTAGGGGGAAATAGAACAGATTTTATGGGTGAACTGGAGTCGAGGAGGGGGATCGGTCGGGAAGGGTAAGGGGGAAACAGAATTGAGGGAGAGAATGAAGGGAGAGAACAGAATTGAAGAGCATCTGAGGAATGGTATGGAAACCTAGTGCAGTGGAAACTGCCTATAATATGCAAAGACGATCCCAACGAAGTCTCCAAACAATGAGGGAGCTGGAATCCTGTTGATTCTCTTATCACCCAATGAAGCTTCCAGTGCAGAGACTAGGTTCCATTCAATTGAGTTGTTGACCAGAGGTCCCCTGGAAATCCCGAAATAACCCAGCCTCTTGCCAAGACAGTAGATTGATCTCCACAAGCTAACAACAAGGCCCCATGACTGAAGACACCTGCACAGCTCGTTGAACATGGATATGGGGGCCTACCCTTAAGTGTAGTAGACTCCATTGAGAAAACTAATTTTTTGATTTTGAAACAAATAATAAAGTTCAAGAGAGATTTTATAAATGCTGGTTTTCAATTGTCTTGTTCACATCACCTCGTTAGAAAAGAGAAATAAGTTACAGATAAAATTAAGTCCCCTAATGATAAACTAATTGATTCTGATACCTACTATGGCTTGAGAGTTAGCAATGTCCACAAATCAAAGGAAAAGTTAGAAGCTGATATCTGAACCTAGAGGGAATAACTAATCCCCAAGCATGTAACAACGAGTGGAAAAAGTCTATACTGCTACCTCTAGTCCCAGTGTTTATACGATTCTGTCTCAAGCCCAGACTTCTCTAACACAGAGCCACAAATTAATGTCTTCTGAACTCAATGCTGAGCTCATGTTTCAAAGTGATAACAGTAATATTAGCAACAACAAAGCCTGAATACAATGATAACAACCTATTGTGTGATTAAACATTATACATTTGACATACACGGGGAGGGAATGCTTCTCTTGCTTGGATTACCTGTGAAGCAAGTTGGCATATTTGAAAGGATGTAGACTAGTTATGAATGTGTACTGCAGAACCAGGCATGCCACTAATTATAGAAGATAATTATAACTGATACGCTGGGAAAATAAAAAAAATGGAATTGTGTGGACTGCTAAATCAGAGTCAGAGGCGGGAGAGGAAATGGGGAAATTTCTAAGTTAGAAACAGAGTAGATGTTAATCTATCTAACTGCTTCAAATGCAGGCAGGCTAAATATAGTCATTAAAAGTCAAGAATGTCAGGGGGCTTAAAAAAAATCCAAGCCAAATGCATATTGCCTCTAAGAAGATCACTTTAAGTAGAAAAACAGATGGAGTGAAAATTAAAAAGATAGTTTTGCTTTGCTAGTACTTGTCAAAAGAAAGGTGTAAATTTCAATTAACTTCCAGAAAAGACATCTTCAGAACAAGAAAATTTCTGAGTGAAACGGCATTGAGTTCCCTGAGAAAACAGAACACTTGCTAAGCCACACAGAGCACAGAACCAATACAGGATCACTTATGCACGCGAGACAAAACAGTAATAAAGATTCAAGAGAAAGGGAACCAATCACTATTATAGCTAGAGAATTCAGAATTCTGTCAGTAATAGACAAATACAGAAAATCAGTAAAGATTTAACCGAACAAGACAGCACCAATCAAGTGCATCTAATTGATATGTATGGCAAATTTCAACAAAGTGGAATAAATATTTAATTCTAAATTTATACATCAGTCACCAAAAAGCATAATATAAGCCATAAAACACATCTCAAAGAACTTTAAAAAATAAAAATAATATAAATTATCTCTCAGATCACAGTGGAATCACACCAGGAAGCAATTAAAGAAATATGGCTGGAAATTTTCCAAAACTGTTAGACATTGGACAACCTACTTCTAACTGAGAAATAGGTCAAAGAAGAAGTGCCAAGAGAGATTTGGTAATTGATCAAAATTAGAATGTATGAAAGCACACAGGAGTGTTAAGACTTGTGACACTGTGACGTAAGACTATCAATCATAATCAAGAGACACACAATCAATTATAAAACTAAAGCTGAAACAACTCAGAAATGAAACCTCATAGTGTTTTAAGTAAGTTTATGATCTTGTGTTGGATGACATTCATATATATCCTTGGCATGTGGTCTATGGGGTGTGGATCGACATGGAGTGATGTAATAATGAGGGCATATAGATAACAGATAAGAGGAAAATGCAGAAGTCTAAACTCCCACCTTAGGAATCCAGATGTATTAGTGTAATTGAAGAATCAAGACTAAGAAATGAAACAATCAAAATTCAGGAGAGAGCAGTGATATTGAAACTGGAGATCAGTATAGAGAAACCAATGAAATAAAAATTTGAATTTTTGCAAAGGTCCATACATTGTTAAACTTCTGGTGAGGAAAATGATATAGGTTACTAGTTTCAAATATGAGAGAATAACTGTTACAGGTCCTGTAACATTAAAAGAATAATTAAAGAATGCTATGGATAACTCTGTCTTCAAGTTTTATAACCTAAAGAAACGGATCATTGTAGTTGGTATTTGCTCTGCCCATGACCTTGGGCTATTGGGCCTGATAGAGGCAGTGCTTCTTGTCTGCCTAAGTGACCTCTTATAAGGGGGGGGATAGTCACACTTTCTTGTGTAGTGAAGACAGAGGCAGGTGGTGTGAAGCAGTGTGTGATCGGTGTGACCCAGCTTTCCAAGGACTGTGCAACTGGACTTATTATATCCTGTATTCGTGAGTGTATTTTCCCTTTCATATTTTAATAAATCCTTGATATTCCTTAAACAGACACACATCGAGTTCTCTGAACAGATCAGTTCCCTAAAAGACAAAGCTACTACAATTCACACAAGGAGAACCACATAATCTAGACAGACTTGTTAAGTAGATTGAATCAAAAATAAGCCCTGGGGGATTTAGCTCAGAGGAAAAGTGCTTGTCTAGCTAGCAAAGGACACTGGATTTAGTTCTCAGCAAGAAATACCAAACAATATACAGTAACCTTTTTGAAATCTCTCAGCCGAGTGCCATAGCATCCCTATAACCCCAACACCTGAAAGCTGGAGGCAGGAGGATCTGGAGATCAAACTCATCCTCAACTATTCAAGGATGTAGTGAGTTTGAGGCTACCTTGGGCTACATGAGACCCTATCTCAAACAACATTAAAAATTAAAAAGTTCTGAGTCTAGATGGCCTCATTGGCTTAAAACTTGAAGTAAAATTTTGCCAGTTCTCTACATCTTGTGGGAAATAAAATGGAGGGTCCAGTGCCAGCTTTTCTATAAGACTGGTACCAGCCTAGTAACAAAACCAAATGAAAACACTTAAAAAGAAATGAAGACCATAAAATAGTTTTCCTCATAAATATAAACAAAAATTTCTCAATAAAGTTTCATGAAATTAACAATGTACTAAGAATAATTACAGAATAACACCAAGTAAGACTTATTCTAGGTAAGCAAGGGTGCTTTTGACACTTGAAAAGGATGGTTAAGCAGCCTATCACATTGATGTGTTAAAGAAGAAAATCCTATGGTCATATCAATTGATATAAATGAATGCCTGACTGAATTCAACACCATTTTATGATCTGACAAAAGAACCAAAGCCAAACCTTCAGCAAGCTAGGAACAAAGAGAGGCTTTTCTCCCCTTGATAAAAACATGTATGGATAAAGACACGCCCCCACAGCAAGACTGTATTTAATGGTAAAAGACAGATGTTCTCTAACACTATATATAATACATCATGAATAACTGTGATAGGTGGTTGATGTCCATGAAGATTTCCTTCCTGTGCCTCCTTATAAAACAAGATAAAACAAAGCAAAACAAAACAAAATCACCTGCCTGTTAGTTCTTTGCCTTTGAATATTATATTTCATTAGAGCAGAATTAATTACCCTTCACATCCATCAACTCATGACACTCACAGTGATATTCTCATACATGCCTATAGCATGCATTGGTTATGTCCACCACAATTCTCTGACACCATCTCCTCTTCCACGCTTTCCTTATGCCCCACCTGATTAATCCTCGTCTATTTTCAGTTCACCTTTTCTCTCCTTAAGCTTCCACTTATGACTGAAATAATATGATCTTAATTTAATATGATGACCTCTAGGCCTTTCAATTTTCCTGTTGACAATGTTGTAAGGAGGGGGCGGCTGTGTTCCCAGCACCTGAGAGGCCCGTGGCCATTTGTTTTTAGTGTCTGGCTCTCGGCCTCGGCCGCTAGTTCATGCCCAAAATAACCATAAGAAAACTGTATTCATTTAAACTCTGCCTGGCCCATTATCACTAGCCTTTTCTTGGCTAACTCTCACATCTAAAACTAACCTGATAATATGTATTGCCATTTGACTGTGGCTTACCGGCATGAGTCTAACCAGTGTCCATCTCGGGCTGGAGCATCATGGCGTCTGTCATACTTCTTTCTTCTCCAGCCTTCTGTTCTGTCTACTCCGCCCACCTAAGGGCTGTGTCCTATTGTATGGGCCAAGGCAGCTTCTTTATTAACCAATGAAAGCAACAGAAATAAAGAAGAACCCTCCTACACCATTTCCCCTTTTTCTGTTTAAACAAAAAAGAAAGGCTTTCATTTTAACATCGTAAACTTATATATAATAAAACAGTATGAGTTTCTTCTGCTTTATGGGAGAAGAATAATAATGCTCCCTGTGAGTATGCGTGCGTGTGTGTGTGTGTGTGTGTGTGCATGTGCGCGTGTGTGTGTGGTGTTGTTTTCTCTACTCATGTCACTGTCCATATAGCTGGTGATGATACACCTAGGCTGCTCCCATGACTTGGCTATTGTGAATAGCTCCACAGTAACTGGATGGGCAGATATCTACATGTTGATTTCATTTCCTTTACACATGCACCAAGAACTTGGCCAACTAGATCGCAAGTGTTGAGCAGTCTTTACTTCTATTACTTGCCATTCTCACCAACAGCATAAGGCTCTTCCTCTCCATATCTGCCAGCTTTTGCTATTTGTGTTTGTTTTATTCTAACTGAGGTAACAAGAAGCCCATTGTAGATTTTATTTGCATTTTCCTGATGACCAAGGATTTTAAGTATTTTTCCACATAATGAAAGGTCATTTGTATTTCTTCCTCTAAAAAATGCCCACTTAGATTGTTTGCCCACTTTTCATTGGATCACTTGTTGTCTACTATTTTCAGCTCTTTACATATTATGAACCTTAACCTTTTGTTAAATGGGTACTTGACAAAGATCTTCCCCTGATTTTGTAGATCTCTTCACTTATCTTCACTCTGTTACTTGTGTTCTTTGCTGTTCAGAGCTTTTTATATACGGGCATCTGCCTATCCACTCTCACTTTAGTTTCTGTGCCTTTAGAGACTTACTCAAGAAATCAGTGGTGGTGGCAATATCTTGAAATTTTTTTCCTATAAAAGTTGCAGAATTTCAGACCTTTGTTGTAGATTATAATAAAATAGTCCTACACTAGCTCAGAATGGAGTATAATAAAGGTTTCTTTATTTAGGAGTAGACTAACAGATCAGCAGTCCTCTGCATGAGTAGGGAATAGGAACAGAGTCTAGCAGCCAAGGGGTCACATGCATTTTTATATATGTATATATAATACATGTGGTCATGCCAAAAGTGGGCCAAGTATCTCAAAGGTTATTGGATGAAGGGGTTCCTACAGCACCTCCCCCTTTTGTCTAAATAAAGGAGTCCTAAGCCTAATGCAAAACTATATACAATAAGAACAAATATCAGGTATAAAAATTAGAATTACAATCAGTATAAACAATATCAAGCAAGAAATAATATGTTAAGT
>JAQHUG010000267.1:1323557-1334908 GCA_028555095.1 Dicrostonyx torquatus | reverse complement strand
GGGGAGGGAGGAGGGCTTAACTATCTCTCCCTGTATCCCATACCTCCTGCCTCCAGCAGGTACTCACCTAGTCTTTGTTGAACTGAGTTTCTTGTTATTTCAGTTTTATAGCTCCTGTTACCTCTATCACTAGAATTAACATATAATATTGGCTTAACAATCCTAATACTGGCAAAGAGCAACAATATCCCAGAGATCACATCTATTAAAAACTTAATTAACTATTTAGAAGACAATAGCCAGAAAATAAAAAAAAAGTAGAACTTCCCTTTAGGATGTTAAAAAATAAACTAATATTAAAAGTTGAAAGAAAAACAAATTTATTTTTCTAGTGTTATTTCAGGTGCTTCCAGACTGACTGTGAGATGAGCAATTTCAAAATAGAATAAAAACAATAGTAAAATACTGTAAGATAAAGATATTAGTAAAACCACAGACCTATGGCAGAACACTTCCTGTATCTCAAGATCACTGGCATGCCCTGGTTACCCAAAGAAGCCTCATTTATTGCTTATAGCTGATTCTGAGATAGTCCTGGTAGGCTCTTACCAAAACCAATTAAAGGTATTAAAAAGGAGGTGGTAAAAACTGCACAGGTGAGGCAACCCAGAGCGACGTGAAACAAGAAACCTTTGCTGTAAAGTGAACAGTTATCCTGGGAACTGAGACTTCCAGACCCCGCCAAGAGTGCTGGGGACTACGGGAGCAAAGAGAAGAGCTGCTTTACTGGGAGTTTACATTACTTGTTAGAAGCCTCCCTCAGTTTAAGAAGGGACTGGTGCATGGGAAGGCTTTGTAGTCTGCCAAGATAAACAGTTTATCTTGGCAGTTACGGATAACCTGTAAACCCAGGCTTTGTAAATTCTCACCGTATCATTTTAACCATGACATAATTTGCCTCATTGTTTTAATCATTCTTCTGTCATGGCCCCATTGCTTTTGAACCTAGAAGGAGGCCGCACTTCATGGTGGGAGCGCACAGCTCAGACGAGCAAGGGGGTGAGGGTTGCAAAATCCTTTTCAAGGGCTTCTCCCAATGACTCCACTAGGTACTACCTCCTTAAAGTGCTATTACTTCTTCATAGTGCCATGGGACTAGTGAACCTTTGGGAGAAAATTCAGGTTCAATGAGAGCATTCAAATATAGAAAGTCAAGCTTTGGGCTCCTTCTGCCAAATTTGCTGTTAAGTTGGATAGACATACATCTTAACCTGTGTTCAGAAATTACCTTCTGATAGCTTTCTCTTTGCCTCAATTAAGACTTTTGTGATTTTATAATTCTCTTCTAGGAGTTAACGTCAAAGTTAAAGTTAAGGAATTGGATAAACGCATTCATATGTTATCTCATGAACTCAGCAGTAATAGAGACCATAAGACTGTGACTGGAAGTCTCAGCTTTAATTTTGCATGAGAAGGTCAAACTGTAGGGGTTTGGGATCAACATACATTCTTCTTCCTTGTTTTCAATGAAGAATGGTTCGCTTTGTCTGTGTAAAATTATTGGTTTTCCTCGGATCACAAGAAACAAGAGACCCATTGGAGCTGCCTTCAATAATGGGAGGGTGTAAATTTACATGCAGGGTTTTCAATTCCTAGATCTAACCTCATAGAAAGAGGAGAGCATCAGAGCCTGTCCCCTCAGACACTGCGAGGCTGCTCAGGAAGGGATGAAGTATGATATAGTCATCACTAGCAGTGTGTCCTGAGGAGTGCTCTCCAGAAGCCACTTTCTCTCAGTTTCAGCCTCTACTGTACTTATGTTCATTAATATTCTCCGTCATGTTGTATCTGCTCACTCAAAGGTTTTGTTTGCCCATGGTTAATTGTAATGGCATGAAAACGTAGAAGGCAAAAAAGTAAAGTCACCATGAAAAGATCCTCCTCGATATTTTCCTGTTCATCGGACAGCATTAGGACTCTGCCCAGAAAAACAGAGATCTAACTACAGATCAATGGGGGGGAAAAATCAAACTAAAATGTGTCAGAGACCTAAAAACAAAAAGCATGTCTCAGAATATCAGCTTGATTTTGGTGTAGTCAGATATCCCTGGGGTCACTAAGGCATAGACATATTCATTGCCTGTGACCACTGTAACATGCCAATGTTAATTATACAGAGAATACTGGATGTTGAGTATATGAGAACCCTCATGCTGTTTTTATGTTTTCTATAAATCTAAAAATACCCTAAACTGAAATGCATATTTAAACATACTGGTCCTTAAACTAAAAATGGAGAAATTTATGAATAAAATATTATTCTTTCATTCTTTATGGAACTAGGAAAAATCTTAAAACTCATATGGAACCATGAGAGATGCTCAACAAACAAAACAACCCTTATCAAAGAGCAATACTGGAGGCATCTAATACTGTCATAGAATACCAATTATACAGCAGAGCAGCATGGTACTAGCAGAGAAATGGGTCTGTAGACCAATGGACAGAATAGAGGACCCACAAGTTAACCCCCACAGTTACAGCCACCTACCTTTGAAGATGGTGTCAAAGACACACTCTACAGAAAAAAACAGCCTCTTTAGTAAATGGTGCTTGGAATGCTGGGTTTCCACGTGCAGGAGAGTGACACTAGAGTCATATCCGTTAACCTGCACAAAAATCTATTAAAGTCTTAAACGTAGAAAATGGTACAGAAAAACATTTTGAGATACACTTAGGCACACTCTGAACAGGGTAGCAATAGCATAGGAAATAATGTCAAGGATTAACAAATGGGTCACATGAAACTCAAAAGCTTCTGTACAACAAAGGAAACATCACCAGAGTAAACATAGCGTAGAGTTCGAAGAAAAAATATACACCAAGTACATACCAGGAAGGGAATTGCTATCTAGGATATAACAAAGAACTGTAAAAATCGAACAACCCCTCCCAAAGAAAACCCAACAACTCATCCAATCGGCAAATGGGCTGATAAACTGGATATTTCTCAAAAGAAAATATATGAAGAGCAAAGTTAGGACTTGGAAAAATGGTCAACCTCCTCACCAAACAGATAAATGCAAATCAAAATTTTTGGATTCCGTTTCATCCCCAGTTGAATCGCTGGCGTTCCGGTGGCAAATGCTGGTGGAGAAAGCAGCAGTTGCTCACTGCTAATCAGAGTGTAAATCTCATATAGCCACTATGGAAATCAGCTTGTGGTTCCTTAAAATACTGAGGCTTAGACTCCCTTGTGATCCAGCTCTTCAGCAGATACCAGAGCACTCTAAGTCAACACACCACAACAATGAGGTTACAGTAACTCTCCCTGATAGGGATTGTAGGGTGTATAGGGAGTGTATGTTCAAGAAACCTTTAAAATCTTCATCAAGACATCTGTCCGTGTTTGCATTCCTGTTAGCAATATACGGGAGTCCCAATTTCTCTGCGTCCTCTCGACTTAGGGTTAAACTAAGCCTGTGTTAAAGCAGTAAGTCTAATGGGTAATGCAGTAGAAACTCGTTTCGATATCTGTACATTCATGTTAATTACTACATTATTCACAGCAATCAGGAAATTCAACTAGCTTAGATGTTCATCAACAGATGAATGATTAAAGAAAATGCAATGCACCTATGAAATGCAATATAATCATGAAGAAAATAAAGCTATGGCATTTACAGGAAAATGATGTTAAGCAAAATAAACCACACTCCAAAAGACAAGTATCACATGTTTGATATATGGAGCCTAAAATTAAATGTATGTATGTACATATATATATATATGGGGTGTATGAGGAGGGAGAGAGAGAGGAAAGGAAGAGAAGAGGGGGGACTAAAAAGGAGATCATGAGAAGGAGAAGAAATCTCATAGGGCACAGAGATACTGTTAGACACAAAAGAAGGTAGGAGAGCAGACTAGTAGAAGCAAAAAAGGAAGGAACCAGCTCTAGGGGCACAAACGAACAGTGGGTGAGAGAAGTAAATGAAACCAAAGTTATTAACAAAAGAAAAATACTTGCAGATCACATATCTGTCAAAGGGATTCTCTGCAGCATATAGAAAATACTCGCAAAGAAAACAAGCTCAACTTGAAAATATTTCAAATAGGAATTTTACTAGAGAAGGCATTTGGGTGGATCACGTGCTTATAAAAACAAAACACTCAACAGTCATTGTTAGGGAAATGAGTTTCTACTGCATTACCCATTAGACTTACTGCTTTAACACAGGCTTAGTTTAACCCTAAGTCGAGAGGACGCAGAGAAATTGGGACTCCCGTATATTGCTAACAGGAATGCAAACACGGACAGATGTCTTGATAAAGATTTTAAAGGTTTCTTGAACATACACTCCCTATACAACCTACAATCCCTATCAGGGAGAGTTACTGTAACCTCATTGTTCATGATCATCAGACACTGTAAGTAGTAGAACTGTCCAATGATGAACAAACAGGGGCTGTCGTACATCCATGCACTGTAACGAGGCTCAGAAAAGACCTCAAGGGAAAGCAACGAGCTGGCAACACAGACATCACGGAGGACCTTCACAGTAAAAGAAGCTGGGTGAAGAAGCAAATACCATGATTCCACTTATCTGACAGTCTAGAAAATGCTGCAGTCTGAAGGTTTATACCCAGAACGTAAGTTGAAATCTAATCCCTACTGTGATATTATCAGAAAGTAGAGTGTTTTGGAAGTAATTAAGTTGCTCTACTCCAACAGATAGGGTTGGTGTCCTTCTTAGGGATCCAAAGAGCTGGCTCAGCACTCCACTTATGAGGATCAGACTGTGGAGAACAGGTCTTCTCCACATACTGAAACTGCAGCTACTTTGATCTTTACCTTCCCAGCCTGCAAGACTGCAACAGAGGAATTTCTGTGATTTAATGCATTTCATGATAGCAGCTCAAATAGAAGTGACAGTCAGTGTCTGGGATTAGAGGGACAGTGGTAACAACTACAGAGGAACGGGAAGAAACTTCCGTCTTGATCATGGGGATCTCAGGTCATGGGTGGACCATCTCTATCTTGAGTACATATGTGCTGTCACACTGTGGTGGGTGGACCGTCTCCATCTTGAGTATGGGAATGAACACACGTATGTGCTGTCACACCTTGGTGGGTGGACCGTCTCCATCTTGATTATAGGAATGAACACACATATGTGCTGTCACACCGTGGTGGGTGGACCGTCTCCATCTTGATTATAGGAATGAACACACATATGTGCTGTCACACCGTGGTGGGTGGACCGTCTCCATCTTGATTATGGGAATGAACACACGTATGTGCTGTCACACTGTGGTGGGTGGACCGTCTCCATCTTGAGTATGGGAATGAACACACGTATGTGCTATCACACTGTGGTGGGTAGACCGTCTCCATCTTGAGTATGGGAATGAACACACGTATGTGCTGTCACACTGTGGTGGGTGGACCGTCTCCATCTTGATATGTGTTGTAACCCTTTGCTTCTCTCCATTTACCTCCTTCACTGCCTTCCTTTGTTTGTGAAAACTAATCAAATTAAGTGACCAAAAGTAAGGTTCCTACTGTATATAAATTATTCTGGATAAACTATACTTTTAAAAATTAATACTGGACCAGACTGTGGGGACAGGTGGAGGTGCACCTATAATCCCAGCACTTGGGAGGCAGAGGCAGCCGGATCTCTCTGAATGCAAGGCCTGATCAATCTACAGAGCCAACTTCAGAACAGCTAAGGCTACACAAAGAAACTCCATCTCAAAAAACCAAACCAGAAAAAGAAAAAGAAGAAGAAAAAAGTAGAATTGGGATGTTTCCTATATTATATTTATCTTACTTCTCTTTTTTGCTCAATACCAAAGCACTAAATAAGTCACAGACTTGTACTTTCATGATGAGGTAGCATTTCTGTGTATGAGTAAATCGTAACTCCTTTGATCCTTGACTTATTATTGAACACGTGTCCACCAACTCAGTCTTCCATCTCCTTTATTTCATTGGAACAAAATCTAGATTTGAAAACTCTGAGGCAAGTGAACGAGCAGTTGCTTATGGTTCTGGGTGTTTGCTGTGAATTATTTCCTTCCCAGGAAACATGGAAACAGCTGTCATCAGAAATGTGAATCTCTGACAGGACGATTAACTCGCCTTTTCTGAACATGAAACCTTGATAGTGGAAAATATTCCAAGTATTTAAGAGAGATGATAGCGTAACTCAGACCTGGGCATGAGAAAGAGGTCTGGGTTAGAAGGAAGGGCGCAGGCGAGGGGAGTCTCCTCCGAGTTTCTAGGGGTTTGCCATATGTCCTTAAGGAAAAGCTTTCTTGAATAGCATTTCCCTCTGGAACAGAGACTATTTTCCATAACTCACTGCTCTGCAATTAGGACAATCAGGAAAATAATAACCCAAGCCCCATTTACACTCCTAGTTGCAGAGAAATCCTTTATTTTGGATGAGATGCCCCCTCCATATTTTCTATGACCAAAAATCAAAGATTGGAACTTTCCCAAAAGATACCATTCGGTGTTATAAATGCTATAGCAACAGTAAGCCCCAGCTTCACGTGGTTTTCCACTTATTGGTCTTTATATTGGGGATGTACACTATCCCACATAAAGACTCCCTTAACAATTGAAACAGAACAACTTTCTTCATTAATTTTCTAAAATGTTCACAATTAACCCTGTTATAACTAAAATAAACACCTTTCTTACTTACTATTTTAATTAGAAAGTAGCCAAAAGACAGAGGGAAACAAAAACCCTAAATCTTAACAATGTTAAACTCAGTTTCAAAACACCAGCACAGAAAAGAAACAAATTCCTCAGTCTAGGTCATATGACTCTGACATTCTCATTTTCCGTCAGTGACTTGGAGGCGAATGGTATCTGCACGAAGAGCTCTGTCGAAAGCCCTCTTTCCTGAGCTATTTGTGTAGGCAAAGACTGTGATTGTACAGTTTCTTACAGAACACTAACCCCACCTTCACTGCAGAATGAAGGTGTGCCTGGTCTGCCCGAACTCTAGCTTAGCGGCTTGGCCTCTGAGCCCACTGCGAGCTAAGGTTTCAACCCCACACTTCCCAGGCTCCCTACTCTGTCTTGCTGTCTGCTGTGTCTTGGCAGAGGTAACACATTCAATTGTACCTGTCTAGTTTCTCCCCACGAATTCTCAATCTGTGGAATGAATCAGAATCACACAAATAAAAATTCTATTCCAAATGATCCTGAATATTCCGGTACATGTTCCAGGACAATAAAGCCAACTTTTGACAGGAAAGAAATATAGTCAGGACTTTTAAACCAAATGTATTGTATCAGTTCCTAATTTTCTATATTACTATAGAAAACTATTCTTTTATTTAAGAAGTGCTTTAAAGGAAAATGCCACATTTTGAATAGGTAGTCAAGATAATTATCAAATCTTTCCATTATGATTCCACCCCACGTCCCTCCCTTTCTCCTTCCTACACATATATTTGGCATAAACTATTAGTGGACTAACCATCAAAGAACCTACCCAAGATGTCACCAACACCCTGACTATGTCCAAGTTCTTATCAACCAACAGTAAGGTTTGGAACAAAGTCAAGGCCATCCTTTCTAGCCTGTGATGACCTATGACACATAGCAGCTCTGCTATAGTTGAGATGAGCACTTTCCCTCAAGACTAGGCTGCCCAGGCGTGTTTAATAAGAGTAGTCTGAAACAAAACTATTGGCAGAGTACCCTTTCAACTCCCTTTGCAGTGCCAGAATCTAGTAGCCCCATCTAAACAGTCTCCTAGCCTCTTACTTCTCATCTTCCTCCCACACAGCAACTGTTTTGGAACCCTACCCATGTTTGATTACCACCAACCATGGATAGCCAAAACAAGCTTGTACAGTAAAGGAGCTTCTAGAGGCATCACCATCCTTAACGTCAAACTCTACTACAGAGCTACAGTACTGAAAACAGCCTGGTACTGGCATAAGAACAGACAGGAGGACCAACGGAACTAAATAGAAGACCCGGATATTAATCCACACTCCTTTGAAGTCCTGATTTTTGACAAAAAAACAAAAAATCAAATGGAAAAAAAGAAAGCATATTTAACAAATGGTGCTGTCATAACTGGATATCAACAAATAGAAGAATGAAAATAGGGGCTGGAGAGATGGCTCAGTGGTTAAGAGCATTGCCTGCTCTTCCAAAGGTCATGAGTTCAATTCCCAGCAACCACATGTTGGCTCACAACCATCTGTAAATGAGGTCTGGTGCTCTCTTCTGGTCTGCAGACATATATGTAGGCAGAACATTGTATACATAATAAATAAATATTTAAAAAAAGAAAATAGACCCATATCTATCACCATGCACAAAACTCAAGTCTAAATGGATCAAAGACCTCAACATAAAGCCAGCCACACTGAACCTTATAGAAGAGAAAGTAGGAAGTACACTTGAACACATTGGCACAGGGAACCACTTCCTAAATATAACCCCAGCAGCACAGACACTGAGAGAAACAATTGTTAACTTTTTAATTAATGTTAAATTAACTCTCAGTTGAGCTTTGAGAGGTGTAGCCTTGCTCACTTTCTTTGTTCCCTTTCATCTTTGGATTAATGGGATAAATATGTGATCTCTCAACCTCCTCTTCCTGCCAGCAGGCCTGCCCTTCAGGATGGAGTCTTATTCTTTCAGATATAAACCAATAACTTCTTTGTCTTTATGTTGCTACTAGTCATGGTGTCGTATCACAACAGCAAAGTAATCGACACGGAAATTGGAATGAATTAGAGGAGGTGTTTCTGTCAAGGCCTAACTGTTGAGGTTGTTCTTGGATGAATGTCCTAAAAGAGCAGTTAAATGCTGCAAGCAGAGTTTAGTGAGATGCTCTAATGAAGCTGAAGACGCCTACTAGAGAAGAATATGGACCGTGAAGGCCCTGCTCATGAGGTCTCATAAGGGAGCACCTGGGCTAGAGGCCTTTTCTGTGATGTTCTGGGAAAGAATCCAATGGCCTCCTGCCCATGAACTTGCCTGGAGCTAACTAAAATGCAGTGGACTAATCTCTTCTGGCAGAGAAAATTTCAAAACATGATAACATTGAGTCTGTGGAATGGTTAATACTACTAATAACTCTTATACAAGTCTACATTGAAAAAGAGCAAGGGGCCAAATAGAACTAGAAAATGGACAGTTTGGAGAGAAAATGTGTAGTAGGAAGCATGAAGTTACAGTAAAGGCATGCACTGAAAGATAGGCTGTAATTATTTAGGAGATTAGCATTGGCAAAGAGAGGCCTCCTACTCTGTACTGAAACAAGGGAAAGGTGACGGCCCTCAGGGCGAGACCCCATCCAGTTAAGCTTCCAACCTGAAAGAGGAGAAGTGTACAGGACTGCTTGTTTCTAGGGAGCAATTGCTTCATTACAGAAAAGCTGCTAAAACCACCGAGACCAAGCAATGTGTGGCCATGCCTGAGGCCCTGTGAAGAGGTGACAGGTATGAGGGCTTTAGACCACAAAGCCGGAGTGCTCCGAGATCCTCTCACATAAATGAGCTAGTTACAGAAACAAAGGCAGTCTTGCTTTTTATCAAGCATAGACTTAATCCCAGCTGCTGAAGGACCATATACCCAACGTACCACAAGAGAGAAGCAGAACAGTCCACAAAGTTCTTCATTTTTTTATTCCACTTTGAATTTACTGTCCTAGGGTAGACTGTTCTAGGAAATATTTCACTTCTGCTAAGAATGTTAAAGAGACAAGTGGAGAATCTTGGGTGAATAAGGCAAGACTTCAGATCCTAGCTCTGCTGTTTACCTATGTGATATCTAGCACACTTCTTAACCTCATCTATGAAATATGAATAATGCCAGCTGTTATCTTAAGGTTGTTTTGTTTTATTTATATATCCATCTATTTATTTACTCATGTATTTATTCTGTAATATAACAAGATGGCCAAAAGCAAAGCAGGTTGGGAACGGAAGGGTTTATTGTGTCTACACTTCCAGGTAACAGTCCATCACTGAGAGAAACTTGAGCAGGAAATCAAGTAGATCAGGAATCTGGAGGCAGGAGCTGATACAGAGGCAACGGAGACCATAGAGCTGCTTCCTGACTTGCTCCACACAGCTTGCTCAGTTGGCATTCTTACAGAACCTAGGACTACTAGCCAGAAATGGCTCTTCCCACAATGGGCTGGGCTCTCGCATATCAATCATTAAATAAGAAAATGACCTACAGGTTTGTGTACAGCCAAATCTTAGAGAGGCATTTTCTCAGTTGAGGCTCCCTCTTCTTAGATGACTCTAGGTTGTATCAAGTTGACATAAAAACTACCCACCACAATTGATTCCTTGTCAACTGGGCACATACACATCATTGGTAAGCCATAACCTTCCAGTTTTTGTTCATCTCCAAGATCACACATTAAGCACAGTATAAATTATTCCAAATTTTAAAAGCCACACAATCTTTAAAGGTTCACGCTGTAGGAATTCCTACCACCAGTAGCCTTTAAGTGACCCACCCACTTGGGCATGGCATCTTATAGTATATATGCCAATGTAAAGCTCACGTTCAGCCTCTTTTCCCGCTGTGGGATTCAGTTGATGTTCCCCATTTCAGCAGAGGATTGTGATCTGTGAGTCTACTCCTAAATAAATAGCCCTCTATTGTACTCAATTCTGAGCTACTGTGGGATTTCTTTTAAGTGTCCTTCTCCATCTGACACCCTATGTGGATCTGAACTCCACACCTCCTGGGTGGATCAGCTCAAAGGGCTAAATTGTCCACAGCCCAGAAAGTCTCACACCTTCACCCGCTTGACTTGCTTGGACCTACTAAGTGGTTTTGTTTTGGTTTTTTTTTTTTTTTTGTAAAACCCCCACCACAGCAGGGCAACATGGAAGTTTCCCAAGAGCACGCATGCCTTCCCTCCCCCACTGCCATGTTCCCTGCCATGTGGGGAGCTTGCGCAGATCCAGTTTGTACTCCCAGTTTCTGAGTTCTGGGCTTCTTGCTTCATGTATGGAATTGATTTAATTGCTTTTAATTTGTCAAGCGAAGCATATTTCTCAGTATGTAACCATCATCAAGGTGGGAAAACCAAAGTCACTCAGGACTGTTTGTAGCACTAGGTTGGGCCTCTAGTCACAACTCCGCATCTATGACACCTGTTGGACAATAAATATTATTATACCTAAAACAATTTACCAGATTCCATAACAGGTAATTAATTAATCAATAAACTTGAAAGTTATATAATTGCAGACAAGATTACTATTGAAACTTTAAGTAACTTTTTTGCTAATACTTGAAGGGGTGTGGTCCCTTGGCTTGTGACCACACCCTGCTGCCACCCCCAAGGGGGCCGGGTCACCGAGTCCCAGGAGGGGTATAAATATTGGCAACCCAGGCAGAG
>JAQHUG010000267.1:1215419-1231439 GCA_028555095.1 Dicrostonyx torquatus | reverse complement strand
TAGGCTAGAGGTATGCCAGGATGTATGCTTGCCCCTGATTGGATATAGGCTAGAGGTATGCCAGGATGTATGCTTGCCCCTGATTGGACCTGGTGGGAAATGCAATAAATTTCCTTCTTAAACTGCTGCAAACTCTAATTCTGGGCCATTTCCCAGGAACCTGGGTATAGAGCTGATCAGAGTTCATCCAGCTGGCCAGTATTTAATTAAAGTTTGCTTCAAATTTGGCTTTAACTTGTGGTAGTGTCTTATTCTCAATGGGTGGGAGTAACACACGCCCTACCACGCCCGCTTCCCTTCCCACCTTACATCAGAGCAAGTGGATACGAATGCTTGGACACTCTTCAAAATTCAAATTATGCAAACCTTTGTCAGCACGAGGGAGCGCTCACCCAAACCTCCTGCCCCAATCTCCTGCCCCTGAGCTCTGAAGGCACTGACGCCCAAGAGCACTTCCCTGGTCTTCCAAGAGAGCCTCGTCAGTAAATGGCATTCCTCCATACCATCTCATGTGTGTGTGTGGTTTTGTGAGTCTCAGCATCTGAACTAAATCTTGTGTGGGTCCATCTTAGCCTGAGTACATCCATAAGGTGCTCCACTCCTCCACCTGCCGTCACTATTCACAGGCCGTGCTCTGATGACTCCATGTTTTCTCCCCCATGACATCTGCTTCCCACCTACTGATGCCATCAAAGCTCCCCTCACCCCCTTAGAAAAGCTGGCTTCTCTACAAAACCAGACTTGGAGGGTTCACTTAGCTAGGGCTCTGCATTCCTCAGGAAGGTTCCTTTCAGCACACATGGCCCCAGAGACCACCTTAACTTTGACCAAATGCAGACAGTTACCTTCAGTCCATGAGAGCCTTCCTTATCTAGCCATTTCTTTTTTCTAGACCCTCTTGCTTCTACCATCCATATTTATCCTTTTCTGAGTTCCTTTTTGGGAGCTTGATGCTTCCACCTCAGCTCAGCGATCCTTTGACGACGATATGATGGTGGTAACCTCAAAGCTCAAAAGCATTTAATCCACTTCTCTTTAACACCGCCATCCGATCTCTCATCACTGTTATCACAGCCAGTTCAAATTTACAGATCTCTAATTCCCCATCTTCTCCCATAGTTTATTCTTTTCTAGAGACGTTATTTTCATTTTTTGTTGCCATGTCTGGGGCTATGTCTGTGTGTGTGTGCATGCTCAGGTGTATGTAGATGTCAGGAGAGAGCCTCTTGAGGGAGAATTGCCACAGTTATGGGCCATCTGACCTGGGTGCTGGTTACGGAACGTGGGTCTTCTGTAGAAGCAGCAAGTACTGTTATCACTGGGCCATGTTGGCTGCCCATTCTCCAAGCCTTCATTCCTGAGGTTGTTGGTTTTCCTAGAGTAAAATATACGTAGACAGTTAGCTTGAATACTCCACCTCACCCAAACTTGGTTTTGAGTTCTCTTTCCCTTGTCAAGGCTACAACAACCTTCCTGCTATCCTTTACTGTATAAATAAACAACAAAGACGTAACACGGGCTGTGAACTTGCAGCTGACTGACATTAGCTAGAATCTATTTTATTTGGTTTCCAGATGGTTTGTTTTGAAAACCGCTCTTTTTCTCTCCAGCGTATTGAAAGCAGTATCTCAAAGGCAATCTCTAGATCTGCCATGCTTGTGACAAACTTGTTCACAGTGCCGAAGGTAAGGGCAGCCTGTACAGATGTCTATCAAGAGACAAATGAACAAAAGTGTAACATATAGGTGAGTGAATATTATACAACCTTTAAAAAGAAAGAAATCCTCAGCACAGGACAAAATGGATAAGCCTGAGGATACTGCAACAGAGATTTGAGCCAGTCAAGATAAACCCCCTCTGATTCTACTATCGTGAAGTCTTAACAGGGAGTAAAATGATGGTAGTCAAGGCTGGGAAACTTCTATACCAAACATAAAGATTCAGTTTTGTAAAACAAAAGACTTCTAAAATCTGTCACACAAGAATATGAAAATACCGAACACCGATAAAACATTGGCACATTCAACGTTGCTAAGATGGTAAATAGTGTATCCTGTGGGTTTTTAAAAATGTAACTAAAAATTTAAAAATCAAAAGTCTAAAGCTCTGAATGTCCTGAAAGGAATTCTCCAGATCACAAAAGGATCAACATCCTTCAGCCTATTGAGAGTTGGAAGGCGTTACCAGGCCTCATAGGTGATAGTTGTGAGTTTTGGGGTGATGGTAGAATTTCTTAAATGAATAGGTGAACTGTTATACATAGGGCAGTTGTATTTAACGGTAAGAATGATCCCTTTGTTCTCCAGACACTCAACTGAATCCCACCGGCTGACGCTTGTGGGACACTGAGAAGGTGAAACTACTGCTTTGCGGGAAGAATAATAAAAACCCAGAGACAGATACTGGGGTTCAACCTGATGATCAGAAAAGCAAAGCAACCAGCCACTGGCCCTTGTCTCTACCTCAGACTGAAATGGCGATCCTGTCTCCGTGAACTTTTAAAATGAGACTGAGCTGAGACCTGTCACCTCCCGTCGAATATTCCTCTCTAGTGCTCTCTGAATGTGGCTGCCAATGGGGGCAGACTGAGTAGCCATCGATAATGACACTGTGACCTATCTTCTCTGCATGATTAGGCTTTTTGGGAACCCAGTCTTTTTGGATGAAAACCTACTAGGACCAGGATGGAGTGGGGTGCCTTGGACTTTCCACAGGGCAGGCTACTCTGCCCTCTCTTAAGGAAGCAGGGGGAGGGAGGAGGGGTAGTGGGAGAGCGGGGGAGGGTAGTGGGGGTGGGGGGGGGTAGTGGGAGAGCAGGGGGGGAACTGGGATAAGGGGAGAGAGTGTAAATTTTTGAAGGAAAAAAAAAAGGCGTGACCACCACTGTCCAGCCTCTTTGGTTAACTAGTGTGGCTACTGGGATTGAAGGTGTGTGGCACCATTGCCTGGTCTGTTAGACTGATCAGTGTGGCTGTTTTACTCTCTGATCTTCAGGCAAGCTTTATTTATTAAAATACAAATGAAATATCACTACGTTGGTGTGGAAGGTCCTTCTGTCTGTGTGTTGCTCTTCTTGGTTAATGAATAAAGAAACTGCCTTGGACTGTTGATAGGGCAGAACTTAAGTAGACGGGGAAAACTAAATGGCATGCTGGGAGAAAGGAGGCAGAGTCAGGAAGACGCCATGAATCCACCACCAGAGAAAGATGTGTCAGAACTGTATATGACCTCGTGGTAATATACAGATTAATAGAAATGGGTTAAATTAAGATGTAAGACTTGGCCAATAAGATGTTAGAGCTAATGGGCCAAACAGTGATTTAATTAATACAGTTTCTGTGTGGTTATTTTGGTTCTGGGCAGCCGGGACAAACAAGCAGCCCTCCCCCTGCAACACTACACCCTGCCTTTGGATGTCTTACGTCCTGAGTAAGTTGATTTATGTTGGAGTTTAATGAGTACAGGGAAGGAGACAGGCAACCCAAATTTAGGAATGTCTCCTAAATGCATTCATGTATAAGGATTTTGTAGTACTGCTTCTGTTAATGGATTTTAGTTATGTCCACTGTGGTCAGACTAGACTCCTGACACAGTTTCGATCGTCTTACATTTTTGAGACTTATTCTGTGACCTGCCCTGTGATCTGTCCTAGAAAATGGTCTGTTGTAACAGGAGACTTCTATCCAGCCTGCCAGTTCCCGAATAAACACTCAGAGGCTTAATATTAATTATAATTGCTTGGCCTATTCTCTCAGGATTATTACTAACTAGCTCCTATAACTTAAATTAACTCATGTCTATTGGTCCATATTTTACCACGAGGCTCGTGGCTTGTTCCTCACATCTTGTTTCTCCGGTGGTTGCCGACATCTCCCAGACTCTTTCTTCCTTCTTTTGTCTCTGTTTAGATTTCCAGCCTTGCTATATTCTGCCCTGCCATAGGCCAAAGCAGCTTCTTTGTTAACCAATGGTAATAAGATATATTCACAGCATACAGAGGGGCATCCCGCATCAGTCTGTGTACTTAAAGCATGCGTGTTCTATTTTCTTTGGGTGCAATGTCTTCTGTGTGTCTATCATGTCTATTTGTCTATATTTGTGTTCAAGTCCACTGTCTGCTCACTGACTTTCTGTCTGTGCGTTCTAGCCATTATTGCAAATGACATATTGGAGTAAGAAGCTATCCTGGTCTTCATTGTAAGTTCCAAACCGGCCTGGACCACAGCATGAAACTCTCTCAACAGACAAATAAATAATCACAAAATTACTCAAAATTTTCTGGAAAAGTCCTCTATTAAGCTTTAAAATATCTTTACCACACAAATGGCATATTTTATGCCTGTGCAGTTCACACTTACATTATTAATCTTTCTGGGATTTGCCTTGCGTGTTCTCAGAACATTTCCTAAACGATAAGTCAGCTGTCACACTGTTATTATGAGAGACCTTTCCTGAACCGTTGTTTTAAAGTGCTGTCTTGCGCACACTGAATTCTTATCGATAGTGCTTTAGTTAGGGTTCCTCTTGCTCTGAAGAGACACCATGACCACAGCAACTCTTACAAAGGAAAACATTTAATTGGGGCTGGTTTACGTTCAGAGGTTTAGTCCATTATCATTATGGCAGTGTGCAGCGGACGTGGTGCTGGAGAGGGAGTTGAGAGCTCATCCAGATAAGCAGGCAGCAGAGAGAGAGAGAGACTGAGACTCGGCCTTGTTTGGGCACTTGAAACCCCAAAGCCCGCCCCCCAACCAGCCCCCGAGTGACAAGCTTCCTCCAACAAAGACACATCTACTCTAGCAAGGCTGTACCTCCTAATGTCATTCCCTAAGCATCCAAATGTGAGTCTACAGGGGCCGTTCTTATTCACACTACTAGAGCTGACTCTCTTACTGCATTTGCTGATCTGTTACACCCGCCTATTTATAAGTACAGCACCTTTTCATTGTTGCTCTTAGCTACTTTTCCTGGGCTAGGATGAATTATAAAGGTTGCAGGCATCGCATTCCAGACGTCCCTTGGTTTGGCAGTGTCTGCCTGAAACTCACACTCCAGAAAGCTGAAAACCGCATTTCCCATACTCCACGTTAGATATATTACTTGGGTTTTGTTTGCTTTGTTTCTTGAAGTGGGGTCTCATGTAGCCCAGGCTGTCCTCAAACTTGCCATGCAGCCAAGAACGGCATTGGATCCTCCTCCCCTCGCCTCGGCCTTTCAGGTGTTGGTCCTAGATTTGGTTTTAAGTGAGACTTAGATTTAGTCAGCCGGATGTATCTGTGCAAGCTTCAGCTGGCAGGCACCTCTGGAACTGGTTTTCTCCGCCACTGAGTAGACAGAGATCTCAGTGCCAATCACGACTGCTGTGGATGCCGTGAGTCTACAGGGCATTGTTTTCCTGTTGCAGGGCCCGAGGAGTGGAGCAGGAAGCTGTACTGACAACTTCCTGCTGACAGCAGCATCCTCACCAGGATCTGATGTGGCATACAAAGCAGCTGCCATCTTGCTGTGTGGTTTCCAAAGTCAGTTCTGAGAGCTCCATCTAGTGTCTGGTCCTCAGCACACTCTCAACATTTAAGCCCTTCAGCTTCCTATAACATTCTAAGGACCAGACACTAGCACAGCCCCCCAGCTTCCTATAATCATCATTCTAAGGACCAGACACTATCACAGGCCCCCAGCTTCCTGTAGTAATCACCCTAAGGACCAGACACTAGCACAAGCGCCCCAGCTTCCTGTAATAACATTCTAAGTCTAGTGGATTCTGTTCCCTGTAACTGAAGTCAACAAATTAGCAGCATGGCTTATGGTGGAGGAGGGTTGCTTACCTTTGCCAGGCCCTGAATTTTACAACCACTGCTCTTTAAAACTTAACTACGTTAGATTTCTCTATAAACCAATAACTGAGCTGGACATGATAGCCTATGTCTCAATACAAGCACTCAGGAAGGTGAGGCAGGTTGATCGTGGGTTTGAGGTCAGCCTGGGCAATCTAGTGAGACTCTGTTAAGGAAGGAAGAGAGGGAGGGAGGAACCGAGGGAGGGAGGGAAGGAGGGAGAGAGGAAGGAACGGAGGGAGGGAGGAGGGAGGGAGAGAGGAAGGAAGGACAGAAAGGAGGGAGGGAGGGTGGGAGGTAAGAAGTTGCCTGTCTTATTGTTCAAAACTTAGGCTGTGTGATTTTGCTTAGTCATTCCTAGGTTAATGTCCTCATTTCTGTGGCCCAAGAGAACTAGTCCCTGTGTCCATATTCTATCCAGAAAAATGTAGAAGAAACCCGTGTATTCTGAAGTCATGATCAAAAAGTTACACCTCAGTAATTATCTCGTCCCTTCCACCAGAACAGTTTGGTTGCCCACACTTGGTTGCTAGGAACGGTGAACCCTTTCTGACTGATCCCTGCCTCTTGAAATATCTGCACTAGAAAGGGAAACAAGAGGGGAAACACCTCTGTCGTGTTCTTGCTTCTAACTTTCTAAAAATTATAGAGATTGGAGTCTTCATTTCTGCTTTCACTCAGTTGGAAGGTCGTGGGCACTGACTCAGACTGCCTTACCCAGAACTGCTTCTACTGGATCTCACACAAAGGGGAGTGGCTTGAAGGCAGAGAGCTACTTCAGGCGTTGCCTGGCTCACCTCTTTCAGCCCACATTCTAGCAAACAAGGCTTCCAGGAAGTAGTGTGGTCTAGTGAGTCAATTTCTCGAGAGCGCCACCTTGTGGTAATAGCAGGGTACAAGAAAAACGAGGCTTCTCTAGAGCTTGCTCTTGCTCACTTCCCTGGTTACTCGGCTAATTCCTCCTGGTAAGCTTATCAGCTTGCACGCCTCCCGCCTCCCGTTTTCCTGTGGCCACGTTCCCTCACCCTTTCATTCCTGTTCTCTTTTCTCTTCTTTATTGCGGGGGTTGACAAATCGTCGCGCAGGGCCAGGTTCACAGGCCAATACGTGCTCCTTGGTTGTGCTTTAAGGCAGTCTGGGTTTGAATGGCAGACGCTCGGAGACTAGCACATTCGCCACCTCTCTCTGAAGCAGATCATAATAATTCACTCGTTCCTTCTTTGGCTCCTGTGGGCGCTTAACTTTGTGGGCTGTTAACCTGTGTTCTTTTTGCTTCCAGCTGCAGAAGTCTTTGAGCTAGTCAAGAATTTACACTTCTTCCCTGTGAGATCATCAAAACGCTGCCGCTGACCAGTTGCTCTCTATTCCCGTTTCTCTGTTTGGTTATTGTGTGTTGTGTTCTCATCGTGCTCAAAGGACAGCTGCAGGAGGTGATTCTCTACCTTCACCTTGTGGGTTCTGGGGGGTCGGACTCAGGTCATCCGTCTTGGGAGCAAGTCCTTTACCAGGAGAGCCACTTCTCTGGTCCTCCCTCGGTTTTCTTTACGGGTTTCTATAAGGTTTTTGGCTTTTTGTTTGTTTGTCTTGTTGTTGCTTTGTTCCTTTCTTGCTGGAATTCGAACATTACATCACCTCTCGCCCAGTCTACATTTCCCCACACCCTAGGAATATGAACCTGATAAACTGATGTTGCTGGGGGAAATATTTCAGCAGTCTGTGAACGAGATTCCTTACTCAGCGGCGCACACTGTGAAATCCAGGAGACCCGCAAGTCGCAGCATTTTGCCCATTGTGTTTTTATCATATTGTTATTTATTCTCCTGACAACCAGTTTCCCTCTCATATTCAAAATTCACATGAGACACGTGGAATCGTTCCTGTGAACCTGCAAAAATGTTCAGTTCTGGATGTATGCTTCAAAAGTAATAGGGACAGGATCTTCTAGACGAATAGTTACAGCCAACATAATTGTCTGGTTTTATTGCTCTGGCTAAGCCTTTGTGTGCTATATGGAATAAGAGCGGAAGGAGTGAGTGTCTCCTTCCAGATTACAGACAAATGGTCTGATCTTGTCCTCATTCAGTATAGTACTTGTAACATGAGGGCCAGCTTGTTGGGGTTTCTGTCCTACCCAGTACCCCACAGCCAGCAAGCCCCAAATAAAATCACACAGAGGTCTCCGTAAGATTATAAACTGATTGGCCCATTAGCTCAGGCTTCTTATTAGCTCTTGTAACTTATATTAACCCATTATTATTATCTATGTTGGCCACATGGCTCAGTACCTTTTCTAAGCGGGGCAGGTCACATGTGGCTTTTTAGGTAGACTGGGCAGGAATGGCAAGAGAGCTTCCTGCTTCCCAGAATTCTCCTGTTCTCACCTCTACTTCCTGTCTGGTTTTCCCGCCTATACTTCCTGCTTGGCCAATCAGCGTTTTTTTAAAACATGATTGACAGAATACAGACAATTCTCCTGCACCACTATACGGACTACAGGTTTGTCATATACAGCCTCTATTGTGCTTACGTCTGATCTTCCTATTTCTAGTCTATTCTGGGATTCTATTATGAAGCTATGCCACACTTTGCCAAAGGTCTCACTTGCTTTGTTTGAGACGATTATGTAATTTTTTTTAAAATCTTGAATCTATAGATATTGCCGTATTATATGTGTTGGTTTGTATACGCTGAACCATTCTTGCAGCTCAGGATGAAAACAACTTGGTCACAGTATATGATCTTTTATATAACTTTTATTGATTCTTTGTGGATTTCACATCATGCATTCGGATCCCATTCATCTTGCTGTCTCCTCGCACCTGCCCTCCACTCTTGCAATCTCCCCCATCAAAACCAAATTTGAAAGAAAAACTAAAAATAAAACCAAACAAATAAAAAAATGAAGAAAAGAAGGAGGAGGAGGAGGAAGAGGAGAATCTTGTCATGGAAGCTGAAGTGTGGTCCATTGAGTCACACAATTTGCCCTTTAGTCCACTCATCTTTACTTGCAAGTATTTATTGTCACATGTCCTTGGTCTGGCTCAAGGCCTCTGGTTTCTGCTACATGATCAATGTGTAGTCCAAGGCTCTCACTGGCGCTCCTCTTGGATACCCTGTTGTCCTGTGTCATGGAGATCCTCCTGCTTTGGATCTGCAGAATTTAGCCTTCACATAGATTTGGTGGATGTTGGGCTGGGACAGCTCAAAGCCCTGGCTCTGGGCTGGGGTGGTAGCTGGGCCTGCCAGTTTTTCCCTCATCGTCACTACGCAGGAGAGCTCTCCAGCACTATCTTGACTAGATCACCCAATGCAGCCAACAGCAAGAATCAGGGCCAGTTCTCCGGCTCTCAGGTCCTCAGATCCATGTAACCCACATTCACCTACCAGGACCAGCTCTATTGTTCTGCCCAGGGAACTACAGTGCCCTCTCTCCAATTGCTGTAGCAGGCATACAAGACAGAGGGTGGAGTCAGCTTGTCCGCTCTTATACCCTCAGGTCCGGCTCATGTGCACCCCCAACAATAGGGTCAGCTCTATAATGTGCTGCCCAGGCATGATGCAGGGCCTGTTCTCCTATGTGCCGCAGCCGGTGTGGCCATATCTCTCACCTGCACAGATAGCAAGGGACAGAGCAGGGAGGGCATCTTTCCCTCACCCATGCCATCACATGGCAGATGAAGGAGGAGCAGGGCCAGCTCTCCTGCTCTCATGGTCAGCTCACATGCTTCTTTGGCCACAGGGTCAGCTCTAGTGTGCTGCTCAGGTAAGGTGCATGCCTGTGGTGAAGGATAGAACAACTTTTGCAGGGGCTGGTGCAGAGGTGAGCTTTCCCCTGAGGGGTAGAGCAAGCTCACCTGCTGCAATATCCAGGGACGGGCAGGGCCAGCCACCCCAAAGCCAGTGAAGGATGGGGCTGGTTCAGCACAGCATGGTACCAACCATTCCCGTGATAACTTGGAGCATGGACAGATCCCAGCTGCAGCAGGACCACAGATCCAGACATGGCCCCTGGCAGCAACTCAGACCCTGATGTCACCATGGACCTGGTGCGGCACAGACCACCTAGATCAGCCATGGGCCAAGTGGCAGCATGACCCCCCCCATGGCATCAACATGGTCCCAGGTGGCTAACCAGACCCTGGGCATCCACAGAGCCATGGACTCCACCTCCGACCCTGGCCACATGAGGGTCACGAACCCAGACATGGCCCTAGTGAGTGGCCTGTGACTGGATGTCTCCATGGCTCCAGGTAGCAGTACTTGCCTCCCAGATCAGCATGGCCCAAGTCACAGCACCATCCTTGGACACCAACATGNCATGGTTCCAGACAACATCCCAGGCCCTTATGTCACCATAGCCCCAGATGGCAATGCCAGCCACCTGGACTGCAATGGCCCCCACAGCAGCTTGGCTTTCAGATACCAACATGGCCCTAAGTGGTAACCCAGAACCCCAGCATCAGCATGGTCTTTAATGGTCTTAGGAACCACAGCCATCAACACATACCCCAGCTGCAGCAGGGACATGAACCCAGACACGGTCCTTGACCACAAGCCCCAATCTGCACAATACCATGGCCCCAGTTGACAGCACTGGCCACCCCAAATCGACCTGGCCCCAGCGGCAGCACAGCCCTCAGCCATCAACATGGTCACAAGTTGCAGCCCAGACCCTAGGCATCCAATTGGCTCCTGGTGACATATGGGCCAAGGACATCAACACAGACCTTGGCTGAGGCAGACATAGACCCAGATGTGGTCCTTGACAGTACGGGCCCAGTTTTCACCATGGCCCCAGGAAGCTGTGCAGATTGTCATGGTCCCTGTGGAAGCAGACCAGACACACAGGCCCCCTGGCTGCTCCAGGGCCCCAGATCAAGACCTGACTCTTGGTCATAGCTCAGGCCCATACATCTTCCTGGACTCAGTGGCCAGCTGGCCATTCCTGTTTGCCCATTCCTCTCCACCCTCACCTCTCCAGAACCGCCTCTCTCCCCAGCCCACGAACCACTCCACCTCCGTCTCTTCCACTTCTCTGCTCTGTACTCTCACCACAGTGGTGACCAACTGCCCAGCGCTAGGCTAGAGCTCTTGGTTGGGTCACAGGAGATGGTGCAGAGCCATTGCTTTCCTTCCTCCTGTGCCTGGGAACTAGAGACTTCCGGAAGTACTTGGTATGATGGTACCCGATCACCTGGCACCTATTCCTGGTTGACTGTGAGTCCCCCAGACTAAAGAGTCCGGAAGAGTGCCATCTGTGTCCTCTGACAATTCCGGCCCAGGACATAATCTTCTTCATGTGTTCTGAAATTCAGTTTGCAATAATTGAATTGAGAACGTTTGCACCAGAATTCATCAAGGAAATTGGTGTATAGTTTTCTTTCTTTTAAAAAGCATTTGTCATTCAGCATTCCTTCACTTCTTATTATATGGAGCATTTCAGTGCATTTTTGTTAACTCCTTCAACGCTTGATTGAATCTGGCACTGGGTCTTCCAGTCCTGGGCTTTTCTGGATGGAGATGCTTACTGCTTTAATTTTATTTATTTATATATGATATATATGCATGGTGTATATATGGTAGGTTATATGCATGTAGGAATTTATCAGTTTCTTTTCCAATTTTCAGTCTTTGGGCATATGAGATTTTGGAGTATTCTTTAGTGGTTCTCTGGATTTCACTGGAATCTCCAGCACCATTGTTCTTCCCTTGGTCATCTCTCTTTTTATTAACTTAGTCTTTTCTCCCTTTTGGTTACTTAGAGAGTTTATTTTATTTTTCAAAGAACCAGTTGTGTTTGATTGGGTTCTACACACTGTTCTCTTGTTCTCAACTTTATTTACTTCTACTCTGGTGTTATTTTTCTTTGCTATGTACCACTTTGGAGTTTAGCTTACTCTTCTTTTTCTGCTAAGTACACTTAATCTATGATAGAGTTTAACTGAGTTTTTTCTGATTTGTATTTTAATGATCTAGATCTATCTGAATTTGAGAGTGGGGGTTAGAATCACCCACTATCATATTAGTTCTTGTATGGCCTTTTATGTACACTGGTGTGGTTTTTTTTTGTAAAATTGGGAGTCCAATAATTAGTGTGTATACATCTACAATTATATCTTCTTGACAGACTGTTTCCTTTATTAGTATACTTACATGTACAATTATATCTTCTTGACAGATATAATTGTATAGTGTATATACAGTGTAATATGTATAGGGTATATACATCTTCCATTATAACTTCTTTTGTTTTAAACTTACTGTTCTTTGTGGTTTTTACATTATGTATTCAGGTCCCACTCATCTCCCTGTCTCCTCGCCTCTGCCCTCTGACATTGTGATCCCCCCAAAAAAAACCCAAAATTTAAAAGTATAGCCTAAAAACAAAACAAAAAGAAAGAAAGAAAAGAAAAATTCAGCACAGAAGCTGTAGTGTGGCCCAACGAGTTACACAGTATACCCGTTCGTGCATCCATCTTTACTTCTAAGTGTTCTTGGCAATGGGTTGTTGGTCTGGCTCAAGGATTCTGACTTCTGCTACGCTGTTGATGGTGGGCCCTCACTGGGACACCTTCTGGATTTCGATCTGAAGGTACATACCCCAGCAGTTCATTGGTGAGATGGATGTTGGGGTGGGCTAACTCATAGCCCTGGGTTTGGTACCTGGGTTGGTCAGCCTGACAGCTTTTCCTAGTCGTCATGGCCAGGGTGAGCTCTCCAGCACTGCCTGTTAGCTCACCCAGTGCAGCAGCAGCAAGGAGGAGGACCAGTTCTCCTGCTCTCCCATGCTCAGATCCGATGCTCCTGCTCCCTCTCACACCACCAGGGCCACCAGCTCTTCTGTTTTGCCCAGACGAGGTATATGGCCCATTCTTCCAACTGCTGCATTCTTACATTCTCTTGCCTCAAAGGCCGGTTCCCCTGCCTGCCACCGTTGGCATAGGGTGGGGACAGAGGGCATATTTCCCCCAACCATGCCACCACGTGACAAACAAGGGAGGGGGCAGGTGCCACTCTCCTGCTCTCATGTCCACAGGACTGGCTCCCCGTTCCCCGCCAACAGGGTCAGCTCTAGTGTATTGCTCAGGCAAGGTGGGGGGCCTGCTCTACTGTGTGCTGCAGCCAGTGAGGAGCAGGACCAGCTCTCCCGCTCTTCAGTGCCACCCCAGCTAGCTCACCTAAGGAAACAGGTCACAAAGAGAAAGACCAGCTCTCCTGCCCTCAGTAGGTGGCAAGGAGTGAGGTGGGAGGGTATCTTTCCCTCATCCATGCCACCACATGGCTGATGGGGTGGTGTGGGGTCATCCCTCTGGGCTGGCTCAGCTGTGCTCCCGCCAAAAGGGTCAGCTCTACTATGCTGCCCAGAGGAGGTGCAGTGCCAACTCTTCCACTCTCCTGACCCCAACGCAAGTATATCTCCATGATAAGCTGTTTCTTTTATTAATCATTATCTCCTTTTCCTTTTTCTTTTTTTTGTTTTGTTATAACCGATTGGCCCATTAGCTCAGGTTTCTTATTAATTCTTATAACTTATATTAGCCCATTATTCTTGTCTATGTTAGCCACGTGGCTTGGTACCTTTTTCGGCGAGGCAGTCACAGTCTTACTTGCTCTCTGTCTGGATCACGACTGCATCCTAATTTTGGCTTAAATTCTATAGTTTGTCAGACATCAGGGTAGCTACATGACTTTATCTTCAGATTGACGCTCAGTCTTTGGTGCTTTTTACCAGTGAGGTATGTTTCCATAATGGTCTCTGTCTGCTTCTTTGATTAGGGATGAGAGCTACACTGATCTGTAGGCATAAGAATAAATATTTAGAACGCAGTCAGAAATTATACTGTTCAGGAACGTGTTAGTAATAGGTTTTCCCCTGGGGCCATGACCCCACTAGTCAGGGGCAGTCAACAAGGTTTATAGTACTAGGCATGACTTCCTTCGTATTGTGTGGATTTTAAGTTAGTTTGGTAGCCATTGGTTATTCCCAAGATGTAAGAGCCACGGTTGCACCCTTGGGGATACCTCCCTGTGCTAAATGTATCTTTGCTGTTTAAGCTTCTCAGCCGGGTAGAGCAACTGGTTGCTTTTCTCTCTTGGTAGCTTACACAGAATCTTCAGATGCTATGACAGCTAGTCCTCAGGGACACTTCCAGGTCATTTCCAGCTCAATTCGTCCAAGTCCTATGTCTAAGGAATTTGGGGTCCTCACCTTCTAACTCTGACAGGCAACCAGAGGCGGCAGCAGCAGCCTGTATTCTTTTGGAATCTCTTGGACTCCCTTGACCAACAACTTGGAAGGCTTCCCATTCTTGGCACTGAGGACTTTGTTATGTAGTCTAAGGAAAAGCATCATTAGCCCCCAAGTGTCATAAGTTCATTTAATATATGCATAATTATATAGTTTGTTAATAAAATAAACATTGCATAGACTAATATAATGTAATAAAATTGTAATATGATAATATAAAGTGTTTTATTTAGATAAACATCAATTGATATGTTTCTCTGTGGCTTTTAAAAACATCCTTAGTGTCATTTATTAACCCCCCCCTCCTCCTATAGTCTGCCCTTGCCCTCCCCGGTTAAGGTGCCCCCCCCCAGTTTTTCCCAATTCCTTTTGATAGCCCCTATGTGCTGCTGTCAACCTCTCTAGAGTCCTTTCTCCCTGCTTTCCAGGTTTCTGTGTGACTTCATGTTGTCTATTCATATTTGAATATTTGGAGCTAGGATCTACAAATAAGAGAATATGTAGCCGGGCGGTGGTGTCACACGTCTTTAATCCCAGCACTCGGGAGGCAGAGGCAGGCGGATCTCTGTGAGTTCCAGGCCAGCCTGGTCTACAAGAACTAGTTCCAGGACAGCCAAGGCTGTTCACAGATAAACCCTGTCTTGAAACATCAAAGAGACAGACAGAGAGAGACAGACAGAGACAGACAGAGAATGAGCAATGCTTGTCTATTGGAGTCTGGGTTAGTAATTCAGTTCTAAAATCTATCCTTAGCTCTCCCTACCTCTTTATCCTGCTAAGCTTCTTTAAACAGGGCCACTCCACACCATCTGAGCACTAGCTCCTAAGAACCCCTCGTGGTGGTGGCACACATAGCATGCTTCCTGTCTGCTCTGCAGGAGAGATCTATGCTCTGCTGATTTCAGAACTCTGTTGGCTCTGCCCTCCCAGCTCACAGATGGTCTACTGTCCCTACCAAGGATACCCAGCTGTTCTACAGAACTCTATTTCTTTTTGTTTTAATTTCTTTACTGTTATTTTATATATGTTGGTGATCCCTGCAAATATGTCTGTATGTGGAGATCAGATCCCCAGGAACAGGAGGCACAAATGGTTGTGAGCTGCCATGTGGATGCTGGGAAGTGAATTCAGGCCCTCTGGAAGAGCAGCCAGTGCTCTTAACCGCTGAGCCGTCTCTCCAGCCCAGAACCCTATTTCTAAATTTCTAAGATGCAGAAGCATCTTAGCCTCTCCCATCATTCAGTGATAATGAATTTAGTTAAATCCAAATTAGAAATTGGGGGGGGAGTAAATTCACATTTATATGTAAAAATATTCATACATATATACACGCATATAATGTGTCTAAACAAAAGTGATTCTGACGTATAAAAATACATGCATATGTTTGTCAATCCATCCACGCACTCCTTTTTTAAAAATGACAAAGCAATCCATAGTACTTAGAAGGTGTTGTGCACAGTACTAGGGGAGAAAAGTAATACTCTCACCCAGCTGTGAATGCTGTGAGCTCTGATAACGACTTGGAAAGATATGGCACAAGAGTGTTCTGAAGGTCACATGAGTAACCTACCACGTTTTATTGAATTTAAAGTCAGCTCCACCTGATGGAATCCATACCTGACCTTGCTAATTAGGCCATGAACCTGTAGGTAGATAAAAGGAAACCTAATACAATTTTTCGGCTAGATGTATGTAACAATAAAATGATTCCTGATGTCTTATTGTTACACCCATAGATCATCTCCCAGCTCTCATCAGAGAAGCTTCTTTTTTTGTTTTTTTGTTTTGTTTTGTTTTTCAAGACAGGGTTTCTCTGTGGCTTTGGAGCCTGTCCTGGAACTAGCTCTTGTAGACCAGGCTGGCCTCGAACTCACAGAGATCCCCCTGCCTCTGCCTCCCGAGTGTTGGGATTAAAGGCGTGCGTCACCACTGCCC
>JAQHUG010000267.1:1193896-1206529 GCA_028555095.1 Dicrostonyx torquatus | reverse complement strand
TAGCTTCAATCATATGGTTCTGGCTTCTAATGTCAGGGATAGTAGGAAGGGGTTACAGAATCTCCCTACATGACAACGGAGAGCTGCTGAGGTCAGGCATGCGCTAGGAGTGTCCGTGAATGGAGGCCTAGAGAGTCCAAATGTGTGAAGCTATAAAATTGAAATCTGGATTATTTTAGAGGGCCCAAGATGTAGGAGATGCTGGAGTCACAGATACCTGCTGATGAGAGTGAAACCAGACCAAGATCAAGAGGCATTTTGCAGTTAACAAAGCTGAAAGGAGTTGGAGATCCAAAGAGCATTTTGATAACAGATGTGGAGATTCAGAGTTTGGAGTTTGTCCAGCTGGTTTTTAGTGTAGGCAGAAGTTTCTGTCCCACAGTCATTCAGTGTCAAGTAAACACACAAAGGCTTATATTAATTATAAACTGTTAGGTCTATAGCTCAGGTTTATTACTAACTAGCTCTTACAACTTAAATTAACCCATATTAATTTCTGTATTTAGTCACTGTGGCTTGGTACCTTTCCCCAGTAAGGCATTCTTGTCTTGTCTCCTTTGCATCTGGATTGTGACCGTGTCTCTCTGCCTTTCATCTTCCCAGAACTCTCCTAGTCTGGCCACCCTGACTATACTTCCCGGCTGGCTACTGGCCAATCAGTGTTTTATTAAACCAATACGAGTGACAAATCTTTACAGCGTACAGAGCATTATCCCACAACATTTCAGTCTTGCTTTGGTCCAGTATTTCCTCACTCGGCACCTTTCCCTATATTTTGGAATGGCAATGTTGGAAGTATGTGATCTGCTTTTTTTTATTATTATTTTATGGGGATTACAACGAAGAGATTGCATGAATCTCAGAAGTGACTTTGAACTTCAGACTTCTGAATAAATGTGAGACTGTTTTAAATAAGCTTGAGATTATGGGTGTTAGGATTCAGGCATTATGCTGGTACTCCTCCGGCCACTGGTAGGATGCTTTTGCCAGCACCCAGGCTACTCAGAGTTTTACAGGAGGGCGTGTACATGTCAGGCAAATGCTTAGTCAGTCCCAGGGCCCTACAGACATCCCAGTTGTGCGTCACTACGTCATGCACTGCGTAGCTACATTATGGCTGCATAGGGCTCTTTATACACGCACAAAGAGTCCTTTTAAAGAAAGTCCTGCCTGCCTCTCGCTCTCATACTCACCACTTCTCTTTCCAAGTCGACACAAACCCCCCTTTTACCCCTCTATCAATAAACTTTCGTGTGGGTTTGTTGTATATTGTGATCCATTCTCACAACCACTGTTAAACTCTGGCAGGCTCTCCTAGCGGTACCTCCCACCCATGGTGGTCTGAGGCATGCAGGGACCCTGAACGACAGTCCACTTCCAACTCGCACCCACTGGGCCCTCTGCACAACATCAGCATCAGTTGGTGAGTTGCCCTCCTCCCGGTCAATGTAAACTTTTCTGAACCCCCGGGATGACTGTTGATCATCGGGCATCCCACCTGGTGTTCTTGGAAATAGGGGCACCCCCAGTCTTGGTCTATGGCTGTGGTTGGTTCCCTCTTATCGAGGTCACCTCCAGCTTGTTCCCCAGTACTGAAGCCTTTCTCATCTCGGACCAAAGTGTCCTTCAAGTTTGTTCCTTCAGTCTTCATGCTGTCTCATCTCTCGGATTCATGTCCTTTGGGCTTACTGCCCTGACCTCCATTTTTTTCAGCTGATAAATCACTAAATGGCTTGAATCATTATAGTTGGATCCTTGATTGAAAAAAAAATCATTGGATCCCATTTTTTTTTCTTTTTTGCCTCACTCATGGGAAACAAGTCATATATCTTTATATATATACATATATATATACATACATATATATATATGAGATAAAGCCATCCCCATCCCCTCCTCCGGGATGTCTTTTAGAAAATCTAAAGTCCCTCCGCTTAATACCATATTTAAAGGCTTCTAGACTCATTCACCTCTGAACTCAAAATGGCCCAAATGTCCCCATGGCAACTTTAGACTCTGAAATTTCCTAACCTTTCTAACTTTTGCCAGCAGACAGGTAAATGAATGGAGCTACCATACACTCAAGCATTCTGCTCTCTCAGTCCCAAAACCTTTCTCCATACCTCCTGTTATCCATCTCGTGTCCCTCTAGCTGTGCAATCTGAATTGGAGGACCCCTCCACTAATTTACATCCTACTAACGAACTGCCACCATTTCATCCTCAACACTTAACCACCCCTTTGGCCTCTCTAGCCCCTTCCTCCTCTCCAGCAATGGGCCACTTCAAGTTCCTGACTCTTGCACCCACTTTTACCCCTTCCGTTACTCATTCTCATGCTACTAGGAGCCCCCGCCCTGCCCAAACCAATCCAACTACAGTTCTCCCTTTGCAAGAGTTAGCCAGAGTGTATAGACTGACTGGGTCATGTCCAAAGTGCTGTCAAGAGGGACAATGGTCAGTTGATTTCCCCCATACACCTCAAGGCATGGGGACATCAAACACAGACTGCCCTCTAGCCGACCTTCTAGGCCTGGTCATGGATGACTGAAGAGACCCTAGGCTCTCTTGACCCAGTCACTCTCATCTCTGACAGGGAACCCTGGATAGACATCCCAGTAGACATCAATCCATCTCCTTCCTCCTGAACACCAGTCCTATATGCTCGGTGCTGAGGGAATTTGGCAGACCCACCTCTCCTTCTTGTCCCCCCCATTGTCAAGGTAGGGGACAGCCTCACCTACCTCATCAGACTCCGGCACTCGTTTTCAGGGTATTCTTCTCACTCATTCAGTCTTGGTACTCATTCAGTGTCAACCTGTTCTGTGTCCTTACTGGGAAGGGATCTTTTAGCCAATGTGGGAGTGTCTATTCCTTTTGCTTCCCCCATTCACCTGACTCCAGATTTACCAGCAGCTCCTCTCTTCCTAGCCACCCACCCTACTGATTTCAACGTGTCATTTCCTAGGCAAACCCCCAAGTAAGGGACACCAGAAACCCCTCTTTTGCTGGACATCATTCCCGCATCATCATGTAATTACTGGACCCTACCTGGTACATTACTCAAGCCCAGTATCCACTCCCACTCCAGAGCCTTAGAAAACTAAGACTTATCATCTTTGACCTTCTAAGGAAAAAACTACTTTATCCTACATCCTCTCCTTTTAACACCCCTTTACTTAAAGTTAAAATGGGACCTATTGCATAGCTCAAGACCTCAGCTCATTAATTCAGCAGTAGCACCCTCTTCCCTATTGGTGCCTGATCCCTACACCCTTATTTCTACTATACCTTCAGGGACCTCTCATTTCCCCGTTCTGGATCTCAAGGATGCTTTATTCTCTATCCCTCTCAGCTCTCAGTCTCAATATATCTTTGCGTTCACCTATACTGGCCCTGACACTCACCTCTCCACACAGTTCACTTGGACTCTCTTACCCCAGGGGTTCCAAGACAGACCAAACCAATTTGGCCAGACCCTGGCCCCTGACCTACTCTCTTTATCTGTCCCCAAATCTAAATTCATATAATAAGTGGGTAATATTTTACTTTGTAGCTTGTCCTTAGAAATTAGCCAAAGTAACACTTCTGCTCTTCTAAATTTCTTGTCCAGCAGGGGCTATAGAGTCTCACCTTCCACGGTCCAACTGTCAACTCCTCAGGTTACCTACTTGGGAGTAACCATTACTCCAACCCATAAAGTCATTACTTTAGACAGAAAGCACCTAATCCAGACTCTTGCAATCCTCTCCACTAAAGAGGAAATGTTATCATTTCTAAGAACAGCTAGCTTCTTACTTTGCTGGTTCCCCCCTTTTTCTCTCCTGGCTTGCCCCCTTTTTCAAGGAAGCCCTTATATCCTTACGTGAACCTATTCTCAATCCTATTACTAAGCCCTTTCAGAAGCTCCACAGGCTCTTCTTCAGGCTCCAGCCCTTCATCTCCCAGAACTAACTCATCCTTTCTCCCTCTATCACATGGTTCCAATAGAAATAGTTAGCATTTGCATGTATTTTCTTTATTATTGGATGTTGTAACACTGGGGACAGATTCTACTTGTTTGCCAACAGCTAAAGATGAAGTACTCTACGCCTGTTCTAAATCCTTGCTAGACAATAATGGGAAGGGAGTTTGTTGAAACAAAGGGAAAAAAGGAGGAATTGATTATAAATGGGAGAGAAGATGGGGGAGGGAGGGAAAGAGAAAGAGGGGAAGAGAGATTTGCTACAGTGTAAATGTGAACATGGGCACCAGGGACCCACATTTTAACTGATCACGTATGCTCTGGACCAAGTACCTGTAATTTTCCACATCTGAATTATTTGCTTTTATGGTGCAATGGAAATAATTGAACTGGGAGTCTGGTGACATTGCTGTATGCCTTCTCAGCATGGCTTTGTGTCTTTAGTCTCCCAGGACAAGTAGGGATCAGCCACCACCAGCAAGTCTTCAGCTTCTAAAACATCAGTCTCCTTCAGAGAAGAGAGCCATTTTACAAGAGCCTCTACCACAACTTTCTGAATACTCATAGATGTGCATGAAAGCGTGCCTGTGAAGAAACTCATAGTATAATTGATTTCTTGTGACTTCTTAGACTTTCCCTAGTTCATATTCCTGTTCATTGCTTTCCACACTTGAGAATGTTCTTAGACTTTAAGATGGCAAGAACCTAAAGCAACCAGTATAAATGTCATATTACATTTAAAGTAAAAAAAATCAGTTTTATATATGTATAAAAGCAATAAATATGGGTAAAACTAATAATGACTTCTGAAGAGAGTGTCTGTGCGGTGTGTGCTCTCACAGAGCTGTGTAGGAGCAGCAGCCACTGTCTTCACCCCCTCAGCAACCACACAAACGGCTCTTCAGTCCACATGCTAAGAACAAGCCCCTCGAAAGTGTGCTGCCCAAGAATAACAGAATTCGGGGGAGAAAAGCAGACTTTTCTGATCACAAAACTTTCAATATCATTGTTTTACAAATATTGGTAGTGATGCCTCAGAAAAGCAAAACTAACCCTAGAAAATTGATATTCTGTTTCCTCACTATATTCGGTCTGCAATGCAGCCCTGCTATTCTTTTTATGGCAGACGCTCTCAGTGGTGACACCTCAGATTCACTTTTCGGCTCAAGGTCTCTGCCTGCAGCCGCTGAGTGTTGGCATTTTTCAGCTGTGCCCTTCAGCCTTTAGCTGAGCCTCTTGCCTGAAGGTGCTTGTATGCTTTGGACCTTCCCATGCCACCAACACC
Source organism: Dicrostonyx torquatus (assembly GCA_028555095.1). Taxonomy (NCBI): domain Eukaryota; kingdom Metazoa; phylum Chordata; class Mammalia; order Rodentia; family Cricetidae; genus Dicrostonyx; species Dicrostonyx torquatus. Next base: position 1,201,281 of record JAQHUG010000267.1, on the reverse strand, counting down.
TGAGCAACCCACAGGAGGTGACTGACTGGTTAAAGGACACAAGGAACCTGCCTTCTTGTCACTAGGCAAGGCAACTCCTCAGTGCCAACTGCTCCAGAAAACCCTACAAGATCAGGTTGAGGTTAGACTTCACTTGCTTCTTCCTCTCTCTGTGTTGGTCTTTCCCCAACTCCTCCCTCCCTTGACTCCTCCCTCCTTCCCTCCTCCCTCAGGCTTCTCTGACTCCTTCCTCCCTGTCCTAAGACTCCTCCTTCCCATGGTTCCACTGAGCCATTCTTGCAGTTGAAATATTTGCACAAGCATTTCCACTCCATGCTCTGCCTCTAGAGACCTGACTTAAGACACATTCTTGAACATTTCCAGAAACTTATGTGTCAGCCTCACAAGCCAAGATGTGTGTGTGTGTGTCTGTGTGTGTGTGAGAGAGAGACAGAGAGAGAGAGAGAGAGAGAGAGAGAGAGAGAGAGAGAGAGAGAGAGAGAGAGAGATCTGTCAGCAAAATGCTTCTAAGAACCGGTAGAGAATTTCAACTCCAAAAGGAAGGCTGGACGTCAATATTTATCCAAAGCTTTGTCAGTCACTGTGTCAAACACTTCATTACATGACTGTGACACACACTCACTTGCACCTATGCAAATTCAGCCTCCCCTAGCTGAGTCACGTTTACATAGAACATTGGCCAAGGCAGATCTACATTCTTGGCATTGTCATGGAACCAATAAATGTCCTCCATCCAGGAAGTCAGGGTCAAACTGTAGCCTAGCTTTACCACCAATGTCTCTGTGTTACACAAATTCTAATTGATCTTAACAACAAAAACCCAGAGTCAGATATAGAGGTTAATGCTGAAAGATTTCTAGAAAAACAGAGCAGCCAGTCACTAGTTCTTACCTCTACTGAGTCCTCAGACCAAAGGAGTGATCCTGTCCCTACGAATCCTCAGACTGAATGCAGTGAGCTCCTGTCTCCTGTTTCATATTCCTCTCTCTGTCTCCTAGTGCTGGGATTAAATGCATGAGCCTCCACTGCCTGACTTGTTTCTCTTTTAGACTGATTCAACCTTGAGTAGAGCAGGGTGTCCTTGAACTCCTGGCCTTTCTTCATCCTCCCATGTGCTGGTTTTAAAGGTGTTTGCCACACTGCCTGGCCTCTATAGTTAACTCATGGCTTGCTCTCCCCTCTGATCTCCAGAGAAGTTTATTGGTCAGAAAAAAAACAAAACATCACACAACAACTTGGCACCTCTATTTTTTTTTATTATTTATGAAGGGCCTGGACTACTGGCCTCAGTGTTTCTCCATCTGTATGATTTCAGTGGCCTTTATGATTTATTTAATTTCTTTGCATATTTTATATATTGAGTAAGGTTTTCTAAGTATATAGAGAAACCAGGTATTTAGATATCAGTAGCAGGTTCAGTGTTTGGTCCTTTTTGGGGTCACTGAGAAAACCAACAATGTTTCTTTCCTGTCATTCTTTATTTATTGTAAATATTTCAGTTAGACAAATCCTAATGTGAGAGCAAGCTTTTGGGGTTTAAAGACTTCAGGGACTAGCTCTTCATTAAGCACCCATTCTCTCTCTGTGACTCCCTGACCCGTATCATACAAGGAGTAGCTGCAGTTAAGTACCAGCCCCTTAGTCATCCTGGCTTTTTAAAGTCCCCTGGTCCCTTAACTGCATGGTGCCAAACGTCTAAGAACTTGGGCTCCAATAACGTTGAAACACAAAGGCTGAATCAGCTCATGGATCTCCCAAATCAAAAGTCCTCTGTCTCCAGCCAACCGTGGCATCCCAGGAGCATGTCAGCTTTTCTTCGTCAGTTGTCTTTGAGGAATTTTAAAGATATTAATTTCAAAAGATGCCTATAAAATGTAAAGGCAGACTCATTCTCTCTTGCATCAAACCAGACGCCAACCACCTTAAAAGTGATGAGTTTTGTAAAATATGTTCTGATACATGCAAAGCAGTGTATTAACTTAATGTGCACCGACAGGTTGCCTGGGTCTACTGTCTCTTTCTTTCTTCTCACCCCTTGTTTCACTAACCCTCCCTCCACCCTTGATGCTAAACCTTCTGCTTGGTCCCTCATCCAGGTCCACCTCTGGGTGTATCAGGAACCTTCAATGGTTAGGGTAAATCCATCCATATGTTACAAGTGAGTGAAGCAGCCACATGCCAACTGCTGCCAATGAAATCTCGGAGGCAGTCCACAATTTCTTCGCTCTGATTTCCCCATCAATTTTTCCAGTGCTCATGTTTTATGTTCCCATTATTTTTTTCCCCTGAGATTTGGGCAAACATAACCCCTAAATACACCCAATAAATAGGAGTCAGTTTGATGTTTCAACTTCGTCTCTGCTCCAGGATGAGAAGAGGTCACCAACATGAGGAAGCATCCGTTGTGGAGCTAGCTCCCACTGTCCAGTGCCTGCAAGCACAAGGAAGTGAGTTTAGATCCTTAGCATCCACATCAGAGCTGGGTGCAGCAGCATGTGTCTGTGACCCCAGTGCCAAGGAGAAAGGTTGTGGAGATTTACTAAGATAGGTGGATGCCCACGTTCATTAGCCAAAACCATGAGCTCTCAGTTCAGTGAGAATCAATCCATGAGCTCTCGGTTCAGTGAGAATCCATGAGCTCTAGGTTTGGCAAGAAACCTTGTCTTTAAAAATAAGGTGGAGGTGATATAAGAATACACCTAGTGTGGGCCTCCACACACACACACACACACACACACACAAAACACACACGCGCACACACGCGCACACACACACACCTCCTCACACACTCAAAGAAAACATCCTTCAGTTCCTTCAACTAGGCACACCATTTGCCACTGAAAACCAAAGCAAACCTCCAGATACTGGATTAAATGATCAGAAAATAGCACAGTGTGAGACAACCACACAGCTCAGGGGCTTCTCTTCTCACAGCCGAATCTCTGCCAAGGTTTCTGTGATACCTGCTCAGTGTAGTCTCTATGGAAACCCTCGGCCATCCACAGAGCCTGAAATGATGACTTATAAATTTGAAAACCAGCGGCACCTGTTCTCACAGCACATTCTCACCAAGGGGCGTCTCTGACAGCCCTGTGGCGTCAGTCCATTTCCCGTCCTCTCTCAGCTTCCTGTGGGAAAGCGATGGTTGGCCAAGCAAGTGAGACAATTGAATGCCCTAGATAGAAGCCACCACTGCACCAACTTGGGTTTGCAGGGCACAGTCTGTTCTGTGTAGAGTACATTTTGAAGGCCTCCTTTTTATTTTTTTAAAGATGTATTTATTTATTTTTATTTATTTATTATGTATATAGTGTTCTGGGCACCAGATCTCATTATAGATGGGTGTGAGCCATCATGTGGTTGCTGGGAATTGAACTCAGGATCTCCGGAACAGCAGTCAGTTCTCTTAACCTCTGAGCCATCTCTCCAGCCCCTGAAGGCCTCCTTTTTAAAAACCCATTTTGACATGGACCCTGACATGCATGGGCACAACCAAGGTACCACCTTGGAGGGGACAAAATAATATCTGTCCACCTGCCGTTTCCGTACTTCAACTAATGTCCCCCAACTCTTCACTGCTCCTCTCCTGCAGATAGGAGTGAGGGGGTAACCTGTGCTATTCAACAGTTTGTGAAGGCAACAGAAGTTTAGTCACTGACTTATACTTAAAAATACATGTGGGGGGTCGGGGGTGGTGGCACATGCCTTTAATCTCAGCACTCGGGAGGCAGAGGCAGGCGGATCTCTGTGAGTTCGAGACCAGCCTGGTCTACAAGAGCTAGTTCCAGGACAGGCTCCAAAGCCACAGAGAAACCCTGTCTCGAAAAAGAAAGAAAGAAAGAAAGAAAGAAAGAAAGAAAGAAAGAAAGAAAGAAAGAAAGAAAGAAAGAAAGAAAGAGATGACAGGGATGAAGGGAGACAGAGACACAGGAAAACGATCCCCTCCTCAGAACAACAACAACAACAACAACAAAATACATTTGGGGCAGGACACATGGCTCAGTGCGTAAAAGGACCTGGGTTCAATTCCCAGCACTGACAACTGTCTGAAACTCTAGTCTCATCTTCTGGTATGTGCAGACACTGAGAACATATTATGTAAACAGACATGAATGAAAGCACAATGCTCACATTTATAAATATAAATAAGTTTTAATTTAACTTTTTTGTTTTGAGTTTTTGAGACAGGATTTGACTGTGCAGCCCTGGCTGTCCTGAAACTTGCTATATAAACCAGGCTGGACATAAACTCAGAGGTCCTCCTGCCTCTGCCTCCCAAAGTGCTGGGATTGAAGTGTTATGCCACTACCCTCATCTTTACATTTGACATCTTAAAAGCATAAGCAATGGTCAGTTCCCCTAACAACCAAATTACACATCATCCTTTATCTAAAATGTCTTAAATCATGTCCAAAGACAATTCCAGAATGGCTTTCCTGTTTCTTGATGATGTTTTTTTTTTCACATCAACACTCAGCCAAGTGTGTTCTGCTCCGTTTGAGAGTTGGTTTTCTTTTATTGACTAATTCTCCATTCATTCATTAATTCATTCATTCACCAAATACGTGCTGATGACTTACAAGGTGTTAGACATGTACTGGGCTCAGTGAAGAAAAAAATAGCTGTTACAAGGAGCCTAAAGGCAGGGAAGTCCATACACTAGTAGGGACCAGCTCAGAGATCATGTTGGTGATTGTATGTGACTACTTGACTAGCCATGGGGTGCCCAGATCAAGCATTATTTCTGGATGTGCCAGGGAAGGTATTTCTAAATTAACTTTGAGGGTGGACTCAACAGCACCAATTGTCCTGCCATATGTGGATACTTACCACCTAATCCACTGAGGGCCAGAGCAGAACAAAAATCAGAGAAAGGAAGAATTGATCCCGGCTTGCTTCCTGCCTGGCTGTTTATGTGAAGACATCTCTCCCCAGTTTTTTCTCTGGGTCCCTGACTGGAAGCAAGGCTGTTAGTGCTCTTGGTCTTGAGGCATTTTGACTCGCACTGAGTTATATCAGCAACTTCTCTGTGCCCCCGTAGTCCACAGGAGGTGGGGCTTCTCAGCCTCTGTAATCACATGAGGAATATCTTATAATAAATTAAAAATCCCTTCTCCTCTTCTAGTTCCTGATTTGGGATGCTGGTCACAGTCTACACACTGCCAAGAGGCCTTTGAGCCTTCACATTCCTTACACAACGGTACGACAAGGTCAGAAGAGGCCCAGAGCATAGGGCAACAGTCTGGTCTGTATCGAAGGGTGGTAGTGCCTCTGGCTGTTAAATTTGTTATTCTTGCCTTTTAAAATAGAAATCTCATCTTTGAAAAACACGGTTCAGAAACAGCCCTAAGAAAGACCCATTAGTATGATTGTCTGAAGGGAGTTTCCAAGAATCTACATTGTTAAACAATCATCCTAAATGACCCACATTAAAATTGATAACAACTATTCAACAACTAGAAGTGGGTATTAAGGGTTTTCCTCTCACATGGAGTCTACCAGTCATGTGTCCCATTGGACTGGATGAGTTGCTCCCCATTCTGAAGCCATGATTGTCCACACAGCCCATTGCTCCTCTTGGCCTGGACTCTTCACAGTGTCACGTAAATGCCAGTGACTCATGCTCTGAAGTGTCAAGAGACCTGACTGAATTCCTGGCAAGCTGTCAGACAACTCAGTGTGCTGTTTCCCCAGCCACTTCCCCAGCCAGTTTCCCAGAAACACTTCGGGCTCCTGCCAGGAGAGTTCCTCCGAAACCATGGCTTTTCAGCTGAAAGTGGAACAGCTTTCTAAAGTGCAAGGAGTTGCTTTTTTTCATCTGTCATCCTTTCTTTCCTCCTCCCTTCAGCAGTCACAAACACTTTCTGTATACATCACCCTCAGGGTAGGATCACCCAAGCTGGCTTTGAGAGAACAGAAGAGGGTTGCCTCCTTTTCTTTTTTTCCTTTTTTTCAACTTCTGAGGCTAAGTTTAAATATTGAGAGAATATCAGAGAATAACTTGAAATATCAAGATCTCAACCCTGGGGTTTCAGAGAACCTTATAGCATAATCACGTGGTGATGCTACAGAGAAATACAATCAATTTGAGGTGATATGGATGGATGGATGGATGGACAGGTAGGTGGAAGGATGGATGGATGGATGGATGGATGAACAGGTAGATGGGTGGATGGATGGATAGATGGGTGGATGGATGGATAGATGGGTGGATGGATGGATGGATGGATGGATGGATGGATGGATGGATGGATGGATGGATAGGTGGGTGGGTGGATGGATGGATGGATGGATGGATAGACAGATAGACGGGTGGATGGATGGATGAACAAATAGGTAGATAGATCCTATCCATGAAATCAACTTAAACAAATAAGGAGAATAGGTCCCTCCATCAATAGTCTAGAAACTGGAGATTCAGGAGAGCCTGGAGAACAATTGAGGTCAAGTCTAAAGAGCTAATAACTGTAAGTGCCAAAGGAGCAGGAAAAGTCACTGTCCCAACTCTGAAAGAGCAAGCTCAACTTTCCTCCTCCACTTTGATCTATCCAGTTCCTCTACAGAGCGAATGATTCCACACATACGGGCGAGGGTGATTTCTTTACTGTTTCAAATTCCTTATAACACAGATATGGGGAAGAAATGAAAGAATGCTTCATTGAAAACCCCTTGTTGGGATTGGAGAGAGTTTCATTTGTACTCATCACACAGTAAGGAGGAGATGAGCTCAACCCCTGGTACCCACACAAAAAAGCTGGGTTTGGCAGGCAGAACCCACCTGTCATCCCAGTACTGTGGAGGCAGAGGCAGGGGGATCCCTGGGTGTGCTGAGAGTCAATCTAGTTTCAGAGAGGTAACTTAGTTCACAAACTAAGAGGGCCACACCTGGCATGGCCTCTGGTTTCTGCCTACACTCAGCTTATCATTGCCTTCCAGTTTATAGTAACTTCTGCTTTTCTTCTGGCCCCTAAGGTTTTTGGAGTTTCTTCTTTTCTTGATCATTCTTGTATCTCTAGCAATGAGCACAAAGCCAGCATATACTAGTAATCATGACTTTAATAACAGATCTTTAGTTTCCAATATAATTAAACTCATCAGAGGAGAAAATGAACGTCACAAATTTCCTTGCAACGTTCATGGGTGGTGGACTGCCCAGCTGCTAGCCAGGACTAAAGCTGGAAGTTCTGCACTATTTTGAAATTATAAAAAAATTCAGGTCTGCTTTTGTTTAATAAGAATTATTGTCGGGCGGTGGTGGCGCACACCTTTAATCCCAGCACTCGGGAGGCAGAGGCAGGCGGATCTCTGTGAGTTTGAGACCAGCCTGGTCTACAAGAGCTAGTTCCAGGACAGGCTCCAAAGCTACAGAGAAACCCTGTCTCGAA
>JAQHUG010000267.1:1112320-1166653 GCA_028555095.1 Dicrostonyx torquatus | reverse complement strand
ATGCCCAACCCGCATCCCACCCCACCTCCAGCAAAATATATGTATTTACGTTCCAAGACATTTGAATGTATTTCCTCCGTCTTTGCTGTCTGCTGTTATTTCCCTCCACAGAACACACTTTTTGTGTGGTCCTAAACAGGACTAGGATGACGGCTGCCATGCATTTTCAAAATTTCTGACGTGTTTTCTTTTTCCCTTGCTTCCCCAAACACCTCAACATTTAGAAGCAAGTGTGTGTGGAGGTGGGTGTGGTAAATTTCGTGTTTGTTGTCCCACGTCAAGAATGCCTATTGTGAAGGCTTTATTCACGTGAAGGGTTCATTTCCCTTCCGCCGTCTCTAGTGAGAGAAGTTCCCAGGGCTAAGGAGGAACAGTACACAATGCCCATACTTCCCCGTGGAAAAGTCTCGTGGAAGCCTGAGGCACTTTTTATAGAATTTGTTTATCGACCCTCCCCGACTCTGTAACATAGCATCTCTAACCACCCTTTCTTCCCTTCCCTGACTGCTCGTCACCAGAGCACAGACCGTCCTGGTGTATGTTATTCCTGTATTAAAGTGCTCACACATCAGCTGCCTGTTCCCACTGGCATGGAAGCTCCAGTCTTCCATTCCACGGAACGTAAGAGTTTTGAGCAGTGGCCAACATATAGAAGGTGCTATACAACACAGTCAAGCCTTCGCTCCTTTGCTGGGTTAGTTCTGTGACCTCAGACAGATATCAAACGGTCAAGGATGCTCACACGCCTGTATAACACGGTGTGGCGCTTACTTATAGCTTCCACACATCCTCCTTTGTGCACACATCATCTCTGCTTTAGTTAGAGTACTTAAATCAATGTGAATGAATGTGGTAGCTGTCTGATTTAGGGGATGGTGACAAGAAAGACGTCTGCGCATGCTCAGTACTAATGCCGTCTTTGTAAGGAATACGTGGCTACTGAGAACTGTGTGCTTACTGAATCTAACAAATGCCCTCAGTCCTCAATCCTGAGTGTACCACGTTTTGTTCCCCCTTGCAATGTCACTGTGTCTCTTTCCTCCTTATTTGGTTGCAAAGCCTCCACCCATCCAGTTCATTTTAGTAACCCGCCTCTGGGTCTCCTGGGACTGATTGCTGCCTCTCACAGAGCGCCAGGACACTATCATCTCCGCTGGGCCACCTGCAGCCAATGACTGTTTTAGGAACATAAGAACTACACCCCCTTGCCCATAGCTCTGCTCCACTTTGAGGAACCTTGTCTGAGACACTGAGTGACTGAATGAGTACATGGTGATAGTTCACACGAACTCAAATTATCCCTTGAAAACGTCTCAGCAATGACAAACACTTCCATCTCATTTCTCGCGACTCTCCTCAAAGCGGTAACAGATTGAGATTTGTCACCTGAATCTGTGGTACAGTTAAAACACCAAGAGAACATTTTAGAAAGGGCTCAGCTTCAGAAGTGACTTCAGAAACAGTGATTACAAACCAGAAGGGGGAAGACTAAGGCTTCGCTTACGATTTGAAAAGCATTGCTCTTTTACCAATGGGACTACAACACAGGGCATTTTTAAATGCATTTGTCTGCTCCTCGCGACGCTGATACCTTCATTTCTCGGTCGAAATGTAGAGAAAATAAGTTCACTTTGCATTCTTCAGAGCACCGCTAGCAAAGCCTCACAACATCTGCATGGCTAATTTTGATTAAATTGCACTGTCTCTGAATACCACGTTTGCTTTGCAAATGCCCTCTCTAGATTTGCACTGTCCCAAGCAGGTTCACAGTGCATTTTATTCAAGAGTTTTCCAAACTTCTCCGGGTAATTCAATTTGTCCAAAATAGCTTTCCTTTGCATTTATTTAATCTCAGTGAAACTGCATTTCTTGTGGCAAGAGACATCCCTTTCTATTGGTCCATGAAGACACTGAATGGGGGAGACATGATTCACAGCCCTTGAGGCTCAGGGACTCTATCAGGGGCTGTCTTCGACTCCCTAGAGAGGCAGTACTAGAGCTGACTAAAACTGAGAACTGCAGACAGTCAGCTTTGTAATTTCACAGTATTTGGGATCCCGGATAAAGGAAGTGGTTCAGAAGGAAGTGTTTACAATAGTGTATACATATTTTGTTTCTGATTCTTTTTCCTATGTAATTTTCTCGTTAATGTAAAGGTTAAGAACAGTTCAGCCAGATGGCTGAGTAAAGACTCTTCCTGCTGATGCCTGACAACATGAATTTGATCCTTTGATCCCTGGAACCCATGTACAGTAAAGGATCAAACCAACTCCACAAAGGTTTCCTTTGACACCCACATACACTCCATGGCAAGAGCTGCACCCACATATGCACACACACACACACACACACACACACTCATGCATGCACACACACACACTTGCTCACATATGCACACACAACACACACACACAACACACACACACTTGCTCACATATGCACACACAACACACACACATGCATGCATGCACACACACACACACTTGCTCACATATGCACACACAACACACACATGCATGCATGCACGCACACACACTTGCTCACATATGCACACACACATGCACACGTGCACACACATACTCGCTCACACATGCACACACAGAGCACAAATAATGAATTAAAAGTTGAAAAGTACACCTAGAAATGATGATTGCTGTGTGTCACCTACAACAATCTATGCCTACCTTTACATATACGCATACTGTATAAATAACCATTAATAAGGCAAGAAGCAGGTTGTCACTGCCCCACACTTCTAGGCAATCTTACTACTACCCGTAAGATTCTCATAGTTGAGTAAGCCCCTAAGCCTGTGTATAGACTTAGGACTTGATGGAGGCCTATTCAGGAGACTAGGTCACACGGTACAGAAAAGCACCAAGATTTATTTTCATTCACTTTTCCTGTAATTTGACAAGCACTGACTGAAAATATCCTCACAACCAAGTGCACGGCTGCTCTTAAAGCTTGTGACGAACACATTGACTCAGAGAGAGCACTAAGATATTAAGCCCTAGTGCCATATAAATGTTTTTTAATCAGATTGGCTTTTCTGTTTTGTTTTGCTTCGTTTTACAAATCTAACAACAGCTGCTTACTTCTTCCATTTTCCGGCACACATCTTCCTTCTGGCAGCAGTGACTCATGTCTACAGAGAGGTTTTGTTTCTCTGAGGAACCCCATCTCCCTGGGGAGACACATCTGAGGAGCATGTGCTAGTCTGGAACTGAAGGGAAGGGGAACCTTACCTGCTGGCTGTCAGTATAAGCTGAGCTCAGCAAAGGTGAGGGGGGGGGGCTCTGAAGAGCCAGGAAAGCTGCCCCTCCTTTTCCACCCCACCTCAGGCCCACAAATAAAGGAGGAAAATCTATGGCATTGTGCTGTGCCATGTTATTGTGTAGCCATTACCGGATGGCCATGAGCTGCTGGTCTACAAGTTCCTGGCCCCAAATGAAGGTCGGTCATAGTAACTTCCTGCAGTGATGGGTAAAGAACACCTTAGAAGGGAGAACCAGCTGATGGGTCAAGACCACCCTAAAGCAGAGGGCAGAGAGAAACATGATCAATTTCTACCAACATACCTGAAAGGTTCTGCAATTGCTACTTTTTGTTTTGTTGCAATTGTTACTTTTTGTTTCGTTTTGTATCTTAGATGGACCTCAAATACACCAGGTTGACTTTGAACTTCCAATTCTCCTGTCTCTGCTCCCTAAGTGCTCTGATCACAGGCATAAACCATTAAGTCCAGTTTTGTGTGGTGCTGGATTGGACCAGGATTTATGCATGACAAGTGAACACTCTATGCCCTATGGCACATCGCCAGCTCCCAGACTTACTATGGTAGATCTGGACACTTCGGTTAAGTGCAAGACACCATGGTGCAACACCGGAGTGAGCTGTAGCAGACCACTGCCACCAGGATTGTCAGTTCAAAGCCGGGAATGGCTGGCCAGCTGGAGTAGTCACATTGAACATTCCATGTGCCAGGAACACAACAGTTTTCATGGTGTAGTTTTCAGAAATCGCCTTTCCCATTCCTTATGGTAGATATCACTATTAATGCCGCTGTGCATGATTAAATGGGGAGGGAGAAAAAGGACAATAAATGAATAAAAGCTGCAAGCAAGGTAATCAAATCAGTGTAGCAAAGAGGCAGTTTGGACTGGAGTTTTGACTCTGGGACGCAATAAAATGGATATAGTTCAAAATTTATTTTGAAGTTATAACAAACCAGGTCTGTGGTCAGTTTGATGCAATTTGTGAGAGACAGGAAAGGAAAAACCCCTGGGTTCTTTCACGTGCATCTGGGCAGATGTTGATGCCATGAACCACAGAGGAAACACAGGAGGAGAGGGTCTGAGGGTGGGGTTTAGTGCATTCAGCTCTAGACCATTGAGAGGACTGTGGGACACCTGAGCAAATCTCCAGGACACTGCTGTGACTCAAGGGGAGGCAGAGAGCTGTGTGGAAACTGACACACTGCACTATCCTTTGGAAGCCTCTTAAAGATGGCTTGCTGTGTGCTGCTTAGGTGCATGAGTGTGGGTGTTCATCTCCCGTGGAGTGACTGTAGACTCTCGGAACCCTGCCATGCATGAGCGTGGAGGTGCACAGCTTCCATGGAATGACTGTAGACATGAAAGCCTTTCTTTTTTGTTCAAACAGAAAAAGGGGAAATGGTGTAGGAGGTCCTTCTGTATTTCTGTTGCTTTCATTGGTTGAATAAAGAGACTGCCTTGGCCTTTTGATAGGACAGCCCTTAGGTGGACGGAGTAGACAGAACAGAATGCTGGGAAGAAGGCAGTGTGGTGGACGCCATGATTCTCCTGCTCAAGATGGACGCTGGTTAGACTCATGCAGGTAAGCCACAACCTTGTGGTGAACACAGATTAATAGAAATGGGTTAATCAAGATGTGAGAGTTAGCCAATAAGATGCTAGAGCTAATGGGCCAGGCACTGTTTAAATGAATACAGTTTCTGTGTAATTATTTTGGGTATAAGCTAACCAGGTGCCAGGAACACATCCCGCCCGCTCCTCCTGTTACAGTAGACTCTTGGAACACTGCCGCGCATGAGCGTGAAGGTGTACATCTTCCACAGAGTGACCGTAGACTCTCTGCAGCGTGTGAGCGCGGAGGTGTGCCTCTTTCATGGAGTGACTGTAGATTCTCAGAACACTTTGCAGCAAGACAACAAAAAGTGCCTGGGGACAGCTGATGGTCAATTTCACATCCAGTATAATATGCAAATCAAAATTTGTCTTTGAATAGCATGAGAAGCAAAACAAAATGGCCCTCAAGGGGATGCAGTGATAATGAGAACTCATGGATTCACCTTAACATTCATGAATCTTAGGAGGTTTCTCCTTGACGGCATACATTAATTCATCTGCCTCTCTCAAGCTATAATTGCAAACCCTGATCTAGGTTAAACCTGAATCACCTTACGGTACAAATCATAGAAATTATGTGGCTCCATGTGATTAATTAACGGTATGCATTTTGTGTCTGTCACATCCTCAACAGCAGCGGTCACTGTGTGGGCAAATGTCCTCACAATGGGAATCCTTTCTGGTGGAAAGGATATCAATATTTGGGTGTTGCAATCATGAACAGAATAATTTGATCAATTAATAACCATCACATTATAAATAAGCAGCAGTGTCACCTCTGCAAACCCACTTCAAAGTGGATACACATCATCCAGGCCAATTTTTTCTTTGTGTACAAATATAAAAAAAATCTGATATTTGTGTACAAATGTCAGAAGCAGAACTTGGTTACTCTGAGAGATGTCTTTGCTGCTGCTGTCTTTGGGAAAAGATGTAAGGCAATTTACAAGGACTTGGAAAGGTTCTAGAAGGATGATCTAGACAGAGGTATTGATGAGGGGACATGACAAGCAAAAACAACACACACAGGAAATGAAAAAGGGTGACCTAGTCAGAAAGCCATAGAGAGTTCAGCACATTGGATGTCATGGTGCATGTTCTAAGGTAGAAAAGTGAGAGGTCACTGACTACCAAGGCGTATGAAGTACGAAGCATCCATCCTGGACCTACCTAGCCCAGGTAAGACTAGACCCAGGCAAGGCCAACACAGATGCAGGAGCTGAGTTACAGAGGCTCACAGGGATCATCACCTCACTGGACATATGCATCTTCATTTGTGACCTCATCAGAGAGTGCCTTTCAAATCAATCCACCTGATTAGAAATGACAGCCTCTTCTACCATTCTCTTCCTACCTATCCTCTTACTGTTTTATTTTCCTTCCTAACATTTATACAGAGAAAGAGAGAGAGAGAGAGAGAGAGAGAGAGAGAGAGAGAGAGAGAGAGAGACTTGATCCCTAGCCCCTACTGTAGGGTCTTTGGGAAGTGTGGCTTAGAGGGAAGACAATAAAAATATAATAAATATTTACCATGTAAACGAGCTCGTTTGTTGTCAGGACGGCCCATTTGACCACTTGTACACCATTAACTTGAGTTGACTAAGACCAGTTTTACAGGTCACTAGTGCTAGGTCCCCAGCACAAAGACTCAAATTCTGATTTGGCTACTAAAGTCTGTCAACCCATCATTCACCATTTGTTTCCTGCAAAGCAGTATTCTAGCATTTCTAGACATTTCTAGTTTCTAGGACAAGGCCTGGTCAGCCAGAGAAACACACCCTGACCCAAGCCCAGAGCCAATTCACTGAAACCAGAGCCAAAGAAACACACTCTGCCCTTGAACAACTCAGTACAAAACCCAACTAATCCCTGAGCGTGAAACCAACCAACACCTGAGCACAAGATCTACCCTATATCTGATCTTATCCAAGCTCAGGGATTGAAATCTGACCAATTCCCACCCTCAAAATCTTCACCCTGGAAAAACTCTCCCCTAACAAGCCCCATGTGAGCATGCATCTGTTCAGCTTGGAGTAGCCTTTTCCACCCTGGCAGAGGCAGCCCCTTCTGGATTCTTCCTTCCCAATAAATCTCTTGAATGAGGTTTGGGTGAGACCTTCTTTCACAGTAATTGAGCAGAGCAAGGACTGTAACAGCTTTGCTGGGGAACCCTCCCCTGCTGGGGCTGAGTTATTACATTGGAGAAGCGTTTCCCTGGAGCAAGGCTGTAAGCTGTTACACTTTCGGTGACTTTGTGGTATTCCTTGGCTTACAACTGCCAGGATCCCTTTCTATCCAAGCTTCCACAGTGGCCACATAGTTGGGGGTGGAAAAATCAGATCCATATTGGTAATACAACCCCGAATGATAAGAGGTAGGATTTGCGGGGGCAGTGAGGAGGTTGCCAATTGGAACAGAAACTAAAATTTAGAAAATGAGTGTTGTATTAGCTACTTTTGCAGCTGCTGTGATGAACTAACCTCACATAAGCAACTTAAGGAGAGAGGATTTATTTGGGCTCGCAGACCACTGTGTGGGGAGAAGTCATGGCGGCAAGAGCTTGAGACAGCTGGGTCGCATTGCATCTGCAGTCAGGAAGCAGAGAGAGATCGAGATTGGTACTCAACTACCTTTCTCCTTCTTATGTAGTCTAAGATCCAAGCCGGGTGAACGGTCCACTTTAGGGCTGGTCTTCCTACCTCAGTCTAATCAAGAGACCCCTCCCTAGCACGCTTGGAAACTTGGGACTTATGTGATTCTAGGGCCTGTCAAGTTTATTAATATAAACCATGGCATGGGTTAAACTGAAATGATTTCAAAAACCCACCTCATTTACTTTGGCCTTACCCCAGAAGCTTTCAGGAAATAGTTTCAACCCAAGCCATCATTTGTATTTGATGTGTATGTAGCCCCCCAGGACCTGTGTTGTGTCTCTTTGCCCAAGGGCATGCTTCAAGCAGCGCAGGAAAACAGGAATAAATAGTTGGTGTACTCACAAGTCACTCCCAGACAGTAAAGGATAAACACCAGATTCCTCCGCAATCAAGATAATTCTGAGAATGTTTTGCATATTCTCTTGAAATATCCCAGAAAGAGTGATTCCTCAACATACTCTTGATGGACTTTGTCCAATTCTTTCCCTGGTGTGGGAGGTCCTTCTGTATATGTGTCACTTTTATTGGTGGGAGAATGGAGCTGTTTCAGCCATTGGCTTAGTGGAGTGGAACAAGATGGGAATTACAAGCAGATAGAGGAGGAAAGAAGGTGGAGCCGGTGAGATGCCATGTAGCTGCTAGAGGAGAAAGATGCCAAAACCTCTTGGTGATACACAAATAGAAATGGGTTAATTTAAGATGTAAGGGCTAGCTAGAAATATGCATAAGCTACTAGGCCAATCAGTGTTGCAATTAATATAGTTTCTGAGTGATTATTTCATGTCTAGGTGGCTGGGAAATGAAGGAGCAACCTCTGCAAACACCTCCCTCAGCATCTTAGTTATCTACAATGTTCCCTGAAATCATCTCCACTAAAATCCTTCTCCTCATTTTCGTCTTGATGATTTCTAGCTCTCTGGAGTTCCATTCTATTTGTTCTCTTCAACACCCCAGTTTTCAGAGCTGCAACCCAAATCAGCATGGCCTCATATCCAACCAGAGCAGCTATGAGACCATCAGGACTTTGACCTTGCCTTTGGGGAAAGCCACCAGTTGTACAGCAACAATTTCTACAGTTCTACAATCGTTATATTCGGGGGATACACTTCCTGCGAACACTTGAACCTGAAGAGTACAGAACCTGTTTTATATGACATTGTTTTCCATGTAAACATACCTATGATAAGGTATGATAAGGTTTAATTTATAAATCAGACACAGTAAGAGATGAACAATGATAACAATATACCACCACAAAAATACAATGGTCCCCCTCTCTCCATTCTTCCCTCTCCACTTCTACAAGAGAGGTAGCAGATGTGGCTTTGTTATGCTGGACAAAACAATGATTCATTCCCAGACATAAAAGAACCAGGTGAGAGGTCATATGGCTCAGAAGGGTGTGCTACTTAAAACTTGGGAATTGCTTAGTCCTGGAAGTTTCCACTATCTTTTTCAGACCATAGTTGGCCATGGATAGCTGAAAACACAGACAGCAAAACCACAGTTGTGTGGCGGTGTGTACATAGGCATGTATGCACATGCCTGTGAACACACACACACACATGGGGGAGGGGAATAAAACAACATATTTCAAAATACATTCTGGGAAATAGTCATTCCCACAGAACTTTAGTCACTCTTGATTAAAGTATCATTCTAATGATGAAAAAAGTGAGGCTGCCTGAGGAGTGAAAGGCTGAAATGTGTGTCCTACGATTCTTTGGTGTAGAGGCAAAATAGATGTCTATCACTGGCCTCATCTGGCTCTCAGTCTTTTGACAGGGAAGCGTTAACTTCGCTAGTTAGAGAACCTGACAAGGAACTCTGAAGAGCCTCTTTGGATCAACAGCTCACTAATGCAAAGTTCAGACGCCCACCAGAGCTGTTTCTTTCCTCTCGCCGTTCCCACTTCTCAGACCCTAAGGGGTTTGAGAGGTGAACACGTGGTTCTCGGGGATGACAAGCTGGAGGAAGGGTATGTGTTCTCACTCCGGGGCGGGAGGGTCTTCTGCAGCTGGTATGATTCTGCAGAGTTCTAAATAGTTCCGGAGTTCATGTTTTACAGGCCAGCCCTCACCCAGAGCACAGAACCTCAGAGGAAGGACGGCAGTGGGAGTCCTTGGGCCACTAAGGCCACTGGCTGCCTCAGAATTAGTTGTAGCAGCCCTCATAGGGCCTGGATTTTAATTTCACGAAAGCCATTGCTATAAAGCCCGAGACCCCACTCTGCAGCATCCTCTAGCTCCCTGTCATGTCCTGTTCTCACACTTGGCACCCACATGTGATTTGTCTAGTCGAAGACAAGGTCTCTGGACTTCCTGCAACTTTAGATAAATAAACCTCTTCGCGAAGCACCTCATCCTAGCAATGGAAAGCAACCACCACAGCCTTTGCCGAGAAAGACCCAGCATCCGGCAGGCCTGTCTAGAGAGATCGGACCCCATACACTTCTTCAGATGTTTTGATTTGAGACTGGAATGAACCCAAGACCCAGACAATTCTGCCATAACCTGAACAGCTGCCATAGCTCATTCTGTCTCCTGTCAAGCCTAGAACCTCCTGCTCTACTATTAACACAGGAAGGAGCCCTAACCTTGGTATTGTTCTCACTTGTATTAACCGAGGCCTGTTGAAGTCCAGGATCTATGGCGTCCATCCATGAGGAACTTTTGCACCACTGGCAAACATAGTAATACTGTATCTAATTTTTTTCTTTGTTTTTTTAAACTGGACACATGAAAATTGTACATTCTAATAGGCATCATGTGTTGTTACTGCATGCATATACATTGAATCGGGCTATGTATATTCATCTCCTCAAATATTAATCATCTTTCCATGTTGGAGACATTCCAAATGCTTCCTCTGGCTTATTTTAAATGCACAGTCCCTTTCTGTAGTCTATAGGCAACCTCCTGTGGGACAGCTAACCAATGTTGGCGTAGTGTGCATTGTTAGATCTCCTGCTTGCCCGAGCAAAGGGTCTTCCTGCCTCTGGCAATCACCCTCCTAGCCTACACTTCCATGAGATCAGTTTCGAGAGTCCAGTATAAGGGAGTTAAGGCAGCGTACATCTTTTCTGTCTATCTTATTCCACCCAACATCCATCCATGTTGTTAGGGGGGGTGTGTGTGCGTGTGTATGTGTGTGTGTGTGCTGTGTATGTTTATCCTTGTTTTATTTGTAGTTCCATCCATGTTGTTAGGGTGGGTGTGTGTTTGTGTGTATGTGTGAGCAAGTGTGTGTGTGTGTGTGTGTGTGTGAGCACATGTGTGTGTGTGTGAGCACATGTGTGTGTATTTTTATCCCTGTTTTATTTCTAGTTCCATCCATGTTGTTAGGGTGGGTGTGTGTTTGTGTGTATGTGTGAGCAAGTGTGTGTGTGTGTGTGTGTGTGTGTGTGTGTGTGTGTGTGTGTTTATCCTTGTTTTTATTTTAGGGTGTTTGTGGTTCGTGTGTATGTATGTCTGTCTGTCTTTCTGCATGCAGGTGCATATGTGTATGTTCATGTGTATATAAACCAGAGGTCAACTTCAGGTGCCAGTCATTAGGAGCCATCCACCTTGTTTTTGAGACAGAATCTGTCAGTGGGAACTAGTCAATTAGGCTACACAGGTTTCCCAGTAGGCACCAGTTTTTTACATTGGCTCTAGCGATAAATTCATGACCTCATGCTTGGGTGTCAAGCACTTTTACTAACACAGCTATGGGATTTCACCCTTCTTACGGTTGTATAATATCTCACTGTATACATGTACCACACATTGTATACATGTACCATTCATTTTACACATATGCCACACATTGCATAATATACCACACATTGTATGTATGTATGTATGTATGTATGTATGTATATATGTATACCATATCTTGTATACATATACCACACAGTGCAGACTTTGTTTGTCTATTGATAAACAGCCAGGTGGACTCCACATCATGGCTATTATGAATGGTGTTGCACTGACTATGGGAGTACAGATGGCTATCTGACACACAGTTTCGTTTCCTCTGTACACATACATATTTAGTGGCATTGCTCAATCACAAGACAGTTATATTTTTAATCTTTATGGAACTTCCGTACTGTTTTCCATAACAGCTACACTAATTTACATTCCCACAAAAGGGGTTCCGGGTTCCCTTTTCTCCATGCCTTTGCCAATACTTGTTATCTTTTGACTTTTTTGAGAACAGACATTTTCACTGGGGTGAGATGATGTGGCATTGTGACTTTATTTGCATTTTTCACATACCTATTGGTTCCTTGTATGTTTGCTTAGACATATGCCCATTTTAAATCAGATTTTATTAGCTTCTGATGAAGTTTTTAAACTCTTTATACAGCCTGAATACCAAATTCTTCTCAGATACATAGTTTAAAAATACTTCTACCCATTTATAGGTCATTTACGCACTCTTTCTGATTTCCTTTGCTGGGAGGAAGCATCCTGGTTTTCTATGTTCGTTTTATCATCATTTTGACCAGCATGAACAAAGTAAGAGAGAATTTACCAGCTTGCAGTTTCAAATGTCTCAGGCTGTACTTGGCGCCTCTACCACAGAAGAGGAACATGTGTATATGAAGATTGCTTAACTTACAGAGCACACACAGAAGGGACGGGTACAGTCCCTGGCTACTTTCATCCACCAGATATATCCCACATCTTCAAGTTTCCAGAACTTTGCAAATCAGTGCCCCCATCTGTAGCCCAAGGATTAAGTGCATCGGCCCACAGGGATAACTATACTCAAACAGTAACCCTTGCTGGAGGCTGCCTCCGCTGTGGGAGCTGCTGTAATGAGTACTTCAAGGGTCAAGATCTGTTGGAAATTCCAGGTGGCAACTTTGAACATTTTGTCTGCGTGAGAAATCGGAGCAGGAGCTGCACCATCTAAACACAGCCCTGCAGACTGCTGGATAGGGTCAGCGTGCTGCTCAGCCCCACACCTGACCACAAGCCTTAGGCTGATGACATCCTGGGTGCTGGAACCCCTCTCTGGAGCTGCCAATCAAGATGGTGGAGGCCCAGGGTTGCACTAGATCACTTTGGGGTGGGCCACGTGGGCGTTGAGCAGAACCTGGTGACATGCCTGTACCCTTCTTGCCCAACTGAGTCTCACAGGCACAGAGTAAACTGGGAATCTTGTAGTCTGAAGGAGAAGAAACTGATACTGCACAGGATTTTGCAGACCATTGGGAGCACTGCATAAGCCAGCATGTGAATAAGAAGAAAAGAGTGCTCTTCTTTCCCCTACCGAGCAATCCTGAAGGACAAAACTTACAAAGGAAGAAAGAGGAAAGGGATTTGGGGAGGCTTACACTCATAATCTGTGTTACCTGGATCAGGTCTACAAGACGTGGTAATGTTTGAGAAGGCTGTTCACTATTACCTTCTACACTCAAATGTCAGTGTGAGCACAGTGCCTACCATCCAGTGAGTGGGCTAACAGGGCTACTACATTTTTTTTTTTACCATTTTACACCAATTCACTACACTTTGTGAAAGCCAGACACTGTTTAGCGGGCATGTTATTTTGGCTAAGCTGGAAATATCCCAGCCACAGAAAACACTCCTGAAGCTGGAAGACATGTGCTGGAGACTTGTCATCAGAAGATGGGGACAAAGGTCTTCACCCCCAGTTCTAGAACAGTAGTGGCTACTGAGGCTGTCCCCTGTGGGTGGCCTGCAAGCTTGCCAGGGTCTGGCCAGGTTTTCATCCGATCTCTATGGGATACGGAGTTTGACCCGATCAATCTGAGGAGGACTCAGTCGTGCAGGGTCCTCTCCGGATAAAAACAGAAAACCACATAAGACAGAGGAAGTCAGCCGTCCTCATGTCCTCAGGCCAAAAAAGAAGTGAAACAGACAAGCTAGGTGGGAGTGCGGACCAGACTGGGGCTGTAGGTGGTGACAAAGGAGGACAAGCAGAGGGGACAGAGCGCTTGTGCCGGAAGGGAAAACAGGTATCCTGCAGCCACAAACACAGCTGATAACAGAGGACCAGCGGGAAGATGTAAGAGGCAATCACAGCCTTTGCCCAAGACCGAAAGATCACAGAGGCGTAGTGGGCTCAGCCACAGATGGAGTCCAGTCACCTGTCTGAGGAACGTGTATTATAGTCGCGACACCAGTTATGGATGGGGATAGATGCCCCCTCCTAAGTCCCGCAAAATCGCGGCACCCGTATCAGTTCTTATGCTCCTGAAGGAAAATTCACACTGAGACACAGGTAGTGTGAATATTACTCTCAACGAGTGACTGACAAGCTGTTACAGCCAGCTCAACGCTGACTGTCAGGAAGGATTATGCTGGTGTGGGCTGCGGAAAACTCATGAACCAGCCCTTTGAAGGCAGCCTCGGGCGAGGCTGTCTGGAGTGGAATCCTCATGAACTGCATCTGTGTGTCTTCTTCTGGCCCTGGATCTGTTCCGGAAGTTTGGTACTCAGGCATCCCTGGGAACTGAGGTCGTTAGGCTGCACCAGCCTTGCACGGTTTCAGAGTAAAGCCGCTTACTGACTGTTCTGCCCACAGTGCCTGGGGCTGGCATCACGCTGAGTTTCCTGAGGTTTGGCAGTGTTAGAGGAGGCTGTCAGTCTGTGGCCAGGCTAGGCTGACCCCTACTGGGTTACATCTGAGCCTCACAGCTTCAAGGACTTTTTTGTTTTGTTTTGTTTTGTTTTGTTTTTCGAGACAGGGTTTCTCTGTGGCTTTGGAGCCTGTCCTGGAACTAGCTCTTGTAGACCAGGCTGGTCTCGAACTCACAGAGATCCGCCTGCCTCTGCCTCCCGAGTGCTGGGATTAAAGGCGTGCGCCACCTCAGTCAGTGAGGTGCAGAGAATCCCCATATGGCAGCTAGATGTGAGACAGGCTGAAACCAGAGCCAACTGTGCTGGGCACAGGCATTTGACCAATATGGGCACCGTTCTAGAGGCTCCCCTGGGGACCTTAACGTGGAAACAACTGCTGCTTGCGGTTGGAGGACGGGTGGTGCCGACAATTCCTTAGCCATCAAGGTTGACGCTATACTGGGTCAATCTTGCTGTCACAGAGGTCTATGCTCTCGTATGTAGAGTAGGTACGTCCCAGACTTACTGTAAAGTCAAAAAGTGTGTGAACACACTCAAGTCTGCCCTGCTGTCACGCAGGCCTCTGCATTATGCCGGGGGAGCTGAGAGACTCCATCTGTGACGTCTACTCCGCACGCAGGTCCTCAGCTTCCACGAGAACTGAGTCTCGCCGTGACGAGCCTAGCACTGGGCTCCTAAACAAAGCAGGTGCTAGCTTTCATGTCCTGCTCCCCAGCTCTTCTACCAAGATGGAGGAGGCCTAATGTAATTCCTGTTGCATGAGTTGATGGGTATCAGTCTGATGGCGGAAGAGTTCCAGACGTCTTTCAAGTTCTTGGGAAAGTCATAATGGGTGACCTGGACCTGAGTTTCAAGTGTAGAGCTTGAACCCAGTTCTCCCACTCCTTTGTGGCACTCTGGTCTGCCTGTAGTTAAAGAAGGGATGATACAGGCAATTCTTTCTGCCTTGTTCTATATGTCCTTGCATTTTTCCTACTAGAATTGAACACTATGACCCCGATTTCTTCAGCAGAGATCATTTGGTGCATAAGCAGATGTCGAACTTGCTGCTTCTGCAGAGAGGATTTTCCTTAGCTGCCATCTTGCTCACATCTGATACTGCAACTTGCAGGCAGCAGTAGAATTCTCAAAGCAGAATTAAGGAGACAAAAGGAGAAGGACAGGAGGAGGAGGTTCTGAGAAAAGCCACACACAAAATCCTTGCAAGGAAAGGGAACAGATATGACGAATAAAAGAAAAAATAATTTGGTATAACTTAATTCTGCTAAAAGCTGTTGAAAACTGAGCCGGGCGGTGGTGGCGCATGCCTTTAATCCCAGCACTTGGGAGGCAGAGGCAGGTGGATCTCTGTGAGTTCAAGGCCAGCCTGATCTACAACAGCTAGTTCCAGGACAGGCTCCAAAGCTACAGAGAAACCCTGTCTCAAAAAAAAAAAGAAAAAAGAAAAAAGAAAGAAAGAAAGAAAGAAAAGAAAAAGAACTGAAACTGTTTACTCTTTTTAAAAAGCTGTTGTTGAGAGGTATTTGCTAATTGTTTTACAAAAACATTTACCTTAAACACCACATAAAATGTTTGTTTCTCTACAATAAGTAACAACAATAAAGGCATTTATAGCACTTTCTGATTATTTGGAGTGAGGTGTTGAATTTAATGAATAAATAAACATTTTTATATCCCTTGATGCCATTTTCAACAAACCTCCACCAAAAAGACCTTAAATCTCACCAAGGGAAAATTTAACCTTATAAAAGTCGCTCCCAAACATGCCAGCCTTTTTCCTCGAGAACCTTCTGTGTCATGTTAAATTGGACCATGGTTTCAAAACAACCCAAGATTTCAGCGGCTCAGCCTACTCAAATGCATTTTTTGTTCATAGATGTGATAAACATGGGCCAGCCAGGAATTCTATGAATCGCTGTATCCTACAATGAAAAGACCATAGTTCTTGTCATGGCTTTGTCAAGAACTGGTGACCTGTGATGCAGGAAGCGCTCAGTAGCCAAGAGCATAAACTGTCCTAAAGAACATGAGGTCAGTTCCTGGTGTAGGAGGGTGCTTCTCTATTTTGTGTGCTTTCATTGGTTAATAAAGAGGATGCCTGGCCTATAAGTTAGGACATGGCCCTTAGGTGGGCAGAATAGTCAGAACGGAAGGCGGTGAGAGAGAAAGGAAGTGAGAGAGACACCATGATGCTCCCTCCGCAGATGGATGCAGGTTAGACTTTTCCGGTAAGTCGCCACCTCGTGGTGACACACAGATTATTAGGAATGGGTTAGTTTATGATGTGAGGGCTAGCCAAGAAGAGGCTAGAGATAATGGGCCAGGCAGTATTTAAATGAATATAATTGTCATATAGTTATTTCAGGCATAAGCTAGCGGCCGCGGCCGGGAGCCAGGTGCTGGGAACAAACGGCCGCACTCCACTTCTCGGCAGCGGGACACAGCCACCCCCTTTTACAACAAGTTCCCAGAACCCATGTCAGGTAGCTCAGAGAACATACAGGAGTTACAGACACCTGAGGTCCTCTTCAAGTCTTCACAGGCAACTTCACTCAATGTACATATCTACACGTATGCACACAGCTAAAACTACAATAATTGGCTATAGTTCAATCTCTCTTGACTTCTCTTAGATTATAGACTTCTTACAGGAATTACATTCTTTTTTTAAATATTTATTTATTTATTTATTATGTATACAATATTCTGTGTGTATGTCTGTAGGCCAGAAGAGGGCACCAGACCTCATTACAGATGGTTGTGAGCCACCATGTGGTTGCCGGGAATTGAACTCAGGACCTTTGGAAGAGCAGGCAATGCTCTTAACCACTGAGCCATCTCTCCAGCCCAGGAATTACATTCTTTCAAGAGCTGACTGTCTTTCATGGTTTGCTCTGCCAGAACGCACTTTCCCATCACCTCTGCTTACCCACATTCTACCTGCTTTCTTTGCATCACTGTGATTTCCCTCTGAGGGGGAACGACCGACTGACAGCACCCTGCTCTGCTCTCCCAACCCTTCCCCTGTGTCGCTCCAAGGACACATTTTATGTTCCACACTGGGTGATTATAAAGCAATAATGTCTTCTCTGCCCTGCTAAGTTACAGATCTTTGCAAAAATATGTCAACACATTAAAGGGGCTCAATAATCAATATTAAACAAATGCGTGAGGATGTGAGGGTGATCTGGCTGCAACATCCGTCACCCCATTGATCACCAGGGTTGATTCGACTGATCTGGTTGGCTAGGCCGGTGTCCCCTTCCTCCCTCGTACGTCCCTCCCAAAGCTGCACACTTGGTGGAAGAGGAGAGCTTTTCCCGAATAGAGGCAGATGAGTCTGTAGTCGAGGGTATATGAATAGCTGCACTCCCTGCGAGAACCTCCAAACAAGCTCTCACAGATGCGTACACAAGTGGAAATGATGCCTAGGTCAGCAGATAAGTGGGCGAAGCTTTACCGTATCTGCTTGAATGGTAAGACCCCCCTTTCCCTCCAGAGGCGCCCCAAAGTAAATCGTGTCCCTTTCACGATTCCGTTCTTAGTCGCATGGGTCTACAGCCAACACAAAAAATGGAACAGCGGTGTAGAGGCCAGAGTTGGCGAGAATTGCCGCCACCTGAAACAGGACTCAGAGACTCTGTAAGAAGAGTGGTTACTCAGATGTTTAAGGAAGTTTGAAAATGGCTTACTGATTGGGCAGCTGCAAGAAAAATGACTTTGTATCCAATGCTCATAGAGAAAAGTGAACTTTGTGAACGCAGTAAGGTGAATCTTACTCACTCAACACCAACAAAGGCAGCATCCCAACAGAAGCCGCAGACCGGTGACCCAAAGGGCTCTCCCTTCAAGTTAAGAACACCCCACTTTAAAAGAAAGGGAAGAGAAACAAGAAGGGAAAAGAAAGGAGAGTGAGCATGAAAGAGAGAATATGGAGTGTAGTTGCAGGAGGACAGCTCTGAAAACCTGAAGTGCACACACGCATGTGCCCATACACACGCATGCATGCACACGCATGCACACACATGCATGCATACAGGCACCCACGCACACACACACACTCACAGTATTTCTTGATCTGCACAACTTTCTCACGTGATTAGATACCTCTAGATACAGCCAAAACTAGCAGGTACAGACAAGGCCTTGGCCCTTAGCTACCCTGCACTGAGCAGATCCTTCAGGGTGGAGCTCACTGTGTTGCCAACTGTGTGGCAGAATGCCAAGCTGGCTGTGGAATAACAGAGGAAGGGGACTCTCACCTTCTCAAGGCCAGGAAATTGCACCTCTGGCCAGCACCATCCTCCACACCCCAACCCCAGCCTCAACCACTGTCTAGAACCTTTTCTCTGAACCTAGAGAGGCTGAGTGTCCTCTGGGCTTCCTTCTAGCAGGATGGGTTTAGAAAGAACAATCCTCTGAAAGGCCTGAGCAGCAGCTGTTGTCACAATGCTACCAGAGCTCTGGGAACAGGCTCCACTCTGTCACCCTTCTGCCAATGTCCATGAATAGGAAAATCCCCACATATGAAGAAACCATAGCTGATGTGGGAACTATATAGTCCCTTCCTGAAGTTTTGTCTGTCAAGGAATGAGAGGTGGGGCAGGGGCAGGGGGTAGACAAGTAGGAAGTGGATTAGAGAGGCCTGTAAACAGACCGATAAAAATCCTTAGCGCTCTGCAGACGATCTTGAAGGCAAGGTCTCCTTTACAAGGAGAAGTAGCTCTGGCTCACAAGGATATTGGAGCAGCAGTTTGGGGTCTTTAAATTCAGGCAACGTTAACAAGAGAATGGCAGTGGAGATGGTCAGGCAGGATCAACAGAGGGGCTCTGAAAGGCTAACCTTCTTAGTGTTATATTAGTCCAACTGGGCTCCCTCCTGATTTCACACTCTCTTCCCTGAGTTCCATGTTCTGACACTGGAAAGGGGTTGCAGAGAGGAGAACCCTTATGTCAAAGGGTTGGAAGGAAAGACGAAACTATTTGGATTTTGATTGGTCTGAAAAGGTGTGGGAATATCCCCTCACTGGGCCTTAACATTCTTGTATGTACAAAGGAGTCCGATGACCTTCCAGAAATAAAACTACCCATTTTATGTGAATATTTATCTAAGTCCTTGGTTACTTTGTACCGAACCCTAGAAAGAGTGATAAGAGTGATGAACACATCAGTCATTCATTTCAAAAAGCTTAAGTATCTGTGAAGATGGAAGGAAGGTGGCCATGAAGTAAGAAGATGCCTTCCCACGGGAGATAAAGTGACTGCCACTGACCAGTTGCAGAGCCTGGGGTGGCACTTGGCCTCTCTGTGCCAGGTTTTCACCATCAGCAAATAAAAATCGATAGAAATCCACTCCTTGGAATGTTGCAAGGGTGTTGGCGAAGGCCACTCACTTGTTCCCAGCTGTCCACACCCGAAATAATCACACAGAAACTATGTTATTTGCAATATTGTTTGGCCAACAGCTTAAGTGTATTTCTAGCTAGCTCTTACATCTTAAATTAACCCATTTCTATTATTTTGTATTTTACCACAAGGCTCATGGTTTACCGGCAAGGTTCCTGCTCAAGTCTTTCTCCTCGGGTGGTTACATAATGTCTCGTTGACTCCGCCTACTTGCTCCTCCTCTATCTGCTTGGAACTCCTGCCTTGCCCTACTGTGAGCTGCAATAGGCCCAAAGCAGCTTCTTTATTAACCAATGGTATTCAAAGCATACAGATGGGAATCCCACACAAGGGTTACATGAATGAGTATGTTAAAGTACTCAGAACTGTGCAGGACATATTCAGTCATAGAAAAGTTGATTCTTGCAGTTGTTGGCATTGCTGTTATTGTGCTGACCACTAGTGAGGAAAACCTTCAACAGTGTTCTTTGCAGGCAAGAAATCCCTCCCAGAGGAAGTTACCCAAGCTGAGCCGGAGCAATAGCTAGGGGGATTAGGGGTCTTGGGGTGGGGAGAAGGGAAAGGAAAGGAAAGAAGGGAAGGGACAGAGGTTGCACACATAGGTGGAGTGTGGAACGACCCAGCAAGTAGAAAGCGGAGACCATTCCCCTTTGTTGTAGATGTAATTCTGATGATGAGGCTAAGGGTTAAGGATAAATCATGATGAGACCAATGGGTCACATTAAGGAATTTGAATTCTTAAAAACCCATTTACAGAAGAATTATTTCTGGGTATTTTTGAAGTGCTTCTTAAGCTGTGGTAGCAAAATTGAACTGAACAAAGAAACAAAGAAAAGGCCATTTCATTGTCAGTTTCTGCCAATCAGAACAGAAAATTAAGTGTGATTGATGCCTACAGGCACCTAGCCTTAGCTACTGTAGATCTCTGGGGTTTGGTTAACAATAACTGCTCTCCTGTGGTGGTTGGGATTTGAAGAGGCTTCACCTAACCCATATCATAATAAGTTCGCCTCTCCAGCGGCATTGTCATGTATGCTAATGATCTGGACGGCTGGCCACTCAGAGGATAGCTCCTGATTAATTCAAACCACTCCCCATTGGTTGGCTGAAGTATGGAAGGCCACTTGCCAAAACTCTGACCTGAGACCTGAGGGAATACTTCAGAGAAAGTGTTCCTCACTAAAAACAAAACACAAGCTGTCGTGATATTTTCTCCCTCGCTCTACTGCAACTCCCAGAATCACGAGTCCTCTGGCACACCCAAAATATGATGTTACATAGATATCATTAGATTAGTTTTGTTCTGTTGGAAATTGAAGATTTCTAGCAGCTTCCTAAGATGTAAACGGGGGAACTGTGACATTTCGAGCAGATGAGAGAGCTAAGAGAGATGAATTGACTTATATTAGCCCCAAAGAATGAACAAGAACAAACATATGTCCGACAAATGTCAGTGCTTCTACAGTGCCGGAATGATGACTGGACGACTGTGCATACATTCTTTTTTTATATATAGTTTTTTTTTAATTTTTTCATTCAAAAATTTACACTTCCTCCTCTTCTCCCATTTCCCTCCTGCTCCCCCACTAATCCTCCTCCCTCCCCCTCCATCCTTAAGAAAGAGCAGGGTACCCTGCCCTGTGGGACGTCCAAGGCCCTCCCCACTCCATCCCAGCCTAGCAAGGTGTGCATCCAAATAAACTAGGATCCCAAAAAGCCAATACATGCAGAAGAGACAGGTCCCAATGCCATTATCAATGGCTTCTCAGTCCACCCACATTGGCAGCTACATTCAGAGAGTCTGGTTTGATCACATGCTCATTCAGTCCCGGTCCAGCTGGATTTGGTGAGCTCCCATTAGATCAGGCACACTGTCTCAGTGGGTGGACCAGCCCCTCACGGTCCTGACTTCCTTGCTCATCTTCTCCCACCTTCTGCTCTTCAATTGGACCTTGTGAGCTCAGTCCATTGCTCTGATGTGGATGTGAGTCTCTGTCTCTATCTCCATCCATTGGACGAAATTTCTCTATGGTAATATTCAAGATATTCATCAGTGTGACTATGGGACAAGGACAGTTCAGGCACCCTCTCCTCTCCTGCCCAAGGGCCTAGCTGGGGACATCCCCGTGGACACCTGGGATCCCCTCTAGAGCCAAGTCTCTTGCCAACCCTAAAATGGCTCCCTTAATGTAGATATCTTCTTCCCTGCTCCTATATCCGCCCTACCTCCATCTCCACCATCCCACTCTCCCAAGCTCTCCCCAGTCCTTCCCCCTCTCCCCTTCCCCCAATCCCACCCCCACCCCTTCCCCAACCCCATGCTCCCAACTTTTGCCCACCGATCTTGTTTGCTTCCAATTTCCAGTAGGATCTATATATGTTTTTCTTTGGGTTCACCTTGCTATTTGGCTTCTCTAGGATCACGAACTATAGGCTCAATGTCCTTTGTTTATGGCTAGAGTCCACTAATGAGTGAGCATATACCATATTCATCTTTTTGGGTCTGAGTTATCTCACTCAGGAAAGTGTTTTCTATTTCCCTCCATTTGCACTGTGCATACATTCTTCTGCATGATGCAAAAGCAAATGCATCTGCACAATGCACAAAATGCGTCTCCAACAAGGCTGTAAATGAGCTCTGAAGGCCAAGTGGGAAGAACATTCCTCATACTGAACAGCTAATGCTCAACCTGCTTCTTGATGAACACTGCCTACTGTGTTTCTGTTTCGTGTCTATTCTGTCTTGTCATTCCCATGATAGCTGGGTATTATGTAGGATGGGGTCTCTGCATGTTTGAGTTCTTTGGTTACTACATTTAGAATCATGAAGCTCACAGAATGGACCATGCAGCAGCATGCTAGAAGAATAAGGAGGAAGCCTGGCAGTCTGCTGGCCTAAAGATTCTGAGGACCAAATACTCTTATAGGAACATGAGGTCTGCACGGAGAAGCACCCACAAGGAGGGAGGCCTGAGGTGGGTCTTGTTCTTTTCCTTGGAACACTCATCACGGTAGTAAAGGGTTAGTGGCTATATGAGGAAGATCAGGGTGCTTCTAATCCCAACCACAAATAAGCCTGTGATGGTCTAGTCATAGAACTGACAATATTTGTACAGTGAACTTAGCTGAAAAGTGGAAGGAAAGGGACCCAGGAGAGTCTAGCATTTCTGAATTGTGCGTGCACTTGTGCATATGTGTGTGAAGCCAAGAAGGTGGAGAAGTGACCAGCTGATGGCCCCTTCAGGTCAGCACTCCCTCTAAAGAACTCCTGCTCGCCTCACCTGCTGCTGTGAGCCCTGGCATATACTGTGGGTGAAGCAAATC
Organism: Dicrostonyx torquatus; assembly: GCA_028555095.1. Classification (NCBI taxonomy): domain Eukaryota; kingdom Metazoa; phylum Chordata; class Mammalia; order Rodentia; family Cricetidae; genus Dicrostonyx; species Dicrostonyx torquatus. Next base: position 1,143,778 of record JAQHUG010000267.1, on the reverse strand, counting down.
TTGACAATTCTTCTGCTCAGAACAAATAAGGTTTTCTTGAGACTTCTAAAGATACCAACTTCCCAAGGAAGTATTCTTATTGAGAAATATACTTCAGGAAGCTGAGTTGCCCCCTCTACATACCTACCTACCTGGAAGGCAGTCTTTAAATTAAACTTGCCTGCGGATATTGACTCTTAGACCACTCTTTTAAAAACTAAGACCTAAAGGACCTGTACTATGTTTCCCGTTGCTATGACAAAATAGCAATTTTTGTCAGAAGCAATTTAAGAAGGGAAGGCTTGATTTCGGCTCCCAGTTTGAGGGTATATTTACTTCATCACAGCAGGAAAGGCATGGTGGCAGGATGATGGAGCGGCTGCCTCTACTGCCTCTGCCATCTGGAAACAGAGAGTGATGATTGGCTGGCGCTCCAGTGGCTTTCTCCACACATGGATGGTTCCACCCACGTTTAGAGTGGGTCTTCCTACACTTCCCTTAACCCGGTCTAGAGACTGGCTTATAGCCATGCCCAGAGGTTTGCCCCCTCGAGTCCAGATCCTGTCAAATTAACAATCTGTATTAGAATTGCGCCCAGAGGTTTGGCTCCTGGATTCTAGATCCTGTCAAATTAACAATCTGTATTAGCCACCACAAGGACTATGTTAGAGAAGACGAGGACTATGTTAGGTCAGGGACTCATTGATCTTGATACCAGAGTAGTTCAAAGAAACTCACGATGCTATACTTCTGAGGAGCATGTGAAGCTGCCTCTGTCCCGACAAGACGGTCTAGTGGTGAGAGTAAGACAGAGGAGAGTTGGCTATGCTTAGTGTTCTAGAAGTAATTGAGGTTACTTGGAAAATACAGGACTGCTTTCAAACAAATTCAGAACTGATCTCCCCCGTGTTCTGTAAGCCTGTGGGAACTAGGAGCTGTCTCCCAGTGGTTACAGCCTGATGCTGACAGTTTCCAGTGTCCCCAGCTTCCTCCTATTTTGTCTGGTTAATCACAGTAAGCTCCACCCTCAGCGTACACCAGCACCCACACCCCAACACAGCAGCAGGAGGCACATGCAAGAGGCAGAGAAGCAGGGCTTTCAGTTTAAGCCTGTGATAGTTTGAGACCTAAATGGTCTCACACACACACACACACACACACACACACACACAGAGAGAGAGAGAGAGAGAGACAGAGACAGAGACAGAGACAGAGAGAGAGAGAACTCACCAATCTAAGGAGGTGAGCTCACAGACATTACTCTTGCAAACATCCAGATTGAGCCCAACAGTCCACAAGGTTCCTCCCCACCCTGCCCTACCTCAGTTAGCACACATGAGGGTCTGTGTGAATTCTCAGAGGGTAGCAGGTTTCACTTCTTAACAAGTTATGCAATATTGTAGCTGTGCAGGCTCCTCCTTCTACTTAGAAACACATGCTTCATTTGTTTATGCCTTGGGTATATTTTTGGTTTGGATCCCCATGATTTGTCAGAGTCTCTCACAATTTTTGAAAAATTAATCCAAAGAGTGAGAAAAAATAGCGAGGTAAACACTGCTCCTATGTCCTGTTCTGCTCGCTCTGAGCTTCAGCAGGAAATGCATTTCTGACACTTTGAAAATGAGCAATCACATGTATAATCAACTTGGTTAAAACTTCCTTCCTGGTAACTGCAACACTTCCTCTGCATCTGGATATGAAGGGAGCCCCAGAAAAGCGGAAGAGTCAAGAGGTGCTTTGGGTAGGTTTGAATTTGTTTTGTTTTTATAAACAAATGACCCTCCAGCACCACCACCTCCGGGGCTGTATCAGGTACTCCTGCTTTCTATAATTTGCCCTTCGTTTACTCTGACAGGGGACTGAATGTTTTTATCTGGAGCCGTTGCCGGTTGGAGATGAGCCCACCCCCGAACGTCTGGGTTTCATTGTCTCACTCAGTGTAGACTGTGTGTATCCACAAGGTTCCGGCAAGGGCTCGCAGGTGCATCAGCTCTTTCTAGTTTTGTTTGTGAGGACAGGGGTGGCCTCAGAGCCCATGACAGGCAGTGTTCAGAGTCTTACACGTACGTACTTGAGAATTACTGGACAGACAGTAGTTTTTAAGAGGACAAAGCTGCCTAGTCCCAGCCATGAAGAAAATCAGTGAGTATTTGGTCAGTCTCTTTTCTTCTGCACCTTGTATCGTGATATTGTATGAGTTCTTGGTGCCACTGTGGCAGATACTGAATTATATTTGTACACTTAAATTTGGACATGTTTTATTTTGAGTTCATGTCAGTATCAATATAGCTTATGGTTCTTTTTTGTTAGTTATTCTATAAAGTACCAAAAGACCAAAAGAATTCTTTAAGCTGCAGAAACAGTTGTTTGGGACAGTTGGTTTCATTTATTTGCTAAGTATAACTTCAATATATTTTAAGAGGAGGGAGTTTTGACTTTAAAAATAACAACTCAAGAATTGAGGATAAGTTGAGATCCAATGAAACTGTCTTTTATAACTTTTAATCAAACTCTCCTTTTTGGTATATAAAAAATATTCCACTATTCTTCAGAAAAATGCTAACTATGGATCTCATTAACATCAGTTAGAGAGTAAATGATATTTTCTGAAATATTTTGTTTCAACGTTTGAATGTGGTTTGGAGTGTACCGTAGTACCAATGTAGCAATGCTTGATATTAAAATGTTTTATGAATCATTTTTCAATTTTAGGATTCTGAGCATTTCAATCATTATTGATGGGTTCCTTAGTGGGAGAGCTCATATTTATCCATAAATGCTTTGCAAAACTTGCTAATTGTTAAATATTATGTTAAGGAATAAATACTTAATATTTGCAGAAAAAGTGCATAATATGAGAATAAATTTGCAAATCTCTGATACAGAGACGAAACTATTAGGACAAAAAGAAACTGAGTTCTCATTTAAGGTCTAAAGAGAAGGTCATTGAAGGGCAGAAATCTTGTCTTCTACCTGTGGCTCCTCTATTTAAAGCAGAGGCAGGTCAAACCAATTGGTTCAATTACCTAAAAGTTCACACTGGCAAAGTCCAGGTACGGTGACCCCTCCACCCTACTATAGTAATGATAACTTGAATGCTCCACATTCAAAATACTATGTGCCTCCAAATGGCTTTGGAAACAGCCTTTACCAATTTTGCGATTTTTTTTTTTTTAGTTTTATGAATGAAATGACTGGTTGTCTTAAATAGAAAGAAAAAAATGAAAAGGAGCAAAAAGACAGGAAGTTGACTAGGGAGAAGACTCTGGGTTCAGACAGTTTGAAAATAGAGACGATGAAGCAAGATCTGGTGTCTGAGATAGAGAAGTGTGAGAACAAGAAAGGAAATGTCTCGGCTTGTTTTCACGGTGATGTCCAGGGGCTCACGCTGCACCTTAGACACCAGGACTCCATCCTCGTCTGTATTGCTTTGTGATGGGTTTCGCACTTACAGACAGTTCCCATTTGGAGCCAGGAAATATCAGACATGGTGCTAAATGAGAGTGTTACATGCTTCGTGCACATGCGTGTGAGTGTGGTATTTGTGTATAATGTAACCATACATGTATGCAGTTATACCTGCAGACGCCAGAGAGGACACACTCCGCCCGCTTCCTTTCAGACAGGGTCTCTCACTGAACCTGGAGCTAAACTGGTGGCCAATAAGCCCCAGTGATTTTATTTTTCCCATCTCCGATCTCCTCCCTTCCAACACACACGTACAGACAGACAGAAACCACTGGGGTTACCGGCCCAGCTTATGTGGGTAGTAGGATGTGAACTCAAGACCTTATGTTTGCACAGCAAGCACTTTTACGTACTGAGCCATCTCTACAGTCCCATAGTGCTTTGCAAATTTCTAATTAAAACATCACACACACACACACACACACACACACACACACACACACACACGCTCACACACACACACCCTAGAGAAAATGTGCCCACATGTATGGATCACCCAATCAAAAAAAGGAACTGCCTTATTTAACTTTTGCCTCCACCCCTAAATATAAATAACCAAAATGACAGATAAGTAGGAGATTAAGTAGGCCACATCACCCAAACAGTGAGAGGCTGGCTGAGAACCACGCTGTGAAAGGCAGCACCGCATCCAGCTTACTTGGTCCCTCCAGGCCTGGTGCTCCTATCAACCCACTACACCTTCTCCCAGCCGTGGTACTGGAATCTGCAGTCTGCCTCCTGACAACGCTGTTTTCTCCACTCCCAGGTCGCTTAGGGCATGGAGCTGAAGAACTATGACCAGCCGGTGGTTCTGAGAGAGGACAACCTCCGCCGGCGCCGGAGGATGAAGCCACGCTGTGCGGCAGCCAGTCTGTCCTCCATGGAGCTCATCCCCATTGAGTTCGTGCTGCCCACCAGCCAGCGCATCAGCAAAACTCCAGAAACAGCACTGCTGCACGTGGCTGGCCACGGCAACGTGGAGCAAATGAAAGCCCAGGTCTGGCTGCGTGCACTGGAGACCAGTGTGGCCGCCGAATTCTACCACCGGTTGGGCCCAGACCACTTCCTCCTGCTCTACCAGAAGAAGGGGCAGTGGTATGAGATCTACGACAGGTACCAAGTGGTGCAGACCCTAGACTGCTTGCGCTACTGGAAGATGATGCACAAGAGCCCCGGTCAGATCCACGTGGTCCAGCGACACACACCTTCCGAGGAGACCCTCGCTTTCCAGAAGCAGCTTACCTCCCTGATTGGCTACGACGTCACTGACGTCAGCAACGTGCACGATGATGAGCTCGAGTTCACCCGCCGCCGTCTGGTCACGCCTCGCATGGCAGAGGTGGCTGGCCGTGATGCCAAACTCTATGCTATGCACCCTTGGGTGACGTCCAAACCTCTCCCAGACTACCTGTCAAAGAAGATTGCCAACAATTGCATCTTCATCGTCATCCATCGGAGCACCACCAGTCAAACCATCAAGGTCTCCGCGGATGATACCCCTGGCGCCATCCTCCAGAGCTTCTTCACCAAGATGGCCAAGAAGAAGTCCCTATTAAATATCCCAGAAAGTCAGAGTGAGCAGGACTTTGTGCTGCGGGTCTGTGGCCGAGATGAGTACCTGGTAGGCGAAACGCCCCTTAAAAACTTCCAGTGGGTGAGGCAGTGCCTCAAGAACGGAGATGAGATACACCTGGTGCTCGACACGCCTCCAGACCCAGCCCTAGACGAGGTGAGGAAGGAAGAATGGCCACTGGTGGATGACTGCACTGGGGTCACCGGCTACCACGAGCAGCTGACCATCCACGGCAAGGACCACGAGAGTGTGTTCACTGTGTCTTTGTGGGACTGTGACCGAAAGTTCAGGGTCAAGATTAGAGGCATCGACATCCCTGTCCTGCCCCGGAACACCGACCTCACTGTGTTTGTGGAAGCCAACATCCAACACGGACAACAAGTCCTTTGCCAAAGGAGAACCAGCCCTAAGCCCTTCACGGAGGAAGTGCTCTGGAATGTGTGGTTGGAATTCGGCATCAAAATCAAAGACCTGCCCAAAGGGGCCCTATTAAACCTCCAGATCTACTGCTGCAAAACGCCAGCACTGTCCAGCAAGGCTTCTGCAGAGACGCCAGGCTCCGAGTCCAAGAGCAAAGCCCAGCTTCTCTATTATGTGAACTTACTGTTAATAGACCACCGGTTCCTGCTCCGCCACGGTGACTATGTCCTCCACATGTGGCAGATATCTGGGAAGGCAGAGGAACAAGGCAGCTTCAATGCTGACAAGCTCACGTCTGCAACCAATCCTGACAAGGAAAACTCAATGTCCATCTCCATCCTGCTGGACAACTACTGTCACCCCATAGCCCTGCCTAAGCACCAGCCCACCCCTGACCCGGAAGGAGACAGGGTCCGAGCTGAAATGCCCAATCAGCTTCGCAAGCAACTAGAGGCGATTATAGCCACCGATCCACTTAATCCCCTCACAGCAGAGGACAAAGAATTGCTGTGGCATTTTAGATATGAAAGCCTGAGGCATCCGAAGGCATACCCTAAGCTATTCAGTTCCGTGAAATGGGGACAGCAAGAAATTGTGGCCAAAACATACCAGCTGTTAGCCAGAAGGGAGGTGTGGGATCAAAGCGCTTTGGACGTCGGTTTAACCATGCAGCTCTTAGACTGCAATTTTTCAGATGAAAACGTAAGAGCCATCGCAGTTCAGAAACTGGAGAGCCTGGAGGACGATGATGTTTTGCATTACCTTCTCCAGCTGGTGCAGGTAGGCGCTGGGGAGGTTAGCAGGAACTGCTGTCTCAGAGAACGTATTTGCATGCACACAGGCACCCCCTGCAGCCTTCATCCCACACCCTTTGTTCGGTTTCATGATCAGTCAGACCAGAGCTGATGAAGCCACGCCAAAAAGTTGTAAACGCTCTCATTGACATTTTTTCCCCCAGTGTCTTTGAGGGTTTGCCAGCAAGCTTTTGAAAGACATCTGTGCCGTCCTTCACATTTTAGGAGAATTGCCCCAGTGGGAACTCACGTTGTCCTCATTAATTATTTTAATGATGAGCTGAACTTGTTGCAAGCTTCCTTATGCCAAGGCTCCAAGTGATTTACATATATTTTTTGTGTATTGTGTCATTTGATTCCACCAATAGCTATGATGGTGGTCAAATTAGAATTTGGGTTTGCATTTTATACATATGGAAATTGAGATACAAGGAGACTAAGTTATGTATTCAAGACCACACATTTTTAAAAAGAATTGGACCAGAAATAGAGGTCTGACTGGCCCCGGACTTTAATCATGTTCACATCCACCAAATATCCTGCATGAATCTAGTGGCAGGATAATGCAGGCTAGGAAAATTTTAATCTCTGTCTGTGCTTATTACAGTTCATAGAACAACATGTCATGTCCAGGTGGCATCTTTTCAAGGTTTTTCTTAATTCTTGCGAATTTTATACAGATATATATTGAAATATGAGCATATATAACCCCTAGTTTCCCTAGAAATTATCTTCTGTCCTTGTTAATATATCTCTCTCTCAAGTTAATGTCCATTTTTTTCCAATAACTGGTAAGTCCAATTATCACTGTCCTCGTATTTACGGGTGTGCGGCCACCCACTGGAGCATGGGAATCTTGCCAGTGGCCACATCTTCCAGAACGTGTGATTTTCCCTCTGCTGTCAGCTCTCCACTGCCAATAGCTCCTCAGTAATAGGCGGGCCTAGAGGTCCTCTACCCCAACTGTGACAGATCGTGGGCTGTTTTGATCCTGTGTGTGTCGTGTACAGGTAACCACAGTTACTGTGAGTTCAGGATGGCTTTGAGGCCGTTTTGCGTGAGGAAATGGTCATGCTTAGTCCTGTACTCCCTATGGCTGGGGAAGTCATAGGCCCTACAGTAGAATTTGCTGTTGTTATTTGGCTAAAGAGTTGTGCTGGGCAGAATCTTGGCAGCTGCCCTCTTTAAACAGGCATGGGACTGTGCTTCACTCAGCTCCCATGATGCTCCCTGTGGTCCTGTGGGGTCGGAGATATGCCTGCGATTTAGCTGGGTGGTCAAAGAACTAAGAAGCAAGAACGCTGCTCATGATAGTAGTTCTCAACTTACGTTCTATTACTTGACACAGGAAAGGAAAGGAAAAACTGAGACAGAAATGATATCGTAAAACGTAGATGTGGTTATTCCTTAGTTCAAAAACTTCTTCAGTGAGAAGGACAAATCCTCCAGATTTTGCTTGTGTGTATTTGTGTGTGTGTGTGTGTTTGTGTGTGTGTGTGTGTGTGTGTGTGTGTGTGTGTGTGGTGCCTATGTCAGCTCTATGAAATGCCCGTGTGTTTAATAACAAATTATGGAAAGGGCTTCTGGGAAAACCATGGAGTACTATAAGTCAGTAGGGATCCAGGTAGCACTTAATTTTGATTAATGTATCTAGAGGAAGTTCTGAGTAGGTCATACTTGCTCTGACAATTTTTCATTAAAACTTTCCCAAGAAAACTTTATTGGAGCCACCTTGATGAAAGAGGTCAGTTGGTCTTATTAATACTGGATGTGTGGGCTGAACTCTGAAGAGTAGCGCTCATTTGTGCAGCGGTTTGAAACATTGCAGCCCCGACTAAATGACTCACACTGTTGGTTAAAATGGTCTCTTGGTTGCGATCTGCATCACTGTGGAAGAAGTGAAACACGAAGAAAGACCAGCTCTAGGGCTAGAAACGTACAGCACAATTTAAAATGAGTTCTGTTGACTGAGAAACCACATTCTCAGAACTCGACTTCAATGCAGCTTCTATGGCACCTACTTGACCACACCCAAGAGATGCACTTTTGAAAGAGGGACTAAGATTGAAACATTATAAGGTCAGTATTGATCATATCTAACTGCGAACGCAGAGTGAGAACTGTGAACAGACCAAAAAGACTTCAGGCTCCAAAATACGTGCTAGGGTAGAAACATCTCCTGTTCTTTGGGGGAGAAGAATGACCATTCCTATTTATAAAAAAAAAAAAAACTATTCTAAGATAGTTAATTTTACATGTATATACATGACCTACCTTCTAACTCAATATATGCATTAATCATTTGATAGTATTTGTTGCTTTTAGAACCATTAACTATTTAAAGCTTATTGGAAAATAAAACATGAAAAACAAGTAGGCACCCACAAAGATTTAGTTTACCTTTTCCATTTTACTGGTTATCTTTCTTCAATAATGGAGCTGTCATTTCATGTATCAATATCCAACCCAGACCTGACCAAACATTAACAATGAAGATCAAGTTCTGCCTCAGGGAGCATAGACAATCAAGGATATTTGACACAGAGCTCCGTGCCACAGCTTGGCAGGGTAGGGACTGCTTTTACCTACAGTAAGAAGGGAGGAGTTGCCCGAAAGGGAAGCTATGGGGCTTCAGAACCTTCACACTTGGCACTCAGCTGCATCTCATGTTCCTCTCTTGAGTATTGTATCACTACTGTCCATTTGTTTTACAACAGGCTTTCTTGCCTTCCACTTTAAAGAACTGTTATTGCCATCTCTACCGCTCCCCTTCCAATAACCCAATTCATTCTAACTTGGAACAAAAGCCTTTGCAACACCATCTCTGCCATTACCCTGACCACAGCACTGAGCACCAGGGGTCCTGCAGCCAATGAAGTCCTCTTCTGGGATGCTAAGCAAGTGCATCCCACCTTGCCGTCTTCAGTGTCCACTAAACAGGGCATTGGATGGGAGTGGCTAGGAAGATTCTTACCACCTTAACTGGAAAGATTCATTCACACAGAACCATGCTTTTTTGTCCATTTCATTTCTTCTGACTGACCACCACAGAGTATAATTCTTCAAATGCCAATGTGCTCTTCCTTTAGGCTGTGAAATTTGAACCATACCATGACAGTGCTCTGGCCAGATTCCTGCTGAAGCGCGGTTTGAGAGTAAGTATTTCCATCTTGATAACTGCATGACAACGTAGGGTACCGGGAATTGCCTGATACACCTACAGCATTAGTCATCCTGATCTCAACCATCTTGTACCCATCTCAGAACAAAAGAATTGGTCACTTCTTGTTCTGGTTCTTGCGAAGTGAGATAGCCCAGTCCAGACACTATCAGCAGAGGTTCGCCGTGATCCTGGAAGCATACCTGCGGGGCTGCGGCATGGCTATGCTGCAGGACTTCGCGCAGCAGGTCCAAGTGATCGAGATGTTACAAAAAGTGACCATTGATATCAAATCGCTCTCTGCTGAGAAGTATGATGTCAGCTCCCAAGGTACAGTGGCTGGATTTTCTCGGTTCTCTTTCTAAATGCCATGATTGGTATGATTCTTCTTTCTGAAATTCAAGTTGTATTTTGCTAAAAGCAGTCAAGAAGACATTTTGTTTTGGTCTCCTATTTGCATGAAGTAAGCAGATTTAAAGCTCTCCTTCTATAAGACATGATGCTTTAAGACCATAAATTCTTATGTTCTTAAAAATGAAGTTATACATATGAAATTTGGAGAAATTGAAGAACCATGTGTGCATAGAAGATGTAACTTTCAATAACAGTTTCATATACAAAAAGTTATTTCCAAATCCTCTCCTCTCCCCATCTTCGAATACGTTCATGCTAATTTCAGATTGTCAGAATATTGAGAAGTTAGGTTGGTTTTAAAATTTCATCACACACATATGTTCGCCGTGATCCTGGAATCTGAGAATAATACACATATGTAAATGTATGTCACCTACACACACACACACACACACACACACACACACGCACACACACACGCACTTCCTCACTGTAGCTATTTCCAATATCTTGTCTCTGCTCTAGGAAAATTAATCACTCCTTTAAGGTTTTGATGGATACCGCATGAAATTGTCTTCACTGACATATCTTTCTGGCAAGATAAACTGTATGAAACTTGAACTAGAAAATACCTTTTACTCAGTTAATAAGCCTGGACCCAGAACTATGGCTTAAAGAGGATACTAACATCCCCGACCAGCGAGTTAAGCTTTTGAATATTTTAAATTTCTAACCTTCCCTTTGGATCGTCTTCTAGTACACGGCTGTGCTACCCTCCAAAACTACTAATGGCAGTAATAACAATCATACGTTTGAACCAGGCAGTGATCTGTACTCCGTGTGTTTTGCCTCGAGAATGTTGAGGTTGCCACATCTTTTGTACATAACCTAACTTCCTCTCTCGAGAAGAATTTACAGAACTCTAAGCTGACTCTACTGAATAGTGTTCACACGTCTCCTCTAAAAACCAGATGGCCGTGAAAGGCTCAGGTGGGAAACACAAGGGCAGTGTGAGACTCACTCTGATCACATCCTCCTGTGCTGGGGGGGACAGAGGATTTCCCACGTGTTCACAAGTATCCTCTGCCTATGGAGGGACATTCCCAGTTAAGTGGCTCACAGTGATTCTGATTTACTTGGTCTTCTCAATAGTTAGATCTCCAAAGGGCAGAGTTCTGTAGTCCTTTTCCGATGACTACTTTCCAAACCAAATATGTAGGATACAAAGGAAATGTGACCCCAGGTTATGCTGAGATAGCAGAGAGTGTGGATGTCTTGTGCTGGCTTAACTCCTGTATGCTTTTGATGATTGCAGTCATTTCACAGCTTAAGCAAAAGCTTGAAAACCTGCAGAATTCCAGTCTTCCCGAGAGCTTTAGAGTTCCCTATGATCCTGGGCTGAAAGCTGGTACCCTGGTGGTAGGTATCAGTGGGATGTCTCTTGTGTGTTCCTTCTGTCTTACAAGTGGCTAGCATGCTTTCTAGAGTCAAGGCCTTCACAGTGGATCTTCTGAAGGCACAGGATGCTAGAGCACCCCTGGATGGGGTTCTATCAAGCCCTTCCCTAATCTCTAGCACCCAATGCCCCAATACTCGGTAATTTCCCTTCTACTGTGTTTTAAATCAGGTTACTAGTATATTCTTTACATAAACAGTTGTCCATTAGTGTGAATTCAGTGAGTTTTCTGTACCAGCAGCAAAATCGAGATACTCAACATTCTTCCAAAAATGTTACAGAATTCTTCAAGTCAGAATCAGCTGACCATACTGTAGGAGGGTCTGTCCCTCACTCTTCAATTTCTTTGACTGATCTAAGTGTCTGTGTGTGTGTCAGTAGCAACACTGCAGTAACAAACCACTCTGCATGCTTGTAAGAATCTTACAGCAGGACTGGAGAGATGGCTCAGTGGTTAAGAGCACTGACTGCTCTTCCAGAGGTCCTGAGTTCAATTCCTAGCAACCACATGGTTACTCACCACCACCTGTAATGAGATCTGGCACCCTCTTCTGGCCTGCAGGCACACATGCAGGCAGAACACTGTATACATAATAAATAAATATTTTTTTTTAAAAAAAAGAATCTTACAGCAGTATACCTCAACTAACCAACCCCTTCTGCATGTGTCTTAAGCCCCATAATATATTATCTTTCTTTAAGCAAAATGTATGTATAGCTAAACTGATTAAACCATTTTAAACATTCACCCACATATTATTATGTCGCGTTCTCTCTCAGTATCACTGTTTTTGGATCTTTAACAATTTATCCGATACGCCGGGTGGTGGTGGCACACGCCTTTAATCCCAGCACTCGGGAGGCAGAGGCAGGCGGATCTCTGTGAGTTCGAGACCAGCCTGGTCTACAAGAGGCAGCGCAGGCTCCAAAGCCACAGAGAAACCCTGTCTCAAAAAACAAAAAACACCAACAAAAAAATTATCTGACAAGCTGTTGGCAATACATTCTTTCAGAACTAATTTAGCTGAAAATGTTTACTTTGCATTTATTTTTTTTGAGCAATATTTTCACTAAACCTAACTTGCCATTGTTTCTTGCAATCACACTCTCTGGTTTGCCTATGTCCTGATGAGAGTACTCTAGCTTTGTCTTTGATGCTCTGTTTATAATACATCCTGTCTCTTTTCTCCATTGTTTTCGGTGTGTTGGCGATGACATGTCTTGGCACAGCTTCCTTATATACAGTGCCAGGCTATGGTCGCTCCTTGCACGTGTGGGCATCTGTTCTATCACACTTGGAACTTACTTGTTTGAGTATAGGATTTTCTGTCAGCCTGCTCTGCCCTCCCTGCGAGACTACAGTTATTATATGGACTGCTAGACCATAAGCCCAGCATGGGTGACTTTCCCCCGTACTTCAACCAAGAAACAGCCCCCAGAAGTAAGCTGAGGCAGCTGCAAGGGTAACTCCGTCTGTCTTCTTTGCTCAGGGACCACAGAGTTCTATTGTCTGTCATCTGACGTCTGCCAAGAGTTGTCCATGTGTCTTTCCTGGTCTAGTTGCTCACAGGACAGAAATGCTCGTAGCAGTTAAACCTCACGAAAAGAAGAGGAGACACTTCCTTCATGGCTCTAAATCTATAGACAGTTACTAGGAAAGAGGCCTCATAGCAAAAGGCTCATTCAATCCACTGTCACCGTTCAGACAACAGTATTAAGATACATGAATATAGCTTTCCAACTGTTTGCTTTTTTAAAAAACCGACATCATATTTTTATTTCTTTTTATTTTATATGCGTGAGTGAGTACTTTTGCTTGCCTGCTGTGTACATTCAGTGCCTGAGGAGATCAGAAGAAAAGTGGTGGATCCCCTGGAATTGGAATTACAGGCTGTTGTGAGCTGCCCTGTGTGGGTGCTGGGAACCAACCCCGGATCCTCTGCAAGAGCAGTGCTCTTAACTGCTGAACTCTCTCTCCAGCCCCCTACGTTATGTTTTTGATTTGTGGTGCATTCACTTTTGGGTAAAACCCAGCAAAGGTTTCGGTTTGGTTTTATGGCTGCTGTCACAGTGCTTTATGTAGATATGAGGATTGCGGGGCGGGGGAGAACTGTGCCAGAGTTTCTGTGTATTCCTGATAAACTTCCCTGATTTATTTTGACTGACATCTGATTTTTATTTTATTTATTTATTTATTTTGGTTTTTCGAGACAGTGTTTCTCTGTAGCTTTTGGAGCCTGTCCTGGAACCAGCTCTTGTAGACCAGGCTGGTCTTGAACTCACAGAGATCCGCCTGCCTCTGCCTCCCAAGTGCTGGGATTAAAGGCATGCGCCACCACCGCCCGGCTTTGACATCTGATTCTTGAGTAATAATATTTCAGACACTATGGTAGTTCTAGAACTCCTTCTTCAAATTAAATCTCAGAAAGTGAATGCAGAAACAGATACTAGCATCAATGCTCTGAGCTAATGGTGGTGTGGGGTACCAGTATGGGAATGGGGGAGGGGGTGCCTGCTGTACATGTGGCTTTTCCACAGACCTTTAGAGCCCCTTGGAGTACAGTCTGAGAGTCATCATTGGAAGGATTGTGAATTTTCTCACACACAGAGAGCATTTTGAGTTTAGACAAGAACACCGCCTATATCTTTATCCAAATATTGAAAATCATTTTCCAACCAGGACTTTGCCCTTGTATACAGAAATGCTCTACAAGAGAATCGGAACCCCCACAGGGTGTATTCACTTTGCAATATCGTAACCACTTCCTTGCAGATAGAAAAATGCAAAGTGATGGCCTCCAAGAAAAAGCCCCTGTGGCTGGAGTTTAAATGTGCTGACCCTACAGTCCTATCCAACGAAACTATCGGAATCATCTTCAAACATGGCGATGATCTCCGACAAGACATGTTGATCTTGCAGGTAGGTCAAGGTAAAGGAACTGTGTGTGTTGCAATTATTTGAAGAAAGAATTTTATGTTAGTCTAAAGCATGCCTTCCTTTCTGTTTTTTTCTTTCCTTTTTATGTGATAAACAGCAATCAAAGGGTACTTAATAGAGAAGTCTTACTTGGTGAATGTAGCTATGGGTCATTAGGCATGCTATCTAGCAAGCACCGTGGTTCTCTCCATCCTGCCTAAGATGGGTATTCAACATTCCCTAGAAGGCAGATCACTCTCCTCACCTAGACTTTTTACTACTTCATTCTGCACATGGAGGAATAGGCTGTGGGAATGACTTGTCTGCAGTACCCGGTTTATCCAGGTTCACAGACATACCAGTCCCTCAGTTTCGTAAATACATCCCTCCCCCAAATGACCATCCTGTTCTCTCATATTTTCATCTCCTGTCCCCTCCTCTCTACTGCCCCCCCTCCAGTTTATCCAAGCTTCCTGGCTTTTTTTAAGAGAGAAGAAAACGCATTGGCCAACATCTATGTATAGTAGAAATGTCTGTACTTGATTCCCAGATTCTACGGATCATGGAGTCCATTTGGGAGACTGAATCTCTGGACCTGTGCCTTCTGCCATATGGCTGCATCTCAACTGGTGACAAAATAGGTTTGTAGTCGCATCCGGCAACGAGCACACCACTCTCGGTGAAAGCATACCGTAGCTGGCAAAATCGAAAGGTAGCTGTGTCCCCAGGTTGCTGAAAGTGACTCTCGGTTCAATAACAGCATAAGGAAGACACGCGGATAACTGAGTCAGGCCTGTGACCACACATGGGAACGAGCATCCCGAGAACTGCTCCCTCCTCCAGCTCCTCTCCCCATCCTCACCACAGCTCCCGTCGTAGCGCATTAAAGCTTTTATCTCGCAAATAACATTTAAAATTAGACAGAAAGAACTGTCACTTCTTTTTAAACTGCAGAATTCACATTACTGAAGCTATTACACACTCCACTTGGGTACTTTTTTAGACATTTAACATTTTAGTTTCAATCACTCTTATTTTTATTCAAGGTTCTCCTGTGAGAAGAGCACAAAACAGCTTAGGCCATGTTACCTAAAAAGGGCAAGGCACCAATCACCAAGCAAGAAAGACTGAACTTGGCACATAAATCTCTTTATTTATTAGTCCTCAAAAGCAACCATCTCCTCTCCTTATTCAGGGACACTGAAAGAGGATTCCACACAAATCCTGCACCCATTGGCTGTTATTACCAAACCAAAAAAAAAAAAAAATAGCTCAGACCTGAAAAATAGAGCTGTGGCCTCAAAAAGCATCAGATAAAAGAGGAAAAAAAAAAGCCCTCTACTCCACTCAGTCAAGACTCAGCAGCGTTGAATTCTGTGACTCTTCCCACAGGAATGATCGAGATTGTGAAGGATGCCACAACAATCGCTCAGATCCAGCAGAGCACAGTGGGAAACACAGGGGCCTTCAAAGATGAAGTCCTGAACCACTGGCTCAAGGAAAAATGCCCCATTGAAGAGAAGGTGAGCTCTTGCTCTCCCATCCCCACCCCAGGTCCAATCCTCCATCCAGCTTGTCTCCTCTCTGATAGTCGTGACTTCTGGTCTGGACAGACGCTTCCGATGGATGTCTCTGGGTTTGCGCCTGAAGCAGCGGTGGTGTCAAGGGGTTTCCCCTGATGATGCAGCTTATCTGTGAGAGAAAGTGCCTAGTTCCAGACCCGCGAAACATTTGCTTAGGGTTTGATTACCAGTCAAGCTTTGCATAGAATTTGTTTCTCTGAAATAGTCTGTTAGCACTTTTAAAGCTGGTTTTGTTCAACACAAAGATTTAGTTACCATATATGCATTCCTTCATACCAAACAAAATAATTTGTGGTGCACTCCTGCGGATCTCAACGGTAATGATGGATGTTGCAAATGTCCGTCTTGCTGAAGAGCATATGCTGTATCCCTCACAGACTGGTTGGTTGGTCTGTCTGGGCACCATTTAAAGTTCTATCCTACAGGAATAGCACTTGATATTTCCCTAGCTAGCAGCCTCGGTGGGGGGGGATATAATTAGTAACCTTTATTAATCTGTTATATACGAAGACTTGTGAAATCATTCATCCACTTAAGTGGTCAGAAGCAGAGCATAATTGCAGAAATTTCCATAGTCTTGTACAGTTGTAGGCAAGGAACAAATTACAGTAGCCTTTTGCTTCTTGAGTCTCCCTCATGTCCTGGTGTCTGGTTGACTCTTTACTGATACTACACACAGAACACTGTGACAGTCGGCACCTCCTTTTGATAAGACACGAATGAGACTGGACTCAACTTCCTTGCTGTCTGAAGTGGTTCCTAGAACACTGTCTGTCTGGAAGGCATTTGTAACTGACTCTGCTGCTCTCTGTGGTTGGAGAGCGACTGGCACTCACACGCAACCCCATCAGTTTCAGGCAGCAGTGGAGAGGTTTGTCTACTCCTGTGCCGGCTACTGTGTGGCGACATTTGTTCTCGGGATAGGTGACAGACACAACGATAACATTATGATCTCAGAGACAGGTGAGTTTTCCCACTGTAAAATAAAATAATTATAGTAGCATGATATATATATATGTATATATATGTATATATATATGTATATATATATGTATATATATATATATGTAACGTTCTGTTTTAATCATTCCTAAGTGTTCAGTTAAGTGATATTAAATACGTTCACATTATCTTGCAGTCATCACCGCTGTCCATCTGAAGCTCTTGTCCTCATTAAACATTGTTCCCCCCCCGAACCCATCCCCCTGGCACAGAGTAAGAATCTAACTGGAGCCCAGGTCTAGAAGTCATTGCGAATAGAGACACTCGTCACTTTAGACAGAGGGTTGATGGGTAAGAGAATAAGGGACAGGAAATGAAACCAAAGAGAGAGAGAACGTTCCAGCGAGAGGTAGGAAGTGAGGTTGGGGAGTAAATCCTAGAAACTGGTAATGATAGGAGGTATCAACCATGTCAAATGTTGCAAAAAAAAAAAAAGCTGCTAGAAAAAATAATGAAACACATGAAATATCCTCTCGTCTAAGACACCCGAGTCCCTAACTCTCTGAGCCTTGCTTCATGCTACTCTGGGAATGGCCAGTAATGGCCACCATACCGATGTTCATATGTGGAGTTTGAACCCATTTTTGTAGTCTTCCAGGCATAGTTGCCAATGCCTGTAAGTGCACCACTCTGGAGACTGAAGGAGGATTGCAAAGTTCAAAGCCAACCTGTGCTGCATAGATTTTCACAGAATTGTTTTTAAGAGTGGAGTTTAGAAAAAGCACCAAAGCTTGGAGTGACTTGCTTATTCTTTGACAAGGTCAATCCATCGGTTACATGAAGGACATGGTGTCTCTTAAACATGACACTCAAATATTAGCTAGAGTTTGATTTACCTGTCTAAGAACATTTTGGAGACAGATTTTTTTTTTCGGTTTTTTCGAGACAGGGTTTCTCTGTAGCTTTGGAGCCTGTCATGGAACTAGCTCTTGTAGACCAGGCTGGTCTCGAACTCACAGAGATCCGCCTGCCTCTGCCTCCCGAGTGCTGGGATTGAAGGCGTGCACCACCACCGCCCAGCTGAGACAGATATTTTTTAAATGACATTTCTAGTACCATCTAACAAGCCCATCATCAGATATTTGCGGCTGCTGCTTTCACATGCCTGGTAAGACTGAAAACATCAAAGGCTAATATAAAAGAGCATGAAAATGCTTTCCCTCAAGATCGTTCATTCTCAGGCAACCGCAACATTGTTTCCAAAAAACCAAAATGTTAATAAAGCACTTATGCCGCGTGATGATGTCAGGCACTTTTCTTCTCTTCAGGAAACCTATTTCACATAGACTTTGGACACATTCTCGGGAATTATAAAAGCTTTCTGGGCATTAACAAAGAGCGAGTGCCGTTTGTCCTAACCCCAGACTTCCTGTTTGTGATGGGAACTTCTGGAAAG
Organism: Dicrostonyx torquatus; assembly: GCA_028555095.1. NCBI lineage: Eukaryota > Metazoa > Chordata > Mammalia > Rodentia > Cricetidae > Dicrostonyx > Dicrostonyx torquatus. The sequence goes on along the minus strand of JAQHUG010000267.1, from coordinate 1,125,676 downwards.
AAGACAAGCCCACACTTCCAGAAATTTCAGGTACGTGCCCCCAGTCTCCCTCCCCTGTCAATAACAACCAAACGCACTGTAGAACTCACCCCCTTCTCCCCTAATGAGATGACCACCCGCTTCCTTCTCCTTACCTCTGTGCATCCCCCCAAGTAGACGCAAACCAAGGCTTTCAGGGACCTGCTCACTAAAACCAAACAGCAGGCAAAAATATCCCATAAAGGATGGCCCTGGGTGGTGCTGGTGATGAGGACGACTCAAGAAAGTGCAGCCATGGAGACTGAGCTGTTTGAGGCTCTTGGAAGACTCAAACTTCAAGAATGTTTCAGGACTCACAAACAAGTGTGAGCTTCACTGGTTTTTGCTACCATGTGTGCATTTATCATATTACCAACAGGGGATTCTGGTTTTGTTGTATGAAGGGTAGTCCCTTTTCCATTGACAGTGTGACCACAGGTTCTCCAGTGAGCTCTAGTTCCATCTGCCTGCAAAGAAGCCCCCACAGGAGTCCCCTTGAGAGTGTTCAGATTCAAACACACAATGAGAGCATGTTTATACATACAAATCTAATAGCTGTGAATGAACACCATTCAGAAAAGTTGTAAGTACATCTATTTTATAACAATGCAAACACAAAACAGAAACCACGAGTGACCGCTTAAGAAGTCCCTGTGCCTTGAGTAGTCTGCACATAGTCAGCTTCCTTCATGTGCCTTCAATGTAGTTTGATTTGTACTCCACGTCTCAGAGATAAGGCTTCTTCCTAAGGTTTCCTTAGAGTCCAGCATGACTCTTGAGCGGTGCCGTGAGCCTCGGAGTGCAGGGGAACAGCTACTCACTGTGCTGGTCTGAAACTTGGGCTCTTGATCTACTGGCTGGTTGTCTGGTTGGTAATGATGACATACACCTTCCACCTTCTCCGGTCAGATCGTTTTAGGAGTGTGGGCATGTGCTTTACTGCATACAGTCAGCCAGGTTTGAAACCGTTTCCAGGAACTGGACATGTTTCAGGAGGTGGGTGGAAGTATCCCACTATTTAAAGAAGAGAAAGCACTCATTTTTGCTGTCTTGAGAGTGGAGTTGATCTGACTTTGGACAGGACATGGCAACAGCAAATAGCAGCTCAGAGCAGCAAATTCCTGGAGTTTCGCTTTAGTCGTGGGTATCTTCTTTCCCACAGAATCACAGCTGCTACCTTTTGCCAGTGAGTGATGTCCCCTGGGAGTCTGTCCCTTTGTCCAGCTGCTGCTGATGTTATGAACCCACACAGAGGTCCTGTCACTCTGCCAAATCTCAGCAGTTCTCCCATTGGCTTTCTTATTGCCTCTGCCACACTTCTTGTAATTTTTTCCATCTAAAAACGTTTGCGATGAAACAATTTTTATAATGAGGAAGCCCAAGAGAAGCTCCCTGTCCCTCCCAGCAAAATCTCCTCAATGCAATACCTGAATGGGAAGTTTCCCAAGCCTGTGCTCTTTGGTCTAAGAACATTTCTTCATCCTTTGTGAAACATGAAAGCATCTTTCTTTAAGCCATTAAGCCATTAAGCCCCAACCCCTCAGTCACATGATATCTACATAGTTTGTATCCCCCGAAGCACACTTCTGTGGATTGTGCTGTAGTCTACACATCTGTCTTTAGAAGACTGGTCAGCATTTTCACACCTGTGATTATTGCCAACATAATGACCACAACACAGGTATCAAAGGGTAACCTTTGTGTCGGGCACACTTGAGTATGCTTCCCCACTGTGTCCCGGATGACAGTCCCTCATTCCTTTAGAGCCTTGCTTTCTTCATCTGTAAAGAAGGAATGCTGCAGCCAGGCGGTGGTGGCGCACACCTTTAATCCCAGCACTCGGGAGGCAGAGGCAGGCGGATCTCTGTGATTTCGAGGCCAGCCTGGTCTACAAGAGCTAGTTCCAGCGCAGGCTCCAAAGCCACAGAGAAACCCTGTCTCGAAAAAAAAAAAAAAAGAAGCAATGCTGCCTACTTATGGTTTTCCTAGGTACTGTTTTGTTAGTTCATATTATAAAGAGAAACCTTCTATGTAGCTCACAGTTCTGAAGGTTCCAGACCAAGACCCTCAGTCCCGTGACTCTAGAGCATTGTGGATGCAGCAATGACCTCAGTCCCGTGACTCGAGAGCACTGTGGATGCAGCAATGACCTCAGAGCTAGCTGCTCAGCATCATTGCGGTGAAATCTTAGACCACAGCAAGACTCCATCACCATTGGTTTAGACATCAGGCAAATCTTCACACTTCGGAAATGTTTAAGACACTGTTCTTGAAATGAAGCTCAGACAGTATATGAAACGTGACAAAATAGCCTGTGAAGGTTAAAGAGAGAGTGGAATCCCCACCTCTACCTGTTTTCATCCCTTGTCCCCATTCACCCTCCTCACTCATAGCAAGAGAAAGCTGATCACTGATGCAGGAAATTATCCACATGCAGAATTTCCGAATCTTCACAAAGATGGGCAATTGAGCTTTATCATTAACTCTGGACTTGGGCAAATTTTCTTTTGCTTTTCTTCTTTCTTTCTTCTTTCTTTTTCTTTGAGACAGGGTTTATCTGTAGCTTTGGAGCCTGTCCTGGAACGAGCTCTTGTAAACCAGGCTGGCCTCGAACTCACAGAAATCCGCCTGCCTCTGCCTCCCAAGTGCTGGGATTAAAGGCATGCGCCACCACCATCCAGCTGCTTTTCTTTTACGTTTCTTTTCTTCCTTTCTTTTTATTCAGACTGATAATTCAGGGCTTGTGTTCCTTTACTTATGCTTGTTATTGTAAAAATTCTCTCAGTAGTGTCTCAGAGTCTGGCGTAAGAGCGCTGACATGTTTAATCAGATTAGGAAACGTACATGTGCTTGCATTTTTGAGCTAAAAGTCCCTTTGCTGGTTTTGACCACATGGTGAATAACTTGCTAAGCAGGATAGAAAGAAGCTCTCCTACTTTTTGTTAAAGGTGAGGTGAGCCTTCTCTCTATACAACATAAACATGTGAGGCCATGGGACTGAGCAGAGCAATGGGGAATCGAAGAGGATGGCTGTGCTGTGTCCCACTCTCCTCTGTCCAAAGCAGGTGGCATAGCCTGGGCTCATATCCATCAGTACTTCTGGAGTTGGCAGGGCGGGCATTAGGGACAAGCTGTGATGAAGCAGAGACACAAAACTGAGGCTCACCATTTGAGCCTTCGAGGTAGCCTCCCGCAGGCGGGGTTTCACTATATTCTAATGATGACAATTTCCATCTCTCTTCAACTGAGAAGATATTTTCCTAAACAAGGTAAACAGTTTTTAGCACCTCGGTGACTTGTTTTGTACTGACAGCAGTGACAAGGACAGAAGTCGAGTGTTGTGCTGAAGGACAGCTTAAGGAGTTGCCTTAATCCTTAAATGTTATTTTATTTCATTATTATTGTGTGTGTCCACATCACAGCATGCATGGAGTTCTGAGGACAACACCCAGGAGTCAGTTCTATCCCCCCACAGTTATGTCGGTTTGGGGATCGAACTCAGGCGGCCAGGCTTGCTGGGCCAGCACCTTCAGGCACTTAGTCATCTCTCTGGCACTCCTTCCATCATCCAGGCACTGCAACTCAGACAAAAGCAGATCTTTGGCTCCACTGCAGAAAGTATTTTGAGGACAAGCAACTACGAAGCAGAGCTGAAGCTTATTAAAGATATTTTAATATAGATTTTAAGCATGGCCATTAAGAAAAAGAAAGGCCCTGTAGATAAAGTAAGACACATCTCCGAGCACAGGTGTGGGTCTCTCTAAGAGATGACCTTCATTGTCTTTATAAGTATATACATACACATATACATACATATACGTGTGTGTGTGTGTGTGTGATTGGTGATTGTCGAAATTGTGTTCTAAGGCAGCTAAAGAATCTCAGGTCACAGGATGACTCCTGAATTGTGTGAGACAATGGGTAAAGAACAAGTCTAGAATCTAGACTCTAGATCACGGGGTGCAGGGAGGTAGGACATCTTCACTGTAAACAAAATCAGCAACCTTGTTTAAGACTCCCAGAAAACATTGGTACAGCAACGAGGCTAAATCCAACACCATATACTGAGTCTCCAGCCTGGCTCCTTGTTTCTTAAGCATAAAATATCTGTGTATGAAAAGAACTCTGCCTGGAAGGCAGCACCGTTCGTAGCAAGTATTCATTGTGCTGTATTTTCTGTTTGTCATTTAGGGAGAAGTTTCAATCAGACTGTGGGTGAGAACCACCTATCTGTTCCCGTGTCCTTTTAATTTGTTCCCTCTTTCTATCCTGCCTCAATATCACGGTATTTTAAATTTCAGTGAATAGCTATACAAAACATGCAAATTTATTTAAATCAAAGGCAAATGATACTTGCATTCCTGTTTATTTTAGTAGGAATTGGATTAGCTTTTTTCTAAGCAGTAATTTTCCGTTAAAAATAAAAGCCAAAAAAAATAAACTTTAGGTTTATTCTTTTGCTTTTTTGAGACAAAGTCTCACTGTGTAGACCAAGCTGTCCTCAGATTTGCAGCACTATGCCTGCCTCTGTCTCCCAAGTGTTGGACTAAAGGCATGTACCACCATGCCACCTAAAAGCAATTTTTGTTTTAAATATCAGACATCTAACCCTCAGCCCATCTTCCAGAGACAATACTGCCAACATTTCAAGGTTTTCCAATCATTTATATTTATCTTTTCAAAGGTTGTGGGTAAGTAAGAAATTGCTTTAAATTTTTAAAAAAGGTAAGAGTTTGGCAGCGGTTGGCACGTGCCTTTAATCCCAGCACTACAGAAGGAAAGGCAGACGGATCTCAGTAAGTTTGAGGCCAACCTGTTCTACAAACCAAGTTCCAGGACAGCCAGGGCTACGCAGAGTAAGTCTGTCTTGAAAAACAGCATCAACAACAACAAAAACAAACAAACCAAAAAAAAAACCCTAAAAACTAAAAACTTAATGTAAGAAATAGACATGGGAGGTTGGAGCAAAAGAATAATAGGTTTGAGGTCAGCCTAGACTATCTGGACTATTTACTAAGATCCTGTGCATGTGTATGAGCGTGCGTATATGTGTGTTGTCTATGTGCATGTGTGCGTGCATGTGTGTGCGTGTGTGCATGTGTGTGCGTGTGTGTGCATGCATGTGTGTGCGCATGCATGCGTGTGTGTGCATGTGTGAAGCAAAACAACCATCTATACCCAGAGAGCAGGATGTAGCATACATCCCTACAGAACATGTTCAATACAAGTTCATTTGCGAACCTGAGCAGCCAGATCTGTGGAGAGGAAGGTGGTCTTTGCACACGGCAGAACTGAGGAAACGTGTTAGCTAAAACATCTAACATCTGGAGAGCCAAACAGCACTCGTCTGTGCAGAGAAAAGTTTGAGAAGTGTCCCTGAAGGCACTAACCCCTAGATGTCACTGTTAAGAAGCATTTCCCAAGAAGCCCAGATTCAGGTCACTTGGATTGACACTGGTTGACCAGCATACCTGCCATCTTGTCCCCAAATCAGAGTGTACCAGGCCTTCAGCCTACAGCTGCAAGCAGCTGGCCAGTCTCAGGACAGAGCCCGACTCCCGGGAGTTGCAGAGAACCTGAAGGTTCTTGACTGAAATCCATGTCTGCGAGAGTCAGGCTGACTGGCTCCTGGGTTGTTTTAACTGTTTCTGCCTCAGCATCTCCCCCAGAGACATCTGCTCTAGGGGTGGAAGGCTGACCTCTTGCTTTGCTTCTCTGAAGAAAATACTGAGCTCCCCAAGTCCAGCCAGAAACCTAGACCTCTGACAGTCTTCTGGGTTGTCATTACCCTCCCGAACTTCCTTTCCTTTGCATGGGACGTCTGATCCCTGTACATGTCTGCACCTGCTAACTGGACTCCCCCAGCCTCCTACCCCATCCTGTTGTCATCAAGCTTGTCCACCTTGTCTAAGACAGGACACAGACTCAATATGCACTCACTAAATGCCTGCTGTGTGTGCTTCAGGGCCCTGGGCCAGGCCAGTGTTGTTCTTGAAAGGCTAAGGGGTCTGCCCAGTGTGGTCCCCAAGTCCTTGTTATTTAAGAGCAGTGAATCTTGCCCAAGATCTAACTTGGCTTCTGCACAGGAAGCTTTTACCGTCTCACGTGGGCAGATCATCTGAAGTGTGTTGGACATTGTGCTGGGCGCAGGTGATCCTAAGCAAAGGCCCAGCAGGTTCAGAAGGCAGACTGGCACCACTCCAAGCCAAGGGATACATTGTATGACGACAGCAGTAAGAGTGGTGTGAAGAGGGATCAATGAATCCTTCCTGTGAGAGAGAAGAGGCTGTTCCGAGAAGGGAGCCTCTAAAGATGAATTCAACTTCATCTTATCGGGTAGATACAGGGAGAGGAAGGAACATCCAAGCAGAAAAAACATCACGGGCAAATACGTACACACAATAACTACTTAGGAACAAAAAGTACAACTGCCCAGGCTGGGTGCGACATAGGTCTCCATGGAGTGAGCCTTGAAATCCGAGTCGGGAAGGAAATGTGCATCAGTGGAAACAGGGACCTGGGTGGATAGGGAGGGAAAGAGCCGAGCAAAGCAAAGTCATTTGGAACACAATCGGTTAAGAACAAATTACCCTAATTAATACCCAATATAGGTCAAGTAGGAGATGACAAGTGTGCCTATTCCATTAGAAGTACAAAGCTGGCAATGGACTCCTCTTGGGATTTTTTTCACTCCGGCCAGTTAACTAGGTCAGCTTAGCCTCTTCCACCCCAGAGTACTTCCCATCTCTCCAAGGAAGAAGCATGCAAAAGAGGGTAAGAGTTTGAATACGTTGATACAGTATCTCCCTCAGACAAAGGAGGTTTTCATATTCTTAGGAATTGGTTTATCTGTTGAACTTAATCTGGAAAATATACAAATATAAGACTGGAGGCATGGCATTGGAACAGCCATCAATCCATTTATGGGTTATTCCGCCCACATGGAATGTTACTCAATACTTTTTTTTGGTTTTTCGAGACAGGGTTTCTCTGTGGCTTTGGAGCCTGCACTGGAACTAGCTCTTGTAGACCAGGCTGGTCTCGAACTCACAGAGATCCGCTTGCCTCTGCCTCCCGAGTGCTGGGATTAAAGGCGTGCGCCACCACCGCCCGGCTGAGCCCTGATATTCTTAAGCACTACTCAACACGTCAACAAAGTCATCAGTGTCTTGTAGAGGTTGGCTGTGTCTACCGTAGCAATAGTGTGAGGTATGTGCTTTATTATCTTCCAAATAATGCTGTCCACAATAATCCTCTGGGGAGATTTCCATTGGTCTCAATTTCTCCAAAAGCACTGCTTCTCATAAAGAGGTTTAGTTTGGGTCTGTTCTGTTTTTAACTTCTCGAAGTTGGATGAAGACATGGATCATCCCTAGTCCCTTTAGCTAGAGATGAAGTTGAAGATCGCTCTGCATACATACATGGGATCTGTGGGGGTTTGTGTTCCTGTTGTTGCTTGCGTTCTGTGGCCTGTTGTAAATTCTTCCCCTTTTCCATATACCTTTGTTACATTATCTGTACTTTATATATCCAAATAGATCACCTCAAATCTTTTTGGTTCAAGGCTAAAAGATACATACATAACACAGAGACAGAGACAGACAGAGAGGCCTTTTTTTTAACAATTTATTTTTATTTTATGTACATCAGTGTTTTGCCTGCCTACATGTCTATGTGAGGGCATCACATCCCCTGGAGCAGGAGTTACAGACAGTTGTGAGCTGTCATGAGGGTGCTGGGAATTGAACTGGAAGAGCAGCCAGTGCTCTTAACTGCTGAGCCATCCTTCCAGCCCCAAGAGAGCCCAGTCTTAATACAGACTAAAAGAAAACAATTATATCTTTTATATACCTAATTAATTTTTATATAAATACTTGAGAGACAATGGTATATCCCTATCCCTGGCAAACAGCTTCTTTGAGAATCATGTTCACATCCATAAATATGAAACTACCAATTCTATCTCAATGAATGAACAGCCAAGGGTCAGACACTTTCTCTGTTCAGCCTTACCATAGAGTGCTTCTCCCTGCATTGTTAGGTCTTGGAATCAACAATCTTCTCCGGTTTATCATATAAACCAGATATATAGATAAGTCCTAAGAACCTTGACTGGCCAATGCGTTGGCCTATATTTTAAAATATATGTATTGTGTGCCTTGGCATGAACTATTTTTTTCTCCACTGTGTCCCTTTGGCAGGCAGAGACAGCATTTTTTTGTTCGGTGATAAACATTTGTCAGTTTTTCTCACCCCCTCCCCCAGCCTCAGAATCTTACCCCTGGAGTTTCTGTTTTGTAGTTTCAACATCACTTTTTTACTTTGGCAGACATGTACGGTTCCTACAGAGGAGAATGCAGGATTGTTAGGGAAATATCCGTATGACCTTGAGCAGCCTAAAGCTGCTCTTCAGGGGTTAAGAATTAGTTGATGGCATGTATAAAATTAGCTGGTTTAAATCGGCAAGGTTTGGGTCCTGAAATGGTAATGAATCCCTTTGTTTCTAAGATGCGTTGGAGGTGGCAGTCTATGAAAACATTTCTTTCTTTCAGGCCTTAGATGCTACAATTAAGGCATTTAAACCACAATGAAATTAAGAGCACATGCACTATGCAGGCAAAACCTATTTATTGGCTACTAAAGGAGAGTTCTCCGCTAATGTCCTCAGTGGAAAGGGAATGTTTTCCACTTAAAGAGGTTCCTGAAACCAAGTTCCCTAATCAGACTCTCTCCCTTCTTCACTCAGTAGAACACAGGCTCTCACAGGCTGTTAAGAGAACAGTGTTTGAGCCCTGGAGAAAAAAAAAAAAGTTCACTTTCAACAGCCCGTAACTTCTGTGTTCTGGATTTTCCCCTGAGCTCCCCAGCCACATCCTTGTAGCTGCTCAAGCCACAGTCCTCTGGGCTGAAGCAGGGTGACCAGGACTGCTCACAAGCATTGCCACTGTACAAATGACAGAAATGAAACTTCTGGGGCTTGAGTGGGTGGAGCAGTACCCAACTGTGACCCCCAAAGCAAAAGAACCACCTGTAAATGACCAGTGTGTGACATCCTATGTACCCTTCCTCAGTGGGCCAGTGTGAAGACAGCCCCTCCCATACATGTTTTTAAAAAAAAAAAAACTAATCACCCATGCTCACACCCTTCAACCACTAACTCTCAATTGTCTAAAGATGTCCAGAGAAGCTAAATTACTTTCCTGATTGTCAATATAAAGCCCTACATTTGAGTTCCTACAGCTAGGTGTGAGTCTGTTAGCCAGCATTCCACTCTACCTTCAGCATGAAACAGCTAACATCTGCTCTCAAGTTCTGAGCCCAGGCAGCCAGCCTGCCAAGTATGGGACATGCAGTTAATTTGGGGGAAGAGGTTTCTCTCTCACAGAAGAGCCCGGATGTGAAAGTCAGAACTACTCAAACAAGCTAGAACCAACAAGAATCATCCACGCAGGCTGGAATGCACCTCCGTGCTACAGTACCTACCAGGCCTGCATGAGAGTCTGAGTTCCCTCTTCAGCATCTATGAGAAGATGCTAACTCATCAGGGTGGGGCAGACTTCAAGAGAAACAGGACAGCAGCTCCTTTCCTTTCGTGTATCTCTTTGGGCACAGGGACAGTTGAATCTGCTTATCATCCCCTGGAAGTATTTACTGAGCACCTATGGATTGGTGTGACAATAACTTTGCCTGGGGTTAATTTCCCTCCTTGAAAATATTCCATAAAAAAAAAAAGATTGACCCCACAGTGGGCTCACAAGTAGGAAACTTGCCTGGAGCCCCCAGTGTCTAGAAGGATAGAAAATAATTAAAAATCAGAACAGACTGGTTCCAAATCAAGAGACTTCTCCCGATGTCTGTGTGAAAATCGCAGGAGTTGGCAAATTAGTGAGACTGTAGCCCGAGGTGAAGTCTGCACTTAGCCTCTGTAATTACCAAGAAACTGGAGATGCCTCAGTGGGTTAGATGAGCGAAGAAAATGATTTCCGGACATCAGTGGCATCATTTAAAATGCAAAAGCACTTATGTACTGGAGCTGCTGCCAGGGGACAGTTGAAATCCGGGCTGCAGCTGGGACAGCCCAGACGCGGTTTTGGGACTGTGTTAGCCTCCTCCTTCATGGTGGGCAGCAAAGAGAGCTTTGGAGTTCTGATGGGAATGAAAGGGACCGACACATCCTGCACCCTCAGTCTAGGTGGCCTTCTTCTGTGCCTGTGTTTTATATAAATTGCCTTACTTGTATCCAAATGAGCTGGGTCGTTTTTACTTCTTGTAACATGTCCACACTCCACTGTCCGTCGTGATACAGGCCTGACCTCTATTATCATTGTGGTTACTGTGCCACATGCAAATGATACAATGTTGTGGTTTGAGACTGAAAAGTCCCCCATGCGCATGCGTCTGAACACTTAACCCCAGGTAACAACGCTATTGGGGAAATTGGGGAAGCTCAGGACACACGGAGGACACGCCAGAGGCTCCGTGAAGATTATGACTGCTTCTGATTCCAGCCTGCGTTCTCTTCTTCCTGTGTACTAGGATGTACGCGAGCAGCCACCTCCGGCTCCCGCTGCTCTGTCTTACCTGCCCTGTTAGACTAGCACCCTGTGGAGCCGCGAGCCGAGAAACACATCCTTTCTCCTGTAGGCTGCAGACCTTTCTCACAGTAACGAGTGAGCACAAACAGTGGAGACAGACAAAAGCAGCTTGTGCCGATTGACAAGGATGGGAAGATGGTGCACGTGCTCTTTTGTTCCTTCATAATGGCTGTGGATAATCTCCAGCACCGTTCTCCGAGTCTTAGAACAGGTGACTGAGGTAGTTTTCTTCAGCCTTCTTTCTATACAGGACACTGGGGTTGCCACCTCCTTGCACGATGTTCTGAAAAGTCCTCTTATAGGTAAATTCACTGAAAAATAGTCCAGCTTTTTAAAAGTTCAATTTCTAAAATAGAAGTGCCTAGCGAGGAAGCACATAGATCCTTTTAAAAGTCGAGTGTTTGAAACATATTTCAGACAGAAATTTTCGCCTCCTTTACGTGTGCAATCCTGAGTTTTGACGATGTGACATCCAAGGCTAAGCAAGCCCTATCACACAGCCGCCATGTCAGCACGCAGTCTGCTGTGAAGACTCAGCTGGGCCCTCTGAGCATCTGCGGCGGACCAGCGGGTTCTGTCTGTGGGTTTGTGAAGGCTTCTGCCTTGCTTTGTGTTTTGTTTACGGCCTCACTGACGGCATTGCACATTCGCCAAGGTTTGCTGTCCACTCTTGCGATCGGCAATGTGAGTTTTCACACATCCTGGCTTGTACATTAGGCTAGGGGAATCGTCTACCACATTGTACAGATGCTTTCTTTGTTATTCCCTCTTAATAATTACTATCAGTTCTCATCGGATGTGTTTACATTTCTATAATTTCTTTTTTCTTTTCTTTTTTTTTTTTTTTGGTTTTTCGAGACAGGGTTTCTCTGTGGCTTTGGAGCCTGTCCTGGTACTCACTCTGTAGACCAGGCTGGCCTCGAAGTCACAAAGATCCGCCTGCCTCTGCCTCCCGAGTGCTGGGATTAAAGGCGTGCGCCACCACTGCCTGGCACATTTCTATAATTTCTACATCACTTCTACCCCGGTAAAGTGCCTTCCTCATGCTTCATTAGTCCATTATTTGCCATCTTCATGTATGAAACTTTGATTCATCTGGAATTTCTTTCGGCATATCCCAGGGAATGAATTTTAACTTTATTTTCTCCCAAGTAATGAATCAGTTATCCAGGCCACATTTTTATCAAAAGATAAATTATTTTCCTCACTAATTTCAGAACTTGTCTTAGTTACATCTCCTATTATTATCCACTGAGTTGTGACTTCACACTTTTTATCCTATCCCACAGATTTTCTTACCTTTGTTTTTAAACAATGTGTACTATTTCACCCTTTTTCGTGTTAAAGTTTCATAAAATATCTGCCGCAGCCAGCACAGGTTCTTATTACTACAATCTATATCTTAGACCCTAGCTATGTAGGATAAACTAAAACCCCATACCTGAAGTTAATAAGTGAGAAATTTTGCTGGATGACCACTGCTTAGAGATTAATCCAAGAATAATAGATATCCCGAGAGTAGTTCTCTTCCCATGTTTAAGTTTTTAGACTTCTACAGTTTCTTTGAGTGGGTTCTGCATGTTTCGGGGATGTGTATTGTATTCTTCTGTTGTCAATGCACAGCAGCTGTGGTTTTTGTTTTTCATGGTATCTGGTGGCTACTATTGTTTTGTTTTGTTTTGTTTTTCGAGACAGGGTTTCTTTGTGGCTTTGGAGCCTGCGCTGAAACTAGCTCTTGTAGACTAGGCTGGTCTCGAACTCATAGAGATCCACCTGCCTCTGCCTCCCGAGTGCTGGAATTAAAGGTGTGCGCCACCACCGCCCGGCTTTGGTGGCTACTATTTATATATTTTTTTTAATTTCTTACTCTCTGTCTTATAAAAAGTTTACATGGCTGAACAGACGGTTAAGTTGGAAAATACTTGCTGCATAAGCATGAGGATCCGAGCTCAGCCCCTAATCATCCACATAAAGACAGTCCCAGTGGGGCAAGTCTGTGACTTCCCAGTGCCGGGAAGGCAGAGAGAGGCAGGTTCTGAGGAGTGAGATGAATCACTGAGCCCCAAGACCAGCCAGAGACTCTGCTTCAAACAATTAGATCAGCAGTGACTGAGGGAGCCACCCAATGTCTTGACATTGACATCTGGCCTCCATGTGCATACACGCACACACACACACACACACACACACAAACATAATTTATTAACAACTGGTTATAATAATATTTAAATTGTCTTTCCCTTGGGGTTCCAGGGGAAAAAACATATCATTTATAAATACTAATAATTTTATCTCCACTTTTCTAATTTTATACTTCATTTCTTTTCCTATATTTTCTGGCATTTTAAAATTTAGAAAATTTTATAAAATCCAATATTTTACAGTTACATTTTCATGTCATATTAATTTTCATATTTTATAAAAAATCAGAAGCTGATGTTAATATAGTTTTGTCAGCATATCTTATAGTTTGGGAATAAATCCTGTTCGCTTTTTACTTTTTTCAGTATCTTATATGAAATATTTATATGCATTAGTTTTTTATGCATGCTCTCTTCCTGTTAAGGTTGAATTTCATAAGTGATTTTGTAGGAATAAGCATCTTCTACCTTTTCATATGCTTTAGAATGATTTAATGGCACAGACAAGCCTGTTGCTTAATAGGTAGCCATGACTCATGACCTGATCCAAAGATGTTTATGGAGACAGCTGCCTTCTTCCTTTCTTCTTTCTTCCCTTCCTT
>JAQHUG010000267.1:1101005-1112256 GCA_028555095.1 Dicrostonyx torquatus | reverse complement strand
AAAAAAAAAATACCAATCCAAATTCCTACTCCCTCTCCTCCTCCCATTCCCTCCACACACCCTCCCACCCCACCCCCATCTAATCCTAAGAGAGGGTAAGGCACTTTGCCTTGGGGAAGGCCCAAGGCCCTCCCCACTACATCTAGGCTGAGCAAGGTATCCATCCAAAAAGAATGGGATCCCAAAATTCCAGTGCATGCAGCAGAGACAAATCTCAGTGCCACTGCCTGTCTGCCCCAGCCATACAACTGTCAACCACATTCAGAGGGACTAGTTTGGTCCTATGCTTGTTCCTTCCCAGTCCCTCTGGAGCTAGTGAGCTCCCATTAGCTCAGGTAAACTGTTTCAGTGGATGAACCCTTCATGGCCTTGACCTCTTTGCTCATATGCTCATTCCTTCCACTCTTCAACTGGACTTTGGGAACTCAGTCCAGTGCTCCGATGTGGGTCTCTGCCTCTGTTTCCATCTGTTGTTGGGTGAAGGTTCTATGGTGATATTTAAGATAATCATCAGTCTGACTACAGGGTAAGGCCAGTTCGGGCATCCTCTCATCTATTGCTTAGGGTCTTAGCTGGGGTCATCCTTGTGGATCCCTGGGAATTTTTCTAGAGCCAGATTTCTTGCTAACTCCATAATGGCTCCCTCAATCAATCTTTCCTTGCTCTCATCTCTGTCCTTCCTCCATCTCGACTATCCCATTCCCTCAAGTTCTCCTCAAGCCCCCTTCTATCCTTCCTTCAACCCCCTGCCCCCATGCTCCCAATTTTGTCAGGCGATCTTGTCTGTTTCCAATTTCCAGGGGGTCTATATATGTTTTTCTTTGGGTTCACCTTATTATTTAGTTTCTTGAGGCAGGATCTCATTCTAAGTCAGGCTTACCTGGAACTTACTTTGTAACCTAGGCTTACCTTGAACTCACCCTGATCCTCCTGCCTCAGCCCCCAGAGTGCTGGGATGACAGGCATAAGTTACTGTGCTTGGGTAGCCATCAATTTTTAAAACCATACTCCTTCACTCAGTGTTGGGAATTTGTATTAAAATTTTTAAGTTCATTCAACAATTTAGAAAATCAGATGGTGAAAAGCAAATTCATCTGTTTTTTTTTAAATAAAACAAAGTGTTAAAAGAAAAAGTAAATATGAGGGCTAGCTAAATTCAACACATTTCCTGCATTTTTTGAATTTCATTAGCTCTTGGCAAACATTGCTTTCACTTACATAAAGTTTATTGATTCCAATACGGTATTCAAAAGTGACTCACGCCTCTTTAGATAGGACAGGTGTTTCTACCCTTGATCGCCTATGAAAGAACTTGAATCTGAACGGTACACTAACAAACAGCGTGAGACTTGTCTGAACCAGTCAGTTTTCCTTGAGCGCACTAGCTGTAACACACTGATGCGTTTACAAGATCATAAAAGTACTTAAGTTCTCGCCATGTTTTTCCCCTGAAGCGGAGACCTGCCTTGTTCACAAAGAGTTCTTTGCATGAACAGTAACATGTAAGTTCCAGCACAGATGAACGTTCTTCAGAAACTCGCCTTGATCGCCGCCAAAGGCACCACCAACCCAGAGCACCTAAGCTCCAGCTGGGACACTGATAACAGGATCTTTTTCTCCTTTGTCCAGGATGTCTGTGTCAGGGCTTACCTAGCGCTCCGCCATCACACCAACCTGCTGATCATCCTGTTCTCCATGATGCTGATGACAGGAATGCCCCAGTTAACCAGCAAAGAAGACATTGAGTACATCCGGGACGCCCTCACAGTGGGGAAAAACGAGGAGGATGCTAAGAAGTATTTCCTAGACCAGATTGAAGTTTGCAGAGACAAAGGGTGGACGGTGCAGTTTAACTGGTTCCTACATCTCGTTCTTGGCATCAAACAAGGAGAGAAACACTCTGCTTAATATTCGGTGCTAGAGCCAAAAGCAATTTTGTGTTCGAAAGCTTTGAAATCAGCATGTGTCAGTCATCAGACTTAGCTTGAAAATGCAATAGAACACTCTGAACACTGGCCCTTCAGAAATAGTTTTTTTCCCCAGTTGAACTCTTCACCAGAGGAAAAAAACGTTGGCATTCATGATGGTTTGGTTAATATTCAGCACAAGACTTCTTTGCTATTTTCCCCTCTCAGGCGCCATAATGTTGATGAACATTCTAAATTTAAATAGGCTGATGGCTTGCTTATTACACCCGATGATCTCCTATTGAGTGTCTCTGGAGGTTCTTTAGTAGAATAATTGGTGATACCTGTTGTCGCATGTGTTTACGTTTTGGCTTTCATTGTGGTCCTTAAGAACAGAAAAGGGGGCAAGCATTGCTAAGCTCCTCTGCATTCTTTACAATATGTCTCTTAGCATCCATCCCCTTCGTGCCCACAGACATTGGTGATGTCCTAGAAGCAAGCACGATAGCTTCTTGAGTGCCTTTAGCAATTAGTCTTTTTATGTGCAGCTGAGATGCACAGATGCTGAAAGCAAGCTCTGATCCTGAGCCTTGACCCTCCCCTGTTGGTGTGGCTCCAGGGTTATGGATATGAAAAAATGGTGGTAAGCCCTTTTCCCAAGAGTGAATAACCTAATACAATCGGTGTCGTTGTCTCTGGCACAGAAACAGGAAGTGGTTAAATGGGCCCTTTGATGTCTGCACATTGATCTTTTTTCTTACCCCACCTCCCTTCTTCCTGCCTTGCCGCCTCCCCCACATATTCTTGGACTTGTGAAATCTTCGAGGACAGTTTTTCCCAACAACTCAAAATGACTTGAAAGAGAAAGTCTACTCTAGGCTTATGAGAATTATAGGCACTTATTTGTGGAGCTGCTTCATGGATTTTTAAAAAGTATCTTATTATAAGATGGGTTCCAGAAAATTTTATTAGCTAAATGCTTTAATATTACATTTTGAATCTGAACAGTTCTTTTATTTTTTTAATGGAAGAAGATACCTGCTATCAAATGTATTCTTGCATAGTAATTTTTTTTTAAATTTGAGACATCCTGAGGTTCATAAAGACAATTGAACCATCTTCCTTTATTTTCTCATTTCTTAAATGTTATTTGTTATTAGTGTTGATCTACTGTAGAGACAGAGCAGTAAATGATTTAATCAAATAGTTTTGCCCACCATTAATCCACAGAAAGAACTATGTTATTGGTGTCCAGATTTAAATATAATCAGACACAACTTTTTCTGATTTTTAAATTTTCAAAATAGGTTCTTCACTTAAATGGAGCCCAACCTTGCTTTTGTGTTTGCAGAAGCCAAGTATCACCTGATTCTGCTTCAATAAGAATCATCAGGCATTTAAAAATGCCCTTACTTTTTGTTGTTGTTGTTGTTGATTTTGTTTTTCGAGACAGGGTTTCTCTGTAGCTTTGGAGCCTGTCCTGAAACTAGCTCTTGTAGACCAGGCTGGCTTCGAACTCACAGAGATCCACCTGCCTCTTCCTCCCGAGTGCTGGGATTAAAGGCACGTGCCACCACCGCCCGGTGCCCTTGCATTTTTTCCTTTTTATTTATTGATTTTTATTGAGCTCTACATTTTTCTCTGCTCCCCTCCCTGCCTCTCCCCTCCCCACTTCAAACCTCCCCCAAGGTCCCCATGCTCCCAATTTACTCAGGAGATCTTGTCTCTTTCTAGTTCCCATGTAGATTAGATCTATGTAAGTCTCTTTTGGTGTCCTCAATGTTGTCTAAGTTGTCTAGGATTGTAATTTGTAGTCTGGCTTTCTTTGCTTTATGTTTAAAAACCACCTATGAGTGAGTGAGTACATGTAATAATTGCCCTTGCATTTTTAAATCATCCCACTTTCAGTATATTATAATTTCATTAGCGTGAGATGATCTGGGCATAGTTTCTAAGTATGCCAGTTGAATCTAATATACATGCAGGAGAAGAAGCCTCATGTGGGCTATGAAGATGTAAGCATCCCTCCTTGCTCACTGGACCTTCCGTGGCTCATAGTGAGCTACAAAAATATTCTTCATTCCTAGCAACTAACCCTTTTAAAACCATGCTGTCTCCTCGACAGAGGACCAAACCCTGTATTGCAATTGTATTCTTCCTATGAATGGAGATTAGATGCTTTACTGCACTTCCTTACCACGGTTTGGTAATGTAAGTGGAGGAAGAGTCCTGCGGTCCACCTTCAACCGGAAGCCATTCCTATGCTTCCAGAGAAGAGCCATGCAGACTTTGCACAGACTTTGCCTTTCATTTGAATTGCTGAAATGATCATCTCGATGATAAAACAATTACAAAGTACATCTGTATTTAGCTTTTGACACACATGCATATAAATTAGCTCTTTAAATGAGCCAGCTTTTTCATAAAGCTGAAATGCATGACGCCACATACTGGGTTTCATTCTTCAGTTTTCCAAAGAATGTAGACTTGCAGACAAGCATAATTCACATGTTTGCCTCCTTTACAAAGTTCTGGCGAATGATCTGCTTCCACACCTTTGAAATATTCTAGACCTGGGGTCCTCCTTTCTCTGGGTAAATACTGATGTCTCTATCTTCGGTGCTCAGTGAAAACACATATCACAGGTCAGATGGGTCAGATCAAAACCACTTACATGTATCTCTAAGACTGGCCAAACACACACACACACACACACACACACACACACACACACACACACACACAGCTGCTGTTGTAGACTGCACTTCACTGGCTTTGGTGGTTCTCTGAAAAGGCCAGAAAGACATTATGGATAACAAAGACATTATTCATAATGCAAACAAATATTAAGCATAGTAAGTACTGTTTTCGGGAGAAGGGTTGCTTTATTTTTATTAGTTCTTTAGAATACTGTACAATGAGTTTTGGCCATAATTCACCCAATCCCCATCTTCTCCGAGATTCACTCCACTTTCCTACCTACCAAACTTGTGTCTTTTTTTTTCCTCCCAGCCATGGCAACATTCCTAAAGAAAGCAAACTCTTTTTTCTCCCAGCAGCCGTCAATTACTAATAGCTCCTGGCTAGGGGCGGGACTTGGTACCCACCTCCCCTCTCCATGCTGGGATTTAGTCCGGCTTGAGCTTTCATGGGGCTTGTCCTAACTGCTTCAAGTTCACATGTGCAGCTGGCCTGGTGTGTCCAGAGGATGCTGCTTTCCTGTATTCGTTCACCACCTGTCTCTTACGGTCTCTCCGATCCCTCTTCGTATGATCACTGAGCCTGGAGGAGATGGCAAGGTATAGATGGTCCACTTAGGGCTGAATATTCTGCAGGCTCTTGTTCTTCACACCATTTGTGAGTCTCAATGGGAACCGTCATCAGCTGCAAGTAGATACTTTCTGACATGGGTTGAAAGATACACTGATCTGTGGGTGTGGCAACAAGTCATTAAGGGGCAGCCATGGGAGTTCCGTAGCATGATTTGGAAGCCATTAGTCCTATATTAATGGTAATTGATTATATTTTTAGATAAATTAGAAAATACGTTTCTGAAATTACAATCATTGTCTTTTGTAGGGTAGGCTCTGTTTCCCATAATTGGCAATTATGTTTAACAGTATGAAGAAAATAAAATAAGCTAGAATTTCTTAAATATTCTGTTGACTGATTTCCAGTTTTATCCAACCTAATAATTCTGATGAACACATTCAGTTCTACTCTTAGTGCTTCTTCACATGTTTTCAACGGCTCATTTCAGGACAGATGCCAGGGAATTCTAAAGCACTTGCGTGGCTAGCCCTATCTGGCAGCTAAGATGGTCTCTTGTATTTTAATTACAAGTGTTAATTTAAATAAAAAAATGTTTAAACTTCCAAATGGTTCTGAAACTCAAATTCTTTAGTTTAAGAATTCATTGTTGAGTGTTCACTGCATACAAGACACTACACGGTGTGCTGGGGAGCTGTGTGCAACAAGATGGTTTAAATCCCAGTTCTTACAGTGTTCTTCATATGCTGGGATGTGTGTGTGTGAGAGAGAGAGAGACAGAGACAAAGACAGACAGAGATTTAAGCATGTGTATAGGTTCCTGTGTGTGTGTATGCTTGTGAGTTTGTGTGTGTGTGTGAGAGAGAGAGAGAGAGAAAGAGAGAGAGAGAGATTTAAGCATGTGTATGGGTTCCTCTGTGTGTGTGTGTGTATGTATGTGTGTGTGTGTGATGTATATAATCAAGTTAAAATGAGGTCCAATGACTGGCGTCCTTAAATAAGAAGTAACATACAGGGGAAGTACAAGGTTGGGATGAAGCTTCTGAAGGCCAAAGAACACATGGAGGTAACAGAAGCTGGAGAAGAAGGAAGAATCCTCCCTTAGACCCTTCCAAGGATGCATGGCCCTGCCAGCATTGTGGTTTTGTACCTCTGGCCTCCAGAAGTGTGGTAGGATCGATTTCTGTCATGCTTGGTTCTGATATCCCTGGGGTACTGAAACCAAGTGGATAGCTCAGCAGTCCATGGAATTGTATTGGGAGGGGAGGGGATAGCAGTCACAGAATTTACACCATAACTTGATTAGTGTTTTCTGCTGTTATCATAAAGATTTAAACGTATATAAAAGTGACAATGGTAGTAATGATAAGAAACTATAATCATTCATGGGTAAAAAAAATAAATAAGTACTTCTCCTGAAAATATTGAATTTCCAGTAGAATAAAATACACATGCCGCCGGGCGGTGGTGGCGCGTGCCTTTAATCCCAGCACTCGGGAGGCAAAAGCAGGCGGATCTTTGTGAGTTTGAGACCAGCTTGGTCTACAAGAGCTAGTTCCAGTGCAGGCTCCAAAGCCACCGAGAAACCCTGTCTCGAAAAACAAAAAAAAACAAAAAACAAAAAAAAAATACACATGTCTAAACCCAATACATTATTTATTAACCATATACAATCAAAGTAAGTTCATTTTCCCGGTCAGCAAAGATTCGCTACTGTCCAAAGCCGGTGCTGACTTGAGGAATACGGTACTCTGTCCACACCAAAAGCTTTGAGAGTCGGCAAATCAACATATGACGTTCTGACAAAACTTATCAAACGTAATGTATCTATTCTCCGCGTCAGCCAGTCCATACCCAAGAATCTGCCAGTCAGAAAGGATGAAATGTGAGAAGACTAACGGTCAGAAATAGTTATCAGGAGCTGGGAAGACTGCTCGGCAGATAAAGTGTATGCTGTGTACAGGGAAGGACCTCAGTTCAATTCCCCAGCACCCGAATAATGGCTGGACATAGTGATATCTATGTCTAGAACCCCAGTGCTGAGGGGCAGAAGGACAGAGACAGCACTCAGCGGCTAGTTAGTCAGCCAGTCTAGAATTTGCAAAATCCAGGTTGTGAAAGTCCTGGTCTCAAAAAACTAAGCTGGAGGGCAGTAAAGGAAGGTACCTGATGTTGACTCTAGTCCACACATGAACATACACATGTACACACAGAGATAAGCAAAATAAAATAATAATAATTAGCTGCCTTCATTTTAACTAAAATTTGCAAACACCCTAAAAGTCTCTCCACAGGAGATCAATTAGCTAAGTGCCGCTGAATTATCAGCTGGGATATAGCTCAACTGATAGCGTTTGCCTAGTGTGCACACAGGCATGGATTTGGCCCCTAGCACTAAATAAACCAGACGCAATGGTGCACACCTATAATTCCAATGTGAATGTTAAAGGCAGGAGGGCCAGACACTCAAGGTCATTCTCAGCTACTTATGGAGTTTGAGGCCAGCCTGTGCTTGATACCTTGTCTCAAAAATAAACTGATTAAAAAACTGTAAATGAGAGTAAGTGTGTGTATACATAACAAATTCGGGAAGATATATACACACATACTGTCGTTTGAGGGTAAAGGGAACTGAATATAAGACCTTACACATAGAAGAAAAGCACTCTGTCAATAAGTTGTAACTCCATTCATTTTTAAATTTGTATATTTCAATATATATAACCTCACTAAGTTACCCAGACTTGCTTTAAACTCACAGTAGTCCCGGCAGATCTTGAGCTTGTGATCCTCCTGCCTCAGCCTCCCAAGTGGCTGGGAGCTATAACTTATGCTATTAGTGGTGATTTTTGGGTTTTGTGCATTCACTTTTTCATTTGGATGTTGAGGAACTTGAGTTTCTTAACCAGGAGGAAGCATTAATAATGTTTATTTTGAAAAAAAAAAAGATGTATTCTGCATGACAAACATCTTTTAATTTAGATCATTAAAACTAAAAACTCAGAAAAAATGGCTCTCAAAAAACAAACAATCAAACAAAAAAAAAACCCTGAATTTGAAGTCTATATTCTCAAGCAGTGGCATCAAAGATATTAATAGAAATTTGGGGCATGAAAATGGCCGTGTTCAAGTCTTCTTTCTTATCTGGCCCTACCTAGTGGTGACCTCTTATCATTAAGACTGGCCTTGGTTTGTCTCAGATAGTACCAGTGCTACCAGCACAGTCAGGAAGGTCCTGCCTGCTGCAGCCCGGGCTGCAGCTCTGCACACCTGTGCTGCCTGTGGCCATGCTGAGCTCTCTAGCTCACATCTGAGGTCCCCTTAGGAGGTGCAAACAGCCTCATTTTCACTTCTTACGAATGTCAGTTTCTTTTCTAAGCATTTGCTCATTAACACAAGTGAGTACACCTCCCTGCCTGCTGCTTTGGTAAGAATTACCCCTCCAGTGTGGTTCTGAGTCAGGCAGTTGGAAGAGGTCCTGGAGGACAGCAACCTACCAAGGAAAGCAAGGTCCCTTGGCAGGACAGAGCAGTACTTCTAAGTGCCTCACATCAGAGGAAGTCTCCCGTCAATCAAACCCAGAATCTTCTGGCCATACTTTAAAATTAAACTAGGTTCCTACTGTCTGGCAGGAAGCCACCCACCATTTCCAGGCATTGCCAAGGTTAATAGCTGAACAGTGCTTTCTGAAACTAGATGAGTTTGGTGGTCAAGTCTACACAGTGTACACACACACACACACACACACACACATACACACACACACACACACACACACACACGCACCTACTATGCCTTTCCTTTGCATCATCACTAAGCACTTGTTCTGTAAATCCACCAGTCTTGTGGCTACTAAGGGCTTTCCCTGAGGAAGTCTCAAAGCCACACAAGTGCCAAATCCTTGCCCCTCCACCCCCACCCTGCCTCTGCTCAATCCAGTTTCTTAGTTCTAGAAACTAGAGAAATCAGTCTCTTGTTTTTAAAGTAACTCCTGCCTCAGGCACTAATTGCCCAATGTGAGTTCGTTAGAGGCCAGCCTGGTCTACAGAGTAAGTTCCAGGACAGCCAAATCTACACAGAGAAACCTTGTTTTAAATTTAAAAAAAAAAAAAGACAAGTCAGATGTGGAAGCATCAGTGTCCCACAGCAGCTGTAGCCACTAACCAAGAGGGAGCCATGTGTGCAAGGTACACTGGGTTCCCATTGTCAGGGACCCTTCAGACTGAGAAACCTGCCTCATACATAGTAATAAATAGAGACACAACTAAATGCCCTCAAGAGTCCCAGTGCCTACGATGGCAATCCCCCTTGCCTTTAAAATCTCATTCCTTGACTTTTAGAGCTGGACCAAGCGCCCAGCAAGCTCACAGGTGATGGTAACAGTGATGACAACACACGGAGGGCCGTGTGTTCTACAAAGTGATCACCCACTCTTTGCCGTTCTCTCTTCTGTCTTCCAGTTTTGTCAGATACAAGTTCACGGGCAAGCATGAAACCAAATGTAAGCTAGCAAGAAACATGGAAGGGCACCCAGCCCCCACACTCAGAGCACTGCTCTCGGAAAGTGTCAGCTCTTAACCCTCAACTAGAAAGAGGCAAAGAGGGGCTGGAGAGATGGCTCAGTGGTTAAGAGCATTGCCTGCCCTTCCTAAAGGTCCTGAGTTCAATTCCTGACAACCACATGGTGGCTCATCAACCATCTGTAATGAGGTCTGGTGCCCTCTTCTGGCCTGCAGACATACACACAGACAGAATATTGTATACATAATAAATAAATAAGAGGCAAAGACAATCTGCAGACATGCATGCAGACGCCTTGCACACTTGGAGAACTGTTGGCTATGTTTTTGATTTTGTCTTCATTTTGATCTTGGGCAACACCACCACAGACCTCTCAGAGGCAGCTAGAACAGACATGAGCTAATTTAGGGGGCTGTGCTGAAAGAGTGGAGTACAAAGTCACAGGAATATTGAGACCAAAACCTATACGGAAATGGCTCCTGAGACCAACACCACTCTCCTCAGAGGACCTGAACTCATTGCCTACTCTATGTATGAAACTCAGCTGGTACTGAGAAGCAAGCACAAGTCAGGCACCATCTGGTAGAGGTACCAGATGCATTCACCCCTGACTGAAGGGGTGACCTGATATAGCAGGGGACAGGGACACACAGACAGGCCTCCAGACGAGGAAGACAAGATAGACTGTAGTACGTTATAATAGCGGTTTAAATAAAAAGCCAAGAAAATGCAACTGTGGCAAGAGTTCATTCTGACTAGGAGCTGAGGAAAGGTTTTATAGGGAAGGTGACATTTGTATTAGCTCTTAAGATGCTAATAGGATCTCAACACCCAGAAGTGATGGCAGAGGTGATGGCAGAGGTGAAAAGACACTAGGCTGAAGTACTGAGAAATACCAATGGAGAGCCATGTCAGGAGCGGCCAACTGAAGGGCAGAGGAGGGAGGCAAAAGGGGAAGAAGGGAAAATCTAGGCCTTTTGTCTGGGCAGAGGAAGTTTGGTTTATTTGAGAGGTAATTGGAAAGCATGAACAATTTCAGACATTTTGGACATCTACACATATAGATAACAAAGATGCCCTCTCACCTTTCCTGCCTGAAAGGAAGGAAAAGGAAGGAAGGAAGGAAGGAAGGAAGGAAGGAAGGAAGGAAATTCTTAAAGACAACAGTGATACACCTAGGCACATGGTGCAAGATCAAACTGAGATTGCTGCTGCATGCCATGTCCCCACCTACACTAACACAATTTAGGTGGACTTAGTGTGTGACCATGGAGATCAGCATAGGTATAGCTTATGGTACCCTGAATTGAAGTTGAACACCCTACATTCAGGTTTATTGGAAGAAAACAGGCTCTTTCAATGTGGCCTCATAGTTTTCCACAGTTGCTTTAAAAAATAAATACTTCATAGTTTTGCTCTGTGAAACCTACAGCCTCATTTGTGTCCTAAGACATACTATTTTTATTTATTTATTTATTATGTATACAATGTATACAATATTCTGTCTCTCTCTTTCTCTCTCTCTCTCTCTCTCTCTCTCTCTCTCTCTCTCT
>JAQHUG010000267.1:1056215-1085031 GCA_028555095.1 Dicrostonyx torquatus | reverse complement strand
CTTCCTCCCCTGTCTTTACATCACATTAACTTCCTGGGTGACGCCATCTACTCCCACAGTTGTAACTACTAACAAGCTGACGCTGTCTAAATGTGTATCTCTAGCCAGAGCTTCTCTGTAAGCGTCAGTGTCACATAACTGAGTGTCTATTGGGCATTCCCAGACTTCAAACTCAGCTTGTCACAACTGAGTGACTCACCAGTCCCCCCTCCCTCGGAGTGGGAAATATGATCTTCCTCCAGTATCCCGCAAGTGAATGAATGGCACATCATCTCAGTGTTTGTAAGGAAAACCAAGAGTCCTTTGCTCTTCTCCTTCCTTTAGCCACCTGTGCTATTTCAGCCACCCCGTTTGGCCAGTTGTTCTCATTCACAATGACGCACCCATCTTATGAGCCTCATTAATGATCAGAGTTCTTTGGTTGTAAACAGGACTAGCTCTCAATAATTTGGGGCGTGTGTGTGTGTGTGTGTGTGTGTGTGTGTGTGTGTGTGTGTTCAGAAGCACGCAGTGGCTTGCAGAGGTAGGAGACCTAAGGTGTACAATGGACTGATTCAGCTCTAAGTAATTTATGACACCGTATACCTCTTAACTAACCTGTCTCAGGACCTCCCATGTCACCTTGTCACCTCCACCACTCAATCCAAATACAATAGCCAATAATCCCAAAAAGTCTCTTTTTGTCTCTGTCCTTCTTAAATTTCTTTAGTGGCTAATCAGGCCTTTCAAAAATCAAACCCCTAAATCTTCAATCCTCAGGAACTGTCTACTGGACCCATCCCTACCCGTTCATCTGCCCTCCTTCTACCTTACACTTTATAATTGCTGGGTCCTATTAAACTACAATCAGTCTTCAGATATACAACACCACCCCCATGTTATCGTGCCTGTACCAATAAGAGCAGTAAAATACAGCCAAGATAGTTTAAATGAAGAACTACTTTCAAAGGCATGGGAAATATTGAGTTGGGGGGGGAAGCAAGAGAAGACACAGCTCTCCCAGGCCAGCAGTCATGGGAAGCGATTGCTACCTCAGGCTTAAGAAACAAATGGAAAAGTCCTGACAACAGAGGGTTTGCCTGGGAAGGAAAGCCTGTCATTGGCAGCTGCTGTTGGGATGCAGCTACTCCAGAAAACCAGGCTGCCCAATGATAGCCTGGATTCCTTTCTACTTTGTCTAATGTTCTGCCATGGGATTTCTCACACTGTTTAGCAGTTGGTTCACTGGTGTGACTTCTACACAATCAGAGACTTTCCCTACCTAACCATCCCAATGCACCCACACCATAGGATCTGGCACAGAGGGTATTCAACAGATGGTTATTGAATTGATTTTTTAAAAGAATGTTAAATTACTTTTTCATTTCTCTAGATAGACCCTGAGGTCAATAGCTTGATAGGCAAGATGAGAACATTGGAGTATTCCAGGCAGGCTTGGAGAGATAGTTTTAAATTTTAGTTTTTATGTGTGTGTGTGTGTGCCTGAGTGTGTGTTTGTGCACTACAAGCAGGAGCCCGTGGAGGTCACAAGTGAGTGTTAGATACCCTACAACTAGAGTTTCCAGTGGTTGTGAGCTGCTACATGGCCGCTGAGAACCTAACTCAGGCTCCTCTGCGAGAGCAGCCAATTCCCTAAACCACTGAGCCCTCTCTACAGCCCCCAGAGAGGTTTATTGAGAGAAGAAAGTTCTGTCTGATTAGGAATTCCCTCCCCCATGAAAACCAGCTTCATTCAGTTACAGTAACAATAGTTATTCTGACTTTCCACAGAAACAAGGGAGAACACTGTTCGCTGTAAGCCAGAAGGTGAGGGGTGGTATCTCCCTACTAGGTATCCGCAAGAAAAGTCCCAAAACATGAGGATAACTGGAGCAATAAAGGAGGAAAAACCAAGCTTCACTGAGAATGTACAGGTCTCCTTTGGCCTTGTAAGTGGCACACAAAAATGACAGTAAGATGTCCCATAAGAAACAAAAGTAGGTTTGCCCACTGAGAGCATATTTAAGCCAAGATGTAAGGCATAAGTTTGAAGGCACAGAAAGCTGATATCTCTTAGACCTATGCGATTTGTCAGGAATCTGATTATCTTTCAAAATACACAATTTAGGGGCCTGGAGATATGCCTAAGTGGTTATGAGTGTTTGCTGCTTTCCCAAAGGACTGAGTTCAGTTCCCCACTCTCAGGAATAGAGGCTCATGACCACTTGTAACTTCCGCTCCGGGGGATCCAGCGCCCTCTTCTGGTCTTCTCAGGTACCCATACTCACATGGCACGCATACACGTAAACACAGATAAAAGGAAATCTTCAAAATACATGGTTTAGGAGTTTAAGTAGGGTGTGCACATCCATCAACACCTGTCTACCAATGAAGCACAGGCAAGGCTTAACTTGCAAGCCTCAGATCCAGAGACTCACTAGCTCTTTGATCAAAGTGGATTCATTAAGATATACTGCGCTAGAAGCCAGTATCAATTTTGGCTCTAATTTGAATTTTTATCATAGACTATAACACAATGGAGATTTTTTTTTTTTAGTGAAAAAATTGAGTATCACATACAGCTCAAGGATAGATGTGGTATCCATGATCTCTGCATTTTCTCCCCAATAAAACAGATGACAGTCCTCACTCTGCCAGCCACAGTTAGGACAATCACCTGCCAGAAGACTCCATGAAACGTGAGTGTTGTGTTGAGCCGTGACTTTCACGCCAAAGGGGTCTGAACATTATGAATACTTGGCTCCTGGTTTTCTTTTTTATTCAGAAAAAGAAAAGAACGAAGGAAGGAAAGAACGAAGAAAAGAAAAGAAAAAATGGTTATTGTAACTTCTGGCTAGAATAACTACATGAGGGCAGGTTCCCAGCAGCAGGAAGTCTCCAGTCGGACCAGCAGGGACCCTTAGAAAAACTGGAAACAGAGAGAAGGCTCCTCAAGCAAACATGCGACTTAAAAGGTGAAAGGAACCCCAAATCTCAGAGAACTCCCCGAGGGAAGTGAGAGTTTTTCAACTCCCGTGGCTGTGGAGAGTTGCAAGGAGAAGGGGGCTGTGGATAAAGACAGAAGAGACAGAGCATTCGGGCTGAGTCTGCACACATAGGAAAGAAACAGAGCGAAAGAGAAGAAAAAGGCTGAGAGCCAGAACTTGGACTAAAGTAAATTCTGTCAGCATGATTAAATATAAACAGAGGAACAGAGCAAAGGCAGGAGCCAGAACCCAGGCTCGCCACAGGAGCCGAGCCACAAAGTCCTCACACAGTGACTCCGTCTGGGGGCTCAGGAAAGGGACGCCGGTCGAGGAGCCTGTTGTCACCTCCAAAGCACACACGGAAGCAACAATGGCATGTGAGTGAACACCAGATGACCCTGGCGTCATCACCCACCATTCATCTCTCACTTCTTTGGCTGAAAGCCCACAAAGAGATGACTGACTTCCTTGGACCCCGGTTTTCGCCTTTATAAAATGGTTCTTTTTTGTTGTTGTTTTTGGGTTTTTTTGTTGTTGGTTTGTTTTTTGTTTTGTTTTGTTTTGTTTTTCGAGACAGGGTTTCTCTGTGGCTTTGGAGCCTGCAGTGGAACTAGCTCTTGTAGACCAGGTTGGTCTCGAACTCACAGAGATCCGCTGGCTCTGCCTCCTGAGTGCTGGGATTAAAGGTGTGCGCCACCACCGCCCGGCTATAAAACGGTTCTTAGTAATACCAATTCCTCTTACCTTGCGAGGTTGTAAGGATCAAATGATGCCATAAATGGGGAACAGGTAAAGCATTTGGTGCTCAGTGTAAGGGCTCTACAAGTGTGCCCCTCCTTGCAGAAGCATCTGTGCTTTAGATGAGCTCTAAGCCAGGCCTTGGTTCTTTTTCTTCCTTTTTCCTGGGGCTTGATGATGGCAATTCCCTACCCATCTTTTCTTCCTCTCTTCTCAGAGCCCCGCCCAGCAACAGCCAAATGCTAACTTTATAGGCTCTGGGAGCTCAACTCACTTCCTCATGCTGAACTTCCAGGCTCCCTGCTTCCCTATAAATTACCTCCCGGAAACCTGGCCTGGTGCAGTGTCCCGGGAACTCCGCCTCGCTGCACCCCCTTTCTGTGGCCAGGGGAAACCCCTCCTTAACAAGGATGGCTGGGAGGAGTCTGTGCTGGTCTAGGCCCTTTTGGAACTTTGCAGGACTCTTGGAGACTCCCAGAAATCGGCAAAAGGGCAGCATCCAAGAGCAGGCCTCATCCTGTCTGTGTTCTCTCTCATCCACTCAGGGAATTGCCCTTGGCAGCTACTCGTCCTCTGCACCGCCATGGCAATGCTCTCCTCGGCAATGCTCTCCTCTCCACTGCTTCCGAAGCAAGCCATGAACAATGACGTCACCAGTTGACCTGCCAGTGCGGATGGGGAGATCTCACAAGACTCCACCCCTAGATGAAGAGCTAAAGTCAACCAGGCGGTGGTGGCCCATGCCTTTATCGGGAGGCAGAGGTAGGTGGCTCTCTGTGAGTTCGAGGCCAGCCTGGTCTACAAAACGAGTTCCAGGAGAACCAGGATTGTTTCACAGAAAACCCTGTCTCGAAGAAAAAACAAAAAGAGTTACAGCCAATTAACGTCCCTCAGGAGAAGGAGGATTGATATTTCCAAGAATGAGTACCCTGACTGGCTGACCCGGTCAGCCCTAAACACACCCTTACAAGCAATACCATGAGGACTTAACTGGTTGTATTTACATATACATATATATACATCGTGTGTGTGTGTGTGTGTGTGTGTACGTGTGTGTGTGTGTAAAACAATGTTACAGAAGAGAAGAAGAGGCCATGGATTTGAGAGGGAATAGAAAGAAGACAAGGGAGGTGTGATTGAGAATGTGGTTTTTCTTCCGGGATTGGCACTACCTACCACCTGGGAAGGATTGAAGGGGTGACCTTGCTGGAGTAGGTGTAGCTTTGTTGAAGAAGTGTGTCACTGGGAGGAGGGCAGGGGGGCTTCGGCGTTTTAGAAGCCCAAACCGGGCAAGTGTCTCTCTCTCTTCCTGCTGCCTAAGGACCCGGATGTAGAACTGTCAGCTCCTTCTCTCTCAGCATGCCGCCATGTTTCCTGCCATGCTAATAATGGAGTAAACTTCTGCAACTATAAGCCAGCCCAATTAAATGTTTTCCTTTCTAAGAGTTGCCCGGGTCCTGGTGTCTCTTTACAGCAACAGAGCATTGACTAAGACAGGAGAGGTGTAAACACAGCACTCAGGTATGAAATTCTCAAAAAAAATCAAAAAAAAAGAAAAGAAAGGAAAAGAAATTTAAGATCACCTCATCTTTTTCACTTTGCCCTTTTCAAAAATACCTCATTTTATTATATATGAAATGTAACATATAACTACTACATAGTTTATTATTATGTTAAGCAAGTCATTTAGATTAGAAATTCAGAACCCACAGAGGTCAGCTAACTTGCCCATCAAATACCCAACTGATTGGAGATGGTGGCTGAGCCCAGGCTCACCCCAGAGGCCTTTATACCTGCTGCTCAGTGTTACCCAGAAGGCTGAAATTCTCGCATCCTCTAGTCTCGACTTCTGCTGTGGCCTCTGCTAGGAAATCTATTTAAAAGCACACACACACACACACACCCTCTGCCCTTGCCACTCATAGTCCCCCTCACCCTACTCTGCTTCGGTCTTTTTCTATATATAGCACTGACCCTTCTAACGTAGACATATCTACCTGTGCCTGCCTTTATGGCTTGTTTTCTCTCTCTCTCTCTCTCTCTCTCTCTCTCTCTCTCTCTCTCTCTCTCTCTCCTTTCTTCTAGAACATAAGCTCCACCAAGTATGGTTTGATGCAAATACTCAGAACAGCCTGCGATGCCCCGGTATTCTCAGTGTGTGGAAGACGGAACGGAAGATTTGCTTTACATTATGGATGTCTGAGTCTGCCAGCCACCCAGGATCCCTCCCCGTAAAGATGCACCCCTTGAGGGCCCGGCTCTGGCCTCGTTGCCACCATAATCCAGCCTGTTGAAGCTTCCTCACCTCTTCGCCTCAACTCAAGCTTGGCTCCGTGTGAGAATGTCACTCGGCCTTTCGTCCCTTCTCAGAGTGGTAGCTCATTCTGACCTGAGGTCTTTCCATAGTGACTCCTTCCCAGCCATGCTGTCCACGGCACAGTCAGATCCCTGCCAATGCTTTCCTCTTTTGGATCTTCCTTATTTCTTTTCTTTTCTTTTCTTTCTTTTCTTTTTTTTTTTTTTGGTTTTTTTTTTTTTTTTTTTGGTTTTTCGAGACAGGGTTTCTCTGTGGCTTTGGAGCCTGTCCTGGAACTAGCTCTTATAGACCAGGGTGGTCTCGAACTCTCAAAGATCTGCCTGCCTCTGCCTCCCGAGTGCTAGGATTAAAGGCGTGTCCCACCACGGCCCGGCCCTCCTTATTTCTTTTCTTTGAAGCACTTCAGCACTGGGTGCAGGTACTCAGAGACTGTCTGGGGAAGGGGGGCAGAGGCGAAGAGCACAGGAGTGAGAACTGCACCAAGATTTCTCCTTATTTATTCCAAACCCTTCTACTTGATTCAAATGCGCAGGAGAAAACGACTGCGCTGGGGCCTAGAGTCTGTTCTATTTTAGAGAATTAGTCAAGCTTGAGATAGATGGGAATTGTGGGTTATAAAGGGAACACAGCGCCACCTCCACTAGGATCAGGTGGAAACCGGCTGTAGAGGAAATGGCATCCCGGTCAATAGGAACAGGAAAAATTAGTGCCCTGTCCAACCTCGCTGGTGCCTTCTCACCCACTTGGCTAAGAGATTGGCAATGGTTAATTCCAACATTCATGCTGTGGACACAGATGGCAGCCAAACAGCCAGCAGTCCTAGAGCAAACGGTGACCCCACTGTGTCCCTGGCCTTGCAAACAGAACAGGAGTATGACCTTTGGGCAAAGGAAAATGCTTTCTCTACAAACTTGCTCTGGGCCCTGGCTAAGTGCCAGCTCACCCTCTAAGGGCCTGATGTGCTGAACCGCTCCCACCTGTAGCTCAGTGATTCTCAACCTGCAGGTGGTGAACCCTTTGTGGGTCAAATGACCCGTTCATCAGGGCCACATATCAGGTATCCTGCACATCAAATATTTACATGATGTGCCTAACAGTAGCAAAAGTTGTTATGAAATAGCAATGAAATAATTTTATGCTTGGGGTTCACAACATGAGGAACTGTATTAAAGGGTCACAGCATTAGGAAGGTTGAGAACCACTGCTGTAGATGAAGGAGCCTTTGAAATGTGGGGAGGAGTGTGGGTTAGAGGTCAGGCAACTTGGTTCCAAGGCTTGCAGGCTTCACCACCACTTTGGACCTCGTCCCTGCACAGATGCTTTCCTGAGAAAAGGAACTTTTTTTTTTTTCCACAACAGGTTTCTCTGTGTAGCCCTGACTGTCCTGGGATTTGCTCTGTGGAGCTCTGTAGATCAGGCTAGCCTTGAACTCAGAGATTCACCTGCCTCTGCCTCGAGTGCTGGGATTAAAGGTGTGCACCACCACCCCTGCACCCCTGCACACTTGCCCTCCTAACACTCCATGTGGTCATTTACACATAGCCTAGCACGTCTGTGTTCACACCAAACTGCACCCTGTACCCAGAGCTGGCCCTGCAGCTGTCAGTGCCAACGAGGTCCTGGTTCACAAGTTAGCAAATATTCAAAACAAAAACCTTCAGCAATGCCGCTAGATTGAGAACCAGTTTCCTTCCTTGTTCTGGTTACGTGAAGGTAAGGATGGCCCCCAAAACTCAGCAGTTCCGGTGCTCACCGGGTGTTCCCGCCGGGGGGGGGCTCTTCTAGAAGCACCAGCTAAGGAAAATCAAGACGCCGAGGATTCACTCTCTCAGGAAGAAGTTTCTATATTGTGAATATCAGTGCACCATTTACTTTTCCTATCCGAAAATAGAACTTTTGTTCAGATCAAGTCATTCTCCTTCAAAAGGGAACCGCATTTGAATAAAAACAGAAGTGTCACCTGCAGCTCTGAGGCACAGGCACACTGAAGTTCTTCTCAGATGAAGACTGAGAGCAGGGTTGTTTCCTCCCCTAGCTTCAAAGCAGGTTTCACTATGTGACACTCCTTGAGATTCAACCATCTTCCTTTAATCGGTGACCTTCTATGGAGGGGCCACTGTCGATCCCTAGACAATACGGATCTTTGGGTTTCTACTGATGTGATAAAAAAAAAAAAAACAAAAAAAACAACAACAACAAAAAAAACGCCATGATCAAAAACAACCGTGGAAAGAAAGAATTTATTTCACCTTGCAGCTTGTAGTTAATCACTGAGAGAAGCCGGGGCAGGAACCTGGAGGCGGGAGCTGATACAGAGGCCATGGAGCAGTGCTGCTTACTGACTTGCTTCCCCTGCCTTGCTCAGCCTGCTTTCTTACAGCTCCCAGAACCAACGGTCCAGGGGTGACCCCACTCACAGTGAGTCAAACCTTCTTACATCAATCATTCATCAAGAAAATACCACAGACTTGTGCACAGGCCAGTCTGGTGGGGGCATTTTATCAGTTGAGACTTCCTCTTTCAAAAAGCTCTAGCTTTGTCTTGAGTTGACATCAAACTAGCTAGCACAACATGTAAAACAGGGATTCTCAGAAGTGTGTGGTCTTGTCCCTGTGTGTAGCTGAATCATCTAAGGATACCTAGGCCCATCTCAGATCTATTCCCTGATGTGTGGTCTTGTCCCTATGAGTGCCTGAATCATCTGAGGATACCTAAGCCCGTCTTCAGATCTATTCCTTGCTGTCAATGTTCCTGTCACATTGGAAATAACCACTATTATTGTACTTCAGAAGTGAGACCCTTGGGAGGTATCTGGACCATGAACACTTTGCCCTAGCAAAACTAATACATTTGCATTAGCAATGTATAAAAGGGTTATCTATCGTAAGAACTCCCACTGTAAAAGTGAGCTCTCTGGCTCTCTTACACCCTAAACTGACTCGGGATTAAGAGAGGACACCACCATGGAGAAAGTCCTCTCTTGATGCGGGTCTTTGACCGCGGACCCTTCAGTGTCTAGATCTTTGAGCTGAATAAGCCTTATTCGTTACAAATTACCAGATCTGTAGAATTCAGCGATAGCAACACATAATAGACGGAGATGCCATCTAAACCAGACTTTGTGGAGAGAGGATCTGGGAAACTGAACTTTGTAGACTTAGAGAACTCTGTGGCAGATTGGGGTTTGGCAGAAACTGGGTTTGAAAGCTAGAGAGTTTTAACTCCTTCTTAGGAAAGTGTGACCCAGGTAAGATGGAAAATGTTTCAGATGGATTTTTTTTTCAAGTGCTTTCCCGAGGCCCCCAGGAAGATGCAGACCCCTTACAGAACAAAAGGTCTCCAAGCAGAATGGTGGCAATCAGCTCACTTTTTAAATGTCTCTGCCTTGCTGATAATGCTGCCTGCTGCTTACTGGGTGTTTGCTGTGAACAAAAGGAACAGAGAGATGAGGTGTGCAGGTGAATCTGCTGTTGCCATGGAAACAGCAGCTATTGTCTCTAGAGAGGATCCCCTCATGGGCCACCCTGCCATTTCATTTCTAAAGTCCCCATTTCTGCTACTTCCGATCATGCATCCTACTTTCTGGGTGCAAGACTCTGACGGTTTATAAATGTGTGCCCAGAAAAGAAGGGAATGATAGTTTTCTACCAGTCTGGTGTCTTCCTTTGTGTGTCTCTCAAAAGCATTCTGGCATAACCCAAACAGAGTGGAAATTTTTCTCATCTCGGCATGAGTGGTACGTAGGGGGATGAGGAGATGGGCTGGGTTTGGAGTTGAAATGATCCATGTCCCCTTTCTTCCCCTTCTTAATTAGGTAGCCCAGTAAGAATGCACCTGCATCAGGATTCTAATTAAGTTAATATTTTTAACACATTGTTTTACGTTGTAAGGAGAAAACTTTGGTGTTACGTTTCTGTTCCAGAAGCCTTCATGCTAATGTTGAACAAGCCACACCCAGTGACACTGCACCTCATGGAATAAATGGAACATATTATCCTTGCCCCTAAATGGTCAAACAATAGCAATTAAATGCACATGTGTTTATCCAATAGGGAACAAGACCCAGTGGGTCTGTCCTTTGCAAGAAGCTTTCAGCAGCCCCAATCAGGCCTTACCTTTTTGGGCCCCGAAACTCAACATTTCTGGAGTGTATCCATCACCTCCTGCCCCAGAGTAGGGCAACACACATCCACTAATCTCTCCAACTAAATGCCAGATTTTTTTTTAAAAATCTGCAATAGCTGTTCCTCACAGGACATGCACTCATATACTGTGTAACCAGTCCTTTCCTTTCTGAGAGAAAGGTGAACCCAAAGAGGAAGTCATAAGTCATATAGTATAGTGGTCAAAGTGTTATTTCATTCACTTCTGATGGGGGAAAAACTCTCTGGTAGAGAAATAGAAGACTAAAGATCCCTGTAACAGATCCATGCCCATCGTCTGAACTATAGAAGAAATCTGGTAATAGAGATGAATGAAATCAGAACAAAGAGAATTCTTTAGATGCATCAATGCCAAGAGGCTCAGGATAGCCTACGGTTGGTCCAGCTGCCGGGCAGCAATTATTCCCGCTCCCCTGAGAGTGTTTTGGAGGACCATGTAAAATCCGTGTGACTCACTTCTGTGGCTTCCATGCTGGCCACCATGACTCTGGTTCCCACATTTGATTTTTCGTTGCGCTTAGTATCTATCAGGTTACTGTCATGCAGAATGATGACAATGTCCTTTCAATGGCTTTGTATATTCTTCATCCTATATAATGGTGTGCTGACATCACAGTTTCACTAGGTGCCGGTTATGTTCCTTTAATTACTTCAGAGCATTTATTCTAAAGCTCCCCATAGGTAAGCAACATCACTGAGTGCAGCCGTCTAGTTCCTGATTGCAAAGGATTCTGTTGACTGAGATTTCCCAGTACCGCAGCCATTCAGTCCCAAAGAAATACACAGAGGTCTACATCAATTATAAACTGATTGGCCTATTAGCTTGGGCTTCTTTTTAACCCTTATAACTTATAGTAGCTCATAATGCTTGTCTGTGCTAGCCACATGGCTTGGTACCTTTTTTGGTGAGGCAGTCACATCTTGGTTCCTCTTTGTCTGGATGATGACTGCAGACTGAGACTTTCCTCTTCCCAGAATTCTCCTGTTCTCATTGCCCCACCTATACTTCCTGCCTGGCTACTGGCCAATCAGCATCTTATTAAAATACAATTAGTGCTGGTCGGTGGTGGCACATGCCTTTAATCCCAGCACTCAGGAAGCAGAGGCAGGTGGATCTCTGTGAGTTCGAGACCAGCCTGGTCTACAAGCGCTAGTTCCAGGACAGGCTCCAAAGCTACAGAGAAACCCTATCTTGAAAAACTAGCTAACTAAATAAATAACTAAATAAATAAATAAAATACAATTGGCAGGGCACAGACCATTGCCCCATAGCTTGTACTTGGGAAGACAACAATACTCCTGTTCCATATCTTTCTTAGCATGGGTTTGGGACCAATTGGACCAGAAGCAAGGTTGAGTCATCTTCAGATGCCATTGCTATGATGTCATTGGTTGCTTTAGGGATACCTTTGTACTAATCATGCTTGTTTGCCCTCTCCAGTTACCGTTCATCAGACATCAGTTAGCCATGGAGTGGATATTTGTGT
Source organism: Dicrostonyx torquatus (assembly GCA_028555095.1). NCBI lineage: Eukaryota > Metazoa > Chordata > Mammalia > Rodentia > Cricetidae > Dicrostonyx > Dicrostonyx torquatus. Next base: position 1,073,360 of record JAQHUG010000267.1, on the reverse strand, counting down.
CTGAGCTGAGGAAGTTGGGCAGATGAGGGAATGAAGAGAGAAGGCCAGGCAGGGGCTGAGCGGGGAGGACAAGGACAGTTAAGAAATTTCATTCCCAATTTGTTCTGTTAAATTTTTGTTTGACTGAACATCTACTTCATGAATGCAATTTTGTACATAATTTATTCATTGAAGAAAATTCTAGCAAAGCAGAAGAAAAAGAAGAGTAAACACTTTATATAATCCCCAGTGGCCTTTAGAGCTCTTTGAGGGAGCTGGGGACTCGAGTTCTTTTGAAAGTTTTAGCCTATAATGAAGCTACCACCCGGAAAAAAGGGCAACGAAACAGAAATGAAACAAAGCAAAAGAGGGCTATCTGACTCTTGGATTCCAAAAGAGATATGGGGGACAGGAGGCACAAGCGGGGTAGCTCCATGCTCTCCTGCGCTTTCACCCTCTCTGCTTAAGAACAAGATTCTCACAGTGCAAACTGGAGTCTGTAGTTCTGGGCTCCAGGGGCTTTGTTGGGATTTCTGCAAGAACTTTTGAGCTTTTGTGCTTTCAAGTTTTCACTCTGGAAAAAACAATGTACACCTAGAATGGTCACAGATCTCTCTGGGAGGACCTTGTGGGTCTTTCAGTTATCTAAGTCGCACGGAATTCTGGTCTGAGTTTCAACCATCTCCAGAAAACCAGGAACCCAAGGAACGTCCAGAAAAATTGGACCTTTTTTCTTTTCTTTTTGTCTTTCTATTTTTTTTTAAATCTAAGTCACTGTCTATGTTGAGAACTACTCTTGCCCAGACTAAGCCAAAAGATCCAACTCCAGGATCCTTCATCAGCCTGGTCTATCTGTCCACCCAGGATCCTTCATCAGCCTGGTCTTTCTCACCATCTCCATCAGCCTTGTCTATCATCTTCATTATCTTCATCTGTCCACCCAGGAACCTTTGTCAGCCTGGTCTATCTTTCCACCAGATCCTACTGTTATAATGATAGGAAAAGAGATGCCCTCTCAGAGCCACCTCTCCTCAAAGGGATAAACTGGAAATCAGGCAGAGGGGACTCTAACAGGCAAGAAGATGGGAAGAAATAAGATGACACTAAGTAGCATTCAGGGTTCCTGTCATGCATTAGGAAGAACAAATGGACTGGTATCTCTCTGAAGCACTGTTAAGCTTCTAAAGGTAGGAAAAAGTGAGAAATGATAACTCAGAAATTCTGTGTCATTGGCACACACCCAAATGTTATCCCTTTTTAGAACAGAATGAAGGAATCATTGGAGTTATTAGGTTCCCACTAATTTGTATGTATGCATAAATTTATATGTGTGTGTGTATGTGTAAATTTAGGGACATAAAAATGTGGGTATCTCCATATACCATGAAACAACACCCAATAAAGATAAAGGTGGTGTGTAACTTCTTACAGAAGATCTATGGGGATGACAGTAGAGTATCGTCCTTTAAAGAAAGCATCCAACATGGCTTCTTTCTTCTTCTTGGCTGAGACCCGACCAATATACATGGCTCAATAACTATCTGGACCAGTGAGTTTATCACCAACCAACTACATCAGAGTAAACAAATGCTATCAGAGCCCTTCACACCAGGAAGGAAACACTACCTAAGAAATGGAGGGAGTGGTAGAAACTAGCCAGAGTGTACAGCACCAAGAGTCATTGTTATACTTAGGTTCAGAAGTCATTTTGGTGGTAGTGAGACTACTAGTTTGGGCATGATGGGTGACTCCTAGGACTATGCAAAGAGAAATGAGCTACACAGACTTAGGAGACATGGCGTGTGTGAGAAGACAAAGACCTAAGGAGACAGTTGAAAGAAACCCAAGAACAGAAGGAAAACTGGAAAGGCCAACCCTGGTGCCAGCAGAAGGCGAGCTGGAGATTGGATTAGAAGTAAGGAAAGATTGTTGCAGTTTGGCCCACAGTGATAGTGCAGATTCCTGAGGTGAACGATCCATCGTAAAGAGTTACAAAGTCTGCCTTAGTGGTCAGCCCACCCCTGCATCTACATGCTCTAGCTGAGGAAACAGTCTATACTTCAATTCATATTCAAAATTTGGAGAGTATCTTCATTACTAGGAAAAATAATAGTTTAGGGTGTCTCTAATTTAAAAGAAAATTATCAACATTGGGGCCAACCAAGATAGATAATCCGAAAAATCAAACAGTTCTAGAAACAAAGCTACTGTAATTAGCCTCAAAGAGATGAGCTGTCCCCAACCCAAGGTCAAGATGCTGCAGAAGAAAACAGAAGACAGAGAATCATTAGAAATTGATAGTAACCGACACAAAAATACAAAATTTAAAAATACAAAGAGACCAGGGAACAAAATAAGATTTAAGACAATTTAGTGCTTTGTATGGTTCATTGTACTTTTTTAAAAAAATTAATAAACACTCGGAAATAGTGGTGTGTACCTATAATCCAAGTACAAGGGAGACTGAGGTAGGAGGATCATGAGTTTGAGGACACCCTGGCAAGACATCTGTTATTGAACAAAGCCAACTGCATCTGAGACAAAAAGCAATGAAGAAGATATAATAGCACGGACCTCACAGAATCATCAAAGCTAAGAGGTCACGAGTCTTCACACTGAAGTACATCCTAACTGGACAACTAAAGAATTTTTGAAACATCTATTCCCAGGTATACCAAGCATAAAGACAAGAGTGTAAAATCCTCCAGGACATAAAGCCAACTCAAATATAAACGAACTAGCCAGAGCAACATCTGATTGCTTTCGAGAAACCATCAATGCTGGGCAAGCTAAGTGGTACTTTCAGACATCAAAGGGAGGCTGCTGAGCCCCGCGCCGTGGGATTGTGTCTGAAGAACTGTCCTGTGGGTTTCCTGGGTGTTTCTTCCCTGTTTCCCTCAGTGAGCCCTAAGCCCTGTTTTCTTCCCCTCCATTCTACTCAGATGAACGTGAATCACCCACTTAGAGGCATCAAAAAAGACTGTAAAGTCAAAAGGATGAAGCTTTGGCTGAGGGAACAGATGGGAAGATACGCTGGCATGCTCACAGAGCCGGTCTCACCAGTACAAAAGCCTCATAAACTGGTGCAGGGGGAGAAGAAGGAAGGCGGGGATGAAGAAAACTCAAAATGTAAGAGAGGGAAAGGAAAGCTAGGGACAGTCTTTCATCACAGGCCCTCCTGGGCACCTGGAAACTATCTGCTCAGCCCCCCACACTGGTCCCAGTCTCCCTTGAGGTCTAACGGTGAATCATCATCCATGGAGTGTCTGCTTTAAAGTTTGATGGTTTGATAATTAGTTTGATCATCTACCGCCTGATGGAGGACATTTGAGACATTTTGTGGGAGTTTAGTGACAGGAACAAGTGTTAGTAACAAGAACAAGCATTTTCCTTCTGCTCTAGACAAGGCTGGGTAGACCAGATGAATATTACCCTGTGAGCAATTCTTTTTCCCTGACAGACTATCAGGTGTGTTTCAGGTGCTTTGAGGCATTCAGATCTTAACATTCTATCCCTGGTAGGCTTGCGGATCTCTCTCAGCAAATCAGAAAGGCAATCAGGAAAAGAGCAAGATGTGAAATTCAGCAAACAGCAGATGCATGGAGAAAAAAAACCAGAAAACAAAATGACAGCAAGAGGAAGCTCTGCATTCCCAGAATGACAGCCATCGTGCATGCCTAAAAACACACTGCTTCTGTTGGGACAGAAGGTGGAGGCCTCCAGAATGAACAGAAGATGACGTGAGAATGGCCTCAGTCAACACGGTGATCTTGATGGTAAAGAGGGTATAAGCTGAGGACCAATGTGATAGGAAGAATTTGCTGAAGTCAGGGCTGTCAGAAAAAAAATCGAGGTGGGGTCATTCAGAAAGCTAATAATAAAACTGTATAAGAAAAGGCTACCCAAATGTATCAAGCTCAAAGGCATAATGATTTTAAGACCTCTACAAATGAATGGATAGGGAAGATGTGCCATGCATACACAACACAGTGTTTATTACTCACAGGGAACAAAATTGTGTCATTTTCTGGAAAACAGATGGAAGTGAATAGCATTGTAGCTAGTGAAATAAGCCAGACTCAAATGCGTTTTCTATCGTATGCAAAATTGATATTTAAAAAGGTTATTATTTGGGAGGAAGGAATCTTGGGAGAAGGAAAGGAAACCAAAGAAGGTAAAAGAGGTGTTAATGTGATTAAAGTCCATTGTATACACCTTTATGAAAATGTTATAATGAAAGACTTTATTTTGTACAAATAGTCTATGCTACTAATAAAAAGTATTGGAAAATGAATGTATTAATAAACAAGTACATTTGCGATATCATGCAATAATTCCTATTTTAATCTAGCATCAATAAAATACAAACACATAATAGAAAGAAATAAAGCAGTCATTTGGCCTGAAGGGAAAGAAGTCAAAACATCCCTCACATATACCTGCAGTCAGTGTTTGCATTGGGTTAGGAAGACTGAGGTCATTTACGTATACCTGCAGTCAGTGTTTGCATTGGTTTAGGAAGACTGAGGTCATTCATGTATACCTGCAGTCAATGTTTGCATTGGTTTAGGAAGACTGAGGTCATTCATGTATACCTGCAGTCAGTGTTTGCATTGGCCTAGGAAGACTGAGGTCATTCACGTATACCTGCAGTCAATGTTTGCATTGGCCTAGGAAAACTGATGTCGCTTTTGTGGCTTGCAAGGGAGCTTTGAGGGTGGGAGCAGGATGGAACTCGAATTGACAATCTTAATAGCATAAAGGGGGAGTTGGCAAAATGGGGGTCAGAGGAAGGGAAGAACACAAGACAGAAGAGAGCAGATATCAGTGTCTTTTCATAGACCAAGGGTTGGTAGGACTGCTAAAATTTATGACATAAATGTCCAGGAGTGGCTGGACAACTACTAACCCATAATATTGAGAGCTTGTGTAAATGGAGTAAATGGAAAATAGAAAACTATAGGATTTGTTTCACAGTCTTCTCTCTCTCTCTCTCTCTCTCTCTCTCTCTCTCTCTCCTTTTTGACATAATAATTTTTCTGGGATTGTTTTTAAGGTAAAGTCAACTTAGCTTTCTTAACTTTGGGCCCAGGAATATAGAATTTTTCAGCTAAATTTGGTATAATAAATATTAATCAGGAACTTCTCAAAACAAGAATATTAATTCTCTACATTAGAAACATTGTTAATAATGTAAGATGGACAGATAATTTTTTCATGTGATTGAATCATTTTCCTTGCAAGTCAAGAAGACTTTTCTGTTGTGATTGCATGAAGTCTAGATCACTGTTTGCTAAGCTACAGCTGCTAAGGAGTTCACATCAGACATAAAGAGGAAATCGGCTTTACCAAGCAGTGTGGAAGTCAGTTCCGTACATCAGTTCTCTGCTGTCTGCCCGCGTGGGCCAGCACTGTTCCCAGTCTGGATCCACAGCCTTCCTCTTCCTCCAGCTAGACAAAAGTCCTGCCCTCACATTTAATAAACTATGATGAAGCGCTTTATCTCTAAACGCCAGGCGACAGAGTTCCATCCATCCACACGCTGCATGTACGTACACACTTTGTGAGACTGTCAACCACTCATTCCCATTTATTAATCACAAGTTTGCTTAGTGTATTGTTGGAACACGAGCTAAGAGGGGAGTCGTGTGAGGAGAATTCTGAGTTCCTGTGAGAAAACTCCAAGAAAACAAGGCAATTGTCTTGGGACTACTCCTCAAAACACAAAATTCTCTTTGGAATATGTTCTGTGCTTCTCCCAGGTAAAGTGAATAGGAGTGAGTTTACTTCAGATTATTCATTATAACTGGATATTGTTATTTGTTTAGTTGCCTCTATGGAAAATATGGTTTTTCCCATGTGCAGCTTGTCTGTGTGATCGTACATTTTATTCGTGTAAGTCTTCTTAACTCTCAAAGTCTAAGTGGTCTGATGCTCTGAATAAAGTTAACTACTGCACAAGACTTTGATCCACCTCTTTTTTTTTTTTGGCTCCATTCTCCTGGGTTCTACCACCTTCAAAGCCATAAACAGTATATGAATCTTTTTTGAAATGTGTAGTGAATCGGACATTGTACTGATGACAATTTGCCATTTAAACTAAAATGGAAGGAAGGAAGGTGGGAGGGAGGAATGGAGGGAGGAAGAAAGGAGGGAAGGAGGAAGAAAGGAAAGAAGGAAGGAAAGGAGAGAGGGAGGGAGGGAGGGAGGAAGGAAGGAAGAAAGGAAGGAAGGAAAGGAGAGAGGGAGGGAGAGAGGAAGGAAGGAGGGAGGGAGGAAGAAAGGGACAAAGGAAGGAAGGAAAGAAGGAAGGAAGAAGGAAGAAAGGAGGAAGGAAGAAATTAATTAATTAAAGACTTCCTAGAATTCAGCGAAAATGAAGGAACAATGTACAAACCTATGGAATACTATGAAAGCAATGCTACAAGGAAAGTTCATATCACTAAGTGCCTATAAAGGAAGTGGAGAAGGCACATACCTTTAATCCCAGCACTTGGGAGGCAGAAGCAGGCAGAGCTTCAAGCCAAGCCTGGTCTACAAGAGCTTGTCTCAGGACAGGCACCAAATCTACACAAAGAAACCTAGAGAGAGAGAGAGAGAGAGAGAGAGAGAGAGAGAGAGAGAGAGAGAGAGAGAGAGAGAGAGAGAAAGAAAGAAAGAAAGAAAGAAAGAAAGAAAGAAAGAAAGAAAGAAAGAAAGAAAGAAAGAGGAGCAATCTCAAATTAGCCACTTAACAGCACACCTAAAAGATCCAGAACAAAAAGAAGCAGATTCACCCAAGAGGGGTGGAAGACAGAAGATAATCAAATTGAGGGTTGATATCAATAAAATAGAAACAAAGAAACCGATACAAAGAATCAATGAAACAAAGAGTTGGTTCTTTGAAAAAATCAACACGATAGATAAACTCAAAAAAAAAATTAAAAAAAGATAGATAAACTCTATCCAAACTAATCAAAAGCCAAAGGGAAAACATCCAAATAACAAAATCAGAAATGAAAATGGGAATATGACAACAGACACTGAGGAAATCCAGAGAATCATTAGGTTATACTACAAAAACCTATACTCTACATGAAAATGTAAAAGAAATGGACAATTTTCTGGACAGGTATCACATACCAAAATTAAGTCAAAACCAGATAAGCAAATTAAATAGACCTATAACTGCTAAAGAAAAAGGAACAGTCATCAAAAGTCTCCCAACCAAAAAAAAGCCCAGGGCCAGATGGTTTCAGCACAGAATTCTACAAGATTTTCAAAGAACTAATGCCAATACTCCTCAAATTGTTCCATACAATAGAAACAGAAGGAACATTGGCCAAGATATTTTATGTTATTTGTGGCTATTGTGAAGGGTGATGTTTTTCTGATTTCTTTCTCGGTCCACTTATCATTTGTGTAAAGGAGTGCTACTGATTTTTTCAAGTTAATCTTGTATCCTGCTACCCACTGAAGGTGATTATGAGTTGTAGAAGTTCTTTTTGTAAAGCTACCCTATAGCCAAACCACACAAATACATTACAAGAAAAAGACTTACAGACCAATATCACTCATGAACATTGATGCAAAATTACTCAGTAAAACAGTGGCAAACCAAATCCAAGATCACATTAGAAAAATCATCCACCTTGATGAAGTCAGCTTCATCCCAGAGATGCAGGGATGGCACAACATATGAAAATCAGTCAAACAAACTAAAAAAGCCCACATGATCATCTCACAACATCCCTCTATGATGGTTTTGGAGAAAGCAGGGATACATGGAACATACCTAAACATAATAAAGGCAATATACAGCAAGACAACAGCCAACATCAAACTGAAGGGAGAGAAACTCAAAGAGATCCAACTAAAATCAGGAACAAGACAAGATTGTCCACTCTCTTCATATCTTTTTAATATAGTTCTTGAGGTCCTAGCTAGAGCAATAAGACAACAAAAGGAGATCAAGCAGGTATAAATTGGAAAAGAAGAAGGCAAACATTCGTTATTTGTTGATGATATGATAGTTTACATACATGACCCAAAAAAAAATTCTCTACCAAGGAACTTCTACAACTCATAAACACCTTCAGTAATGTAGCAGGATACAAAATTAACTTAAAAAAAAAGTAGCTCTCCTTTACACAGATGATAAATAGACTGAGAAAGAAATCAGAGAAACATCACCCTTCACAATAGTCACAAATAACATAAAATATCTTGGGGTAACACTAACCAAAGAAGTGAAATACCTGTTCAATAAGAACTTTAAGTCTTTGAAGAAAGAAATTGAATAAGATACTAGAAATGGACAGATCTTCCATGTTCTTGGGTAGATAGAATCAACATAATAAAAATGACAATCCTACCAAAAGCAATCTATAGATTCAATGCAATCCCCATCAAAATCCCAACACTCTTCTTCATAGACCTTGAAAGAACAATACTAAACTTTATATGGAAAAACAAAAAAAACCTAAGATGTTGGTGAAGGTTTCTGTCCCACCTGATCCTACAGCCATTCAGCCCCAAAGAAACACATAGAAGTCTATATTGATTATAAACTGGTTGGCCTATTAGCTCAGGCTTCTTATTAACTCTTACATCCTACATTAACCCATAGTTCTTGTCTGTGTTAGCCAGTTGGCTTGGTACCTTTTATCAGCAAGGCAGTCTCATCTTGCTTTGTGTCTGGCTTCCTCTGTAAGGACTGCAAACTGACCCTTTCCTCTTCCCATAATTCTTCTGTTCTCATTCCCCTGCCTCTACATCCTGCCTGGGTCACCCCACCTATACTTCCTGCCTGGCTACTGGCCAATGAGCATCTTATTAAAACAATACAAGACCAATATTCCAAAACACTAGGATAGCCAAAACAATCCTGCACAATAAAGGAACTTCCAGAGGCATCACCATCCCTAACATCATGCTCTATTATAGAGCTACAGTAATGAAAACAGTTTGGTATTGGCATAAAAACAGACAGGAGGACCAATGGAATCAAATTGAAGAACTAGATATTAATCCACACACCTTTGAACACCTAATATTTGACAAAGAAGCTAAAATTATACAATGGGAAAAAAAGCATTTTCAACAAATGATGCTGGCATAACTGGATGTCAACCTGTAGAAGAATGCAAATAGATCCATATCTATCCCCATGCACAAAACTCAAGTTCAAATGGATTAAAGACCTTAATATAAGTCTGACTACATTGAACCTGATAGAAGAGAAAGTAGGAAGTAGCCTTCAATGTCTGGGCACAGGAGACCATTTCTGAAATATGACTCCAGTAGCACAGACACTGAGAGCAACAAGAAATAAATGGAACCTCCTGAAACTGAAAAGCTTCTGTAAAGCAAAAGACACAGTCAATAAGACAAAAAAGCAGTCTACTGAATGGGAAAAGATCTTCATCAAGCCCACATCAGATGACTGATCTCCAAAATATATAAAGAACTCAAGAAATTAGACATCAAAATTCTAAATAATCCAATTTAAAAATGGGGTATAGATCTAAACAAAGAATTCACAACAGAAGAATCACAAATGGCTGAAAAACACTTAAGGAAATGTTCAACATCCTTAGTCATCAGAGAAATGCAAATTAAAATGATTCCGAGATACCATCTTACACCAGTCAAAATGGCTAAGATCAAAAACACCAATGATAGTTTATGCTAGAGAGGATGAGGAGTAAGGGGAACACTTCTCCATTGCTGGTGGAAATACAAACTTGTATAACCACTCTGGAAATCAGTATGGTGGTTTCTCAGAAAATTGGGAATCAATCTACCCCAAGACCCAGCAATGCCACTCTTGGGCATATACCCAAAGGATGTTCAATCATACTACAAAGACATTTGTTCAACTATGTTCATAGCAGCATTATTTGTAATAATCAGAACCTGGAAACAACCTAGATGCCCTTCAACCAAAGAACGAATAAAGAAAATATGGTACATTTACACAATGGAGTACTACTCAGTGGTTTAAAAAAAATGAGATCTTGAAATTTACTTGCAAATAGATGAAACTAGAAAAAAAAAACATCCTGAGTGAGGTAACCCAGCCCCCAGAAAGATGAACATGGTTTGTGTAGGCAGAGACTGATCGTTCATTTCCTGGCCACCCAGACCCAAATAATTACACAAAACTGTATTGATTATAACACTGTTTAGCCAACATCTTAGGCATATTTCTAGCTAACTCTTAGATCTTAAATTAACCTATTCCTATTAATCTGTGTATTGCCATGAGGCTGTGGCCTACTGGTAAGATTCTGGCTGGCATCTGGCATCTTTCACCTTTGGTAGCTTCCTGGCGCCTCCCCAACTCCACCTACTTTCTATGTCTCTGTTCAGATTTCCTGCCTGGCTTTAATCTACTAAGCTATTGGCTGAAACGGCTTCCTTAATAACCAATGGTAATAAAACAGGGAATTCCACATCAGGTATGTACTCACTCATAAATGGATACTAGCTGTAAAGCAAAGAATATTGAGTCTGTAGTCCACGACACTAGAGAAGCTAAATAGTAAGGTTAACCCTAAGAGAGAAACATATAGAGATCCCCCTGGGAAGGTGAAATAGACAAGATCTCCTGACAAAATTGGAAGAACGGGGGTGGGGGAAGAAAGGAAGGCAGAAAGGGAGAAGGATGGGAGAAGGGGAGGGGAGAGGAGAACCAGGATTTACCTCTACTTCTTGTACTGGTGTTTTGTTTTGTTTTTCGAGATAGGGTTTCTCTGTGTAGCTTTGGTTCCTTCCTGGAACTAGCTCTTGTAGACCAGACTGACTGTGAACTCACTGAGTTCCTTCTGCCTCTGCCTCCCAAGTGTTGGGATTAAAGTGCCACCACCTCCTGACTTTGTACTGGCTTTTAGGAACCCATTCTCTTTGGATGGATACCTTACTCAGCCTAGATATAGTAGGGAGGGCCTTGGTCCTCCCTCAAAGCAATGTGCCTTACTCTCTCTGAGGAATGGAAGGGGGTGTGGTGGGGGGAAAGTAATGAGAGGAGGTAAGGGAGTAGGAATTGGTATGTAAAATGGAAAAAGATAGCTTCTTTTTGAAACAAATAAATAAAATTTTTTTAAAAAACAAAGCTGATTATTTTTGTACAAAATTGCATTTGAGGTGAGAAGGCCACACACAAATCCATCACCAAAGGAATGCTCAGGTGTCCAGGATGCTTGGACTGAGAACATTCTAATGCAGTAGATTTCAAATCTACCATGGATGGAGACATCTGCCAAAGCCTGGGGACATCCTTGGTTGTCACAACTGAAGGAAATGTAGTAATGCTTCTGGTATCTAGTAGAGAGAGGCCAGGAATATTCTACTATAGTAAGAATAGCCTTAAGTACTCACCTAACCAAAATGGCAATTGTACGGAGGTCAACAAGCCCAGCTCCTAGATAAAAGTATTCCCCAAGAACAAAGAATATATATATATATTCAACTCTGTCAATGAAATCCTCTGCTCTGTAATACTAGATAAATGCATATTCGAAAAATGTAAGTGCCTCTGGACAGAAAATGGCAAAATTGAGCTCCTATCTACCTAGAGAACTCCTGTTGTGGGTTTAGCAAAACTGCCTGTTAAATAATAACAACAGAAAAACTTCCACTTTTAAAAACGCTGCACAGGCAAAGCAATGGTATCAGAAAACACACACAGTAGGAGCCTGCTCCAAAATGGTAGTGGAGGGACCGTTACAGAAAGAAGGAATCTGTCATCACATCTCAGCCCTCAGCACAGAGGAGATGGCTTAGAATTCTGCTGGCATTTTTAAATGCTTATCAACAGGAAAAGCAGCCATGAGAACTCTAATTTTAAAGACAGTTTACATTTCTTGGGATCACATTCAGGCATTCCAAACAGTGACACATGAAATTAAAGAGAATAAGTCATAGGTCTGCTCACCGGCACCTTTGTCCCATTGGAATCAGAGACTAAGCTACATCAAGTAACCTACCTTGTAAATTTGTTACTTCCTTTTAACACTGAAAAAAAAAAAAGGTATTTTGGAGGAGACACTGCCTGGAGCCCTGTCTCTCTTGGAAAGTGTATGAAGTGTTTCCTGCCCCCAGAGGCCAACAGATGCCCTGTTAAGTCCCCCCCAGGATTGGGCCATTACCACTGGCAGAAGTGCACCCCACCACTTAAAGGTCAGACACCAGCTGGGGTCATCATCCTTGGCAAACATAACAGAAAACAGCTCAGAAACTTGAGTATAGATAAGGAGAGATGTATCCCGGGTCTGACGCAACACAAATTTCAAGGTTTTAAAGCCAGGCAGAAACACGAGCCTCCGAGCCTCCTGGTGGAGCCTCCCGGGTGTTAAAGTCAAGGCCTCTTGTTCCATTGTAAACTGCTGACTTTGTTTTCTTGTTTGTTTGCTTGTTAGATTGGTTTGGTTTTGCTTATTTTTCTGGCTTGCACCACTTGGCAGGTGGTGACAGAGACAGCACTGAGCTCTGAAAAGGCCTCTCCGTAAGTCACATGAAGGGAGGTATCTGGGACCCTTTCCACACTCGATCAAATGGAGTGCTCTCCTCCAAACGTTTGCGCTTTTCTTCTCTGGTTTAGGAGAAAGCCAAAACGAAAATTAGTCCTCTCCTCCTCATAGCAAGATGAACATCTGCATACATCTAGCTCAAGTGGGTAACTCTGAGGGACACTGCTTAATCTGTGGATACAGCAGTCAAAGGGATGCCCGGAAACAACCCTGCAACCCTATCACCACAGGAAGTAAGGACAAAGCCCCTGGGGCAGAGAGCACAACCCTCTAAAGTCTCCCTTTGCCCTGTCAATGCCACCCCTGCCCTTGATGACATCCTCAGCAATCAGAAAAGGTCAGCCAGGCCTTGCTGGTCCCAGAGATTATCATACTGACCTCTACCAGAGGTCCCTCTTATCTTTCAAGGTCTTCTGCCTCCCTTTTTACAAGGGAGAAGTTTAGGGTTTATTCTGCCCACTTCTTTCTGATAGACAAAACGTGTGATAAGAGTCACAAAAGTTTAAAGCATCATCTCCTCCCAGAAAGCGTTTACATTTTAAAAAGTTGTGGAAAGGTAGATGTTAGGATGTGGCAGAATGTATGCTTAGTCAGCACTCATGGGTGCAGCACTCATCCCTAACAACTAAAAGGAAACGAAGAAAACAGGTTTGTATTTAATACCAAGCAAGTGATCCCTAGAGGTGACTTTTTGGGAGCCCTGTTTTTCAAATGGAACATATGTTATAGTCCTGCAATTGGCTTTGGTAGCTGGGCCATGGACCATGGAAAGAAAGAAAGAAAGAGTTATAAGGAAGCTTGGTAAAATGTCAGTCAACTGTCTACCGTTCAAGTGCAACAGATGGAAGCTGAACATAATGGTTTATACCTGTAAGTAATCCTAGCACTTGGGAGGTAGAGCTAGGAGAAATCCCATGAGTCTGGGCCAGGCTAGGCTATAGGGTAAATCTGAAGTCAGCAAGCACTACTGTCCTAGTTAGGGTTTTGATTGCTGTGAAGAGACACCAAAGAAACTCTTCCAAAGGAAAACATTTCATTAGGGCTGACTTACGCTTTCAGAGGTTTATTTCCCTGTCCTCATGGTGGGAGATGGTGGTGTTCAGACACACATGGTACTGGAGACGTGGCTGAGAATCCTACATCTTTCCAGCAATAGAAAAATGGTCTGAGGGTCACACTGAGTGAAGCTTGAGCAAAGGAGACCTCAAAGCCCACCCCAACAGTGACACACTTCCTTCAACAAGGCCATACCTGCTAATAGTGCCACTCTCTGTGTGCTTATGGGGGGGGGGACAATTACATTCAAACTGCCACAGCTACATAACAAGACCCTGCCCCAAACGACGAAAGAAATGGAGATGCCCTTGCTTATTATACTTCTGTGAGTAAAGAGTTGAGCTGGAGAGCATTCTACCCAAATCCCCAAATGCCTTAATTTTTAAAATTGGTGAATTCAAAGAGAGTGTGTGGTAAAAAGCAGTCATTGTTTATTTCCTTTTCAAGGCATGAGGGGAAGTAAGGATGGTAAGGATGGCTCTACCACGCTCTGTTGTCAATGCTAAGAACTGTAGCTTAGGGTGAAAACATGTTCCGGGGGCCACCTCCTGGCCTTCAGATTGCACGGTTTCAGCAGAGACAGAAAAGGGGTAGTCACCCTTCCCAGTTATATCCACAGGTGTGTCTCCTAGGTGATCCTAAATTCTGTCACAGATAAACCATCAGAGCATCCAAGAGTACCTCCAGAGAGAAGAATGTGGGACAGCTGAAGGGAGTAGGCCAAAGACACAATTTATTTTTGTATCTGTGTATGTATGTGTGTAGGTGCCCATAGAGATGAGCAAGACCCTTTGATTCCCTGGACCTGACTGATGTGGAAGGAAGAGCTCCATGCAGTTCCCCTGAAAGAGCAGTCTTCCCCATACTCCGAAGATCAGTGTAAGCTCATAACCACCACTGAGCCGTCTCAGCCCTATTTGATTCTGCAGGGGGACAAGGTCTTGCTAAGCAGCCCACACTGGCCTTGAATTTGACTGATTCCCCTTCCTCAGCCTGCTCAATGCTAGAATTACAGGCGTGCATGAGAGTCTCGAGAGTCAATTTTAATTATGAGTCAGAAATTAACAAGAACAGTTAGTGATGGGGGAAGAATGGGAGCTCCGCCTGCCTTGTCAAGGAAATGAGATCCAGGGGAAGACTACAGTGAACAGCCCATAGTCAAACTGCTGAGGGCAGAAGCATCTTGAATGTAAAGTTGTTTTGGACTTGTATATGCATAATTAAAAATTTTGGAGACACAGACCAAGTCTAAACACGCAATTTATTTGTAATTCATATACATGCACACACGTAGCCTGAAGGTAATTTTCTAGAATGTTTGTGCACCTGCATTTTGACTGTGGCCCACCGCATGAAATCAGGTAGAAACTTTCTATTTATAGTATCAGATCCGTGACCAAAGACTTACAGATTTTGCAGTGTTTGAATTTCATATTTCCAACTGAGGATGCTTAATTTGTATTTTAGTGTTCACCTGGATGTATGATTGCATGCCACCTGTATAAGGTACCCCTAGAGGCCAAAAGAAGGAATCAGAACCTTTGGGGCTGGAGTTACAGACTGTTGTGAGCTACCATGTGGGTGCTGGAAATGAATCAGGTCCTCTGCAAGAGCAGCCGGTGCTCATAACCGCTGAGCCACAGCTCCAGCTCCTTAACCTGTATTTTAGAAGAGACGCAGTATTTGTGCCCAACCTCTGTGACTACATTGCCATTCCCTGGACTATAAATCCTATATAGGCAGAAAGTTCTTTCTCTGTTTCGTTCAGTGGCCTTCATTCACCCAGCACCTAGAAGAAAGTATGGCATATGTTTGGCACACAGGACATGTTTACCAAATGAACAACTAGATTCTTGTAATCTTGAACAAGCCAGGAAGTCCACTAGGACTTCTTCACTGATCTGTTTGATGGCATGACTTCTTCATTCTAAAGAGCACAAGCAAGTGCCTGGTGTGACAGAAGCTGAGGAAGGGTATGGTGAGAGTTGCAAGGCGGGGGAATACAGACAGGAAACTTGACACACTAGCAAATTCATAGATTGAATTTGCAAGAGCACTATAGGAGCAACAGTAGCCACCACTGTCCAGTGGACGTTGATTTAAACAGAGCAGGAAAACTGTTTAAGCAACATTGTTCCTTTCTGGCTTCAGCTGAGGGGGCTAAGGAGGGTGAGGCATTAGCTGCATATGGAACACCAAAGAAGGAAAGTGGAAGGAGGTTAATGAATAAGGACAGACAGGTCAAAGAAGACGATGAAGAAAGAAAGGAGGAGAAAGAAAGCTGATTCTGAAGTAGTTATTATGTCTTCTACTGAAATGAAGGGGAAAAGGGGACTATGGTGGAACACATTTGTCACACTAGCATTAGTGGTGTAAGGACAGGAAGGTCGAGAGCCTAAGATTAGTCTGGGCTCCAAAATGAAACTCTATCTATCCCGGGCTTTTAAGATAAATAAAATTCAGTTAATTTAAAAAAATAGTAGAAGGAAGGCGGGGCAGAGCTGGAGTCTACATCTGGAACATTCAGGTGTTAGCCTCATGGGAGGTCATAGGATGACTGGTCATCCTGTAAGGGGCTGGAGAAACCATGGGTATTTTTCCTGTTTTAGCCCCTAACCATAAAGTGACTTGTTTTGCTCAACTTTGAGTTCCCATCATGATGTGCTGCTTCTCCACAGACCTAAAGGAACAGGGAACGTGATATCATGTGTCAGAACCTATAAACTATGAGCCACAGTAAGCCTTTTCTCTGTGTAAGCTGACTACATGAGGTACTTGGTTTTTATTATAGAAAGGTGACTAACAGGGACAGAGAACAAAAGTCTGCAGAGGGTCTTATCTACAAAGGAAATTTCCTGGATTTTCCCTGCTAGTTCTAACTCTATGTGGTTTTATTGCTTTCACTGAAGGCATCTTAGCCTGAGATCCATTTAAAACTGACTGAAGGATGAGCAAGTAATTTCTTCATGAACGTCATTCCAAAAGTGGTGGGACAGGGCAGGTGATAGAAGGAGAGAAAGCTCAAGGACAGATAATTCAGACGGCATTGTCAAGAACAAATTGAGCCCCTTTCTGTCAGGACTTCTGAGGAGTTAATGAAAGCGTCTCTCAATTGCTTACCTAAGGAACTGTGGTCAACTCTTCTACACCAATAGGCTGTGTAAAATCACACAGCCAGCTCTCATAGGCATCTCTTGTCCCCACACAGCTGAGCCTGAGGGCAGCTGCTGAATGAAGTCACATGTTCAAATGCATGGGTACTGAACCCATCAAAGCCTGGAGGAAATAGGTCAGCGTAACAGAGGTGGGGCTGGGGACGGTGGTGTAGGAGGGATCTTCTGTATTTTGTGTTGCTTTCATTGGTTAATAAAGAGACTGCTGGGGCTGGAGAGATGGCTCAGTGGTTAAGAGCACTGACTGCTCTTCCAGAGATCCTGAGTTCAATTCCCAGCATCCACGTGGTGGTGGCTCACAATCACCTATAAAGAGATCTGGTACCCTCTTCTGACCTACAGGCAGGGTGCTGTATAAATAAATAAATAAATAAATGAGACTGCCTTGGCCTGTAGGATAGGTCAGCCCTTAGGTGGACAGAGTA
>JAQHUG010000267.1:1013951-1025446 GCA_028555095.1 Dicrostonyx torquatus | reverse complement strand
CTGGATATAAGTGAAGTTGGCATGTGTCACAGGATGTCTGGAGCCTGCTTCTAGTTCCCATCTTAATTCAGAACTGGCCTTTGTTCTGCAGAAGAACTACAGAAGTCTATGAAGGATATGTTATTTCCTAGTCCTGTAATGCCGTGGGAAACAAGCTAGACACCTGCGGCCTGGGTTGGTCAGCATTCTTTCAAGTCATGCCACCTTAACTCCTGTCCTCCCCTGCCCCCTGGCAAGTACACAGCTCTCTAGAAATGAAGTCACTTTAATGTGCAACCCTGCCACCTCTGGAGACTCTGTGGTGTAGAGACGTTCAACCTACAAGACCTCTGCTAGAGCTCAGGAAACAGCCTCATGGAGCAAAGGAAATCAGAAGCACAGAGACCAAGATGTTTGCATGTGCCACACTGGTAAAGCTGAGTTGGGTAAAACAAAGTCTAACCCACAAAAGATGATTGTTTTATTTCTCAGTGACCACTGTGTGTGTGTGTGTGTGTGTGTGTGTGTGTGTGTGTACACTCCCACGTCAGTCGTGAAGTATTGATAAATGTTACTAAGCACATGGGGAGAAAACACTTGAATCTTTCTAATAAAACTCAGCAATGATTAGCTTGTCACAATTAGAATCTCAGTTGTCCTTTCCAAAATTAGATGATCTTCTTAAATGGAGCAATTGAAGTCTAATCAAACACAAAGATGTGAGGTTTCACTCAAGAATCAATTTTTTGTTGTTGTTGCTTTACAAGACAGGATTTCTCTGTGTAACAGTCCTGGCTGTCCTGGAACTCGCTTTGTAGACCAGGCTGGCCTCGAACTCACAAAGATCCGTCTACTTCTGCTTTCCCAGTGCTAGGATTAAAGGCGTGCACGACCACCGCTCAGTTTAAGAATCAACTTCTAAATTCAACAATTATTTTAGTGCCTAGGTCCTGCTTACTTTCAATCGAAAGAAATTGATAAACAATTGTTTAAATATCAGATATACCCATCAAAGCATTTGATATATCCTCATAAAGTGTACTTTCTCAACAATTTTCATTATCTACTTTGAGACATCAAAGTATAAAGGACTTGAAAAATAGGCCAGGCAGTGATGGTGCACGCCTTTAATTCCAGCACTCGGGAGGCAGAGGCAGATGAATCTTTGTGAGTTCGAGGCCAGCCTGGTCTACAAAAGCTAGTTCCAGGACAGGCTCCAAAGCTACAGAGAAACCCTGTCTCAAAAAACCAAAAAAAAAAAAATGTAATTTAAAGGACTTGAAAAATAAAGCCATCAATAATGCAACCAGAGTCGACTTTGCATGACTTAGCCAGTCATCTTGTTATGCAGGAGACAACAGTGTCCAGTAGCAATAGGACAGGAAGGAGTGAGCATCATCAACCCTCTTTCTAGCCGATGTCCAGATCGCCACCGGAAGACTCATCGAAGGCTGATCAGAAGACTCATCGAAGGCTGATCTGGGAAGAGTCTAACATGTTCTTTCCCTTGACCTTCCAGAAGTAAAGGAAAGACTATCTTCAGGTATGGTGTGCCAATGTCTAAATGAAATACCTCCACTAAGAACTGGGTACTTTAAAACGATAATAATTTCTATTCCACTTAAAGGGTTTCCATCACGTTTTCATATTCATTCTTGTTTTCTCTTCTCAGCCCTGCAAATCTTTGTTTAATAACAACCCAGTCTCTGAAATCCAGGCTGAAAATCCCCCCGACACAGTGAGATGCCATGTTGAGGTGCAACTCAGTACTTGAAGATGGTCAGAGAAAAACAGGTGTGTCCTACTGCACCACTGCCCCTTCAGGGCTGAGAACAAACAGGCAGGAGAGGTGCAGGATGTTCGCTAATCTGAGAAGGGTGTCTGGGTAGGGGAGAAGTCTAAGGCTGTTGCTTTCTAGTAGGAGGCAGCTTCAGTGACTATTTTCTGCACACTGGCATCCACGCAAAGTTAAAGGGAAGGTGCTTTTCTGTTCCCATGGGTCTCAGGTACTGAGGTCCTTGACATGTGCTCATGTCCATGCATACACACTCAGGGGTTCCTCTGTTCGCCGCAGTGCACACAATTAAACCATGGCGGAACAGACTACACAACAATCCTCGGATCTCATGTTGTATCAGGCACTGAATGAAGAATCCCCTGAGCCCTACTATAGCAAACTTGATTAGTCTTACTTTAAGATGTCCCATGGAGGTTGGTTGATTCCACTTCTTGGGCTCATGAAGTGAAAACAAGACACATTCAACATTTTTAAGTAACAAAGCATGAGAGAGTCCGTTTTACAGATCAAAGGATGCCAAGTTACCTGACCAGGGAGTGGATTTCAGAAGAACAGAGCCCTGTTTTGAAACTGAGCCAGAATTCAAAGTGGAGTTTTGCCAAAAATCACACAAAGAAAAATTTTGTTTCATTTAGAAAATTGCTAGTTTTGAGTCGCAGTGTTTAAGTATGAAACCCAAGTATCTATTGAAAGTAACTACTGAAAAGAACAATGTTCTTTAACGATGGTGTTATTTCAGACAGCATCTTAGCTCACAAATATCCCAAAGGAAGTGTTTCCTATTTTCTGTACAAGTATGAATGTCTGCCTGTTACTGAAACATTCTCATGTAATGTTGAAATATTATTGTCTTCTCATTTCTTATCAAAAACAAAACAAAAACTGTCACATGAAAAGATGCTGAGCAAGTGGAGTAGGTTTGGGGCTGCAGTTTTCAATTGTGGGCTGAGGATCCCTGGGTGTCCCCGAGATTGCTCAGGACAGCTGCCGGGGCCTCCCTTCTCCTATCACACAGCTGTGTGGAGCCGGTCTCCCCAGGGCAACATTGAATCCAGCTGTTTTTCCTTAGACCAGACATGAAAAGGGACTTGCTAAAATGTAACACAATGTCATTCTTCTCACTAAACTAGCTTTTACTTTGCACACATAAATTTGATGTTTTTGTTAACATGTAATAGGTGTCATATTATAACCTTAAAATGAAATGCTAAAAAAAAATGTTAACTTTGCCCTATTTTCATTCTAATATGTTAAATAGCAACAGGCACAATTCCAGCAGAGACTCTGTTGGAATTTCTGAAGGGATTTTGGTGCTAAAGATTGTGAGGCTGGCTGAGTTAAGGGAATAAACATTCATCAAAAGAGAAAGCAAAACATAGTATAAAAACAAATAATAGCAATGGAATTGGTATTAAAATGAAGAGATCAGCCGGGTGGGGGTGGCGCACGCCTTTAATCCCAGGACGGGAGGCAGAGGCAGGCGGATCTTTGTGAGTTCGAGACCAGCCTGGTCTACAAGAGCTAGTTCCAGCGCAGGCTCCAAAGCCACAGAGAAACCCTGTCTCGAAAAACCAAAATAAATAAATAAATAAATAAATAAATAGATAGATAGATAGATAAAATGAAGAGATCAGTGTCTCAGTTAAAGGAAGAAAGAATCAGAAAGAAAAAATATATTTTCAGAAAATCCAGGAAGGGGAAATGACATTTCAGGCAAAAGGCTCATATAAAAGACAAGAGAATATGGGAAAATAAAATTCAGACAAGTGCCTTTTCTTTTGAGAGTATTGTGGGAATTTGTTGTGGAGGTTTGTGGGGGTATTTGCTGCAGTTCACCCACAGAGAGAACTTTCAGAGGAAGAGAATGTTACAGTACAAGCGATGATATTGATGGGCTAAAATATCTGTGGATTGACAAAGTTTTAGTAAAATTAATTTAAGACCTTTAAGTCAATGAATGGATTTTAATTAACAGACACCTCAGGGCACAATCTAAATGTTGGGTAGTAGTGAATTGGTCACGCAAACTGCTATGCCCTTCTGATGACAAATCCTGCCAGTTGCTTTCTACGATACAGAATGACTTGAAAAATGGTCACAAATGAGAAAGTAGTGTTAGAATAGAATATTTGAAAGTCTAGAAAAAGGATGGGGAGGCTTGACATCAAAATGCTGATATTGCTTATATGTAAACGATGTGATGATTATTATTATACTTTGTCCTTATATGGATTTACATTTCCACAAATAAGAACGATGATAATAACTTGACAATAAAGTTACTTTGTAGAGCTGACATTCTTGTCCCCTTGAGACTTCTGAGTTGGAACCCATTCCACCCCCATCAGCCACTACCAGGGGGAAGTCAGTCTCTTCCTCTGCATTCATATTGCTTGTGGATTCAACGGTTCCAGGATGCGCTAATTGATTTTACTCTGCAAATGGAGAACCAGATAGTTTGGAGTAGCATGATGAAGCTCCTGAGATAATGAACTCACATGAGCGTGCAAGTATACCCTCCGGGTTCCCTGTAAGAGCCTTTTCCTCTGTGGCAGGAGACTTTACAAGTACTTATACTGAATAATGTATTGCTCCAATGGCATACTAGATACCTGACATGACTGTTGCCATGGAAACATCAATGTCCACACACAGTTTAATTCTATTTCCAGAAGCTAAAATAAAAGTTTGAATTATCTTTATGTCACAGATGTGGAAATGTAGGTATTTGAAAGCTAAGAAGCTGGTCCCGGTCCCACAGCAAATCTGAAGAAGAGCTGGGCTGAGTCAGCTGATGCTCAGGCCACTCTACTCTTAACTGAGGTTAGAACGATTTGCAGATGTTTTAAGTGTGAGTGAGGTGGGCAGGGATTGCCCACTAGGATGACACCAGAACAACATATACAAGTTCAAAGTGGGCACTGGTGGCATTGCTACCTGGAGCAGTTCCATAGGAAAAGGAAGGTGTGATTCAGTTTCTCAGCTCAAAGTTAATCTTAGGAGTGGAAGCCACCAAACCACCAAAGAATAGTCCTCTGGCTAGAGACTCTGACTGAACAAGCAGAAGTCTGGGCCAGCAGGAAGGAAAAGAGGCAGAGAGTGCACCAGCCAGGGAGAAGGGCTGGGAAATATTTAGACCTCTTTGTCTAAAGTAGACCCCATGAAGAGCACACAGTAGGAGGTGGATGGGAAGGTCAAGAGATTTTGAAGTAGTAATTACCAAAGGCTGTAACAGTGAGCTTGTTTCTCTTCTTTTCTGGTGGGTCATTTGCAAATATCACTTTCGGATACCCACTTAGGTCTAAGGGGGGAAAAAAAGAAATGAAAAAAGATCTGAATAGAGAATAGCAGCATTTTATATAGAGGTTATAGGCTAAGAAAACAAAGTAATAAATAGTCAAAGGCTAAAAAAGGAGCTGAAATATTATTCCATGAAATTAATATAAACAATGTCTCTGCCTGGTCTTGGTCACATTGTAATAAATGATACTAATTTTGCTTCACACAAATAGCAAAGGATAATTAGGAGAAAAGAGTCTAACAGCTAGAGGATTCAACTGTTTATTCTGGCTCTGGAGAGTAGCAGAGACCTCTGGACCAGAAGTCTGCATATGTTGTTCTATGAAGCGTTAAACGGGACGCTTTCCAGGTTTTGCAGGCTACAAAGGACCTCTTCCCAAATGTAAAGTCACCCAGCTTAGCTTAGCCACTCAGAAACATAAATTTCTGTGCCCGGCTATGAACTATTACACCAAGGCTAAGTGCCACAAAGGGTAGCAAGGCAGGAGGGAAAGTGTGAGGCCATCAGTTCTTGGACCTCTCTCCCACTTGGGTCAGGTTGCTCACACTGGATCTCTAGCCACTGGAACAGCGGCTGGCATGTATGCTTGTAGACTCTGTGAATGACAATTGTATTCGGATGACTGGGAAAATGTTACAATGTCTCTACCTCTCCCCTTCATCTTTGTAAGAGGAACCTACACAAAGATTTGTGTCGACTCTTCTCCACATCCTAGAATTCACAGGAACTGACCCTTGCTTTCTTCTGTCCGATCAATGATCAAATGACTAAATATCATGATTTGAAGCACCATGTGCTTTATAGGGATGAGTGTCTAGGTATACAAATCAGTGCATGGCATTGAGAATTTAGCTCGGGCTTGGCATGACTGAGAATTTGGGTTCTATCTCCAACACTGAAAAAAAGAGTTTTGTTTATAGGCACACATCCATAACTGCACTGGGAGGGGGTTAACATGCCACAGAGGCCTCTTTTACGTGAAACTGTTGTGGCTAATGGGCCCTGGATATTCATTTACGAAGAAGAAGGAACTGTCTTAGAGCTAACTTGGTGCTGGTGTGTCTAACAAGTCATTAATCATAACCTACATATACCACTAAAAGGTGCTATATTGACTTCTTATGGGTAGAAAATAGAATTCTGGGGAAGGTTGATTAATTTTCTCAAGTTCCCAAAAACAAGTAGGTTTCAAACCAAGTCTCTCTATCTTAACTTGGGCTCTTTAGGCAAAAGCTGTGTTTGCTAGAGGTTGAGTTTCTGGCTCTGCCTACAACTTCCGCTGTGACCTTTGTGATGATCATATCCAAAAAAAATATAAGTAGATTCCTCCTCTGGGACCAGAAAATCCCCTAAGCTTTATAAGATAGGACCACAGCATTTGTTGGTGTTCAATACATATCTGACATTTTGCTGAACCACACGAATTGAAGGACAGTCCTGAGCAAGAAGGAAGTGTGTGGAAGAAAAGCCCAATTTATCAACCCTTGAGTGTCTACCAGGAAGGAAAAAGAAGTGTGTGAACTACTATTCAGTGGTGTCCTTGGGGGTGGAAATACGGCCAAGAGGGAACAGAGATTCGAGGAGAAGTTCCCAGCTTCTGGAAGAACATTAGGATTTGGTCAGTGAGGTCCAAAGAATTGTTGGTTTCATTTTTGTTAGGAACAAAACTTGAGTTTGAAATTCCATACACACCAGGCGGTGATGGCACACGCCTTTAATCCCAGCACTCGGGAGGCAGAGACAGACGGGTCTCTGTGAGTTGGAGACCAGCCTGGTCTACGGCTGGAGGGGTCGGGGGAAGAAATTCCATACACAAATGCAAAACTGTTCTTAGAATAGTTCCCTGGCACCCATCGGGCCAGCTTAGTGCTGGGTTTGAAGGTTCTTGCTTTTTCATCTTCCTCGTACACAGAGACGCGAGTCACACTGCTTGCTCTTTGTCTTCTGCTCTGTACAGTACTTACCAGCTGAAGGTTCTCCTGGGCAGAGGGGGAGAGAACTCCAGGCACGATTTGATCAACTTACACAGTCAGGAGTATGCATCTCTCCATTTTTGGTTCCGGCGCTCTCTGAGAAGGCTCTGCTCTCAAGCAGACTCTCGTCATGTGCCACCCTGACCTTGTAACAAAGACTAGTAATTTGAAGTAGTGAGGCCTGGCCTGCTTCATCCGCCACCACTGTCCCCAGACAAAATCCAAATGCCACACTCCTGAAATCCCCAAAGATAAAAGTCCTGGGGTTTGAAATCCTGAAAATTACAATCCCAGAGGATCAAAATCCTGAGTTCTAAAATAGAAGCCCTCCCCCAACACACACACACACACACACACAATACCCATAAAATCCACAGAAGGCCAAACTCTGTGCTGTGCTCGGTCAAACAACCCAGGAGCGATGAAGGCCTCTGCTCTAACTTGATGACACTGCAAATTTTAATGAATCAAAGCTGCCTTTGCCTGAAGAATCCAGTAAAGTTCCTGGCTGGGTTCAAACGTAATTACGCACGCGGGAGCTTCTGAGAGCACACAGTCATGCTGCTGTGCAGTCCCCAGAAGCACTTGTGGAAACCTGTGGTCTGTGCAAGTGGAAAATGCTGGGTGGAATCTGCCACACCCGCAGGACACAGCCCAGAAGTTTGAAAGCGTGCAGACTAGACAATGCTGCGTCAGGGCCACAGAAGATCGCCAAACCGAGAAGAAGGCAGTTATGAATATATGTCCTAAGGAAACACAGGCCCAGAAGGAAGAAAAAAACAGAAGCCAGCATTTTGTTGTTGTCATTGTGTGAGATTGTGCCACAAAGGCCGCTGACTTAGTTAGGGTTACTATTGTTGTGTGAAATATCATGACCAGCCGGGCAGTGGTGGCGCACGCCTTTAATCCCAGCACTCGGGAGGCAGAGGCAGGCGGATCTTTGTGAGTTCGAGACCAGCCTGGTCTACAAGAGCTAGTTCCAGCGCAGGCTCCAAAGCCACAGAGAAACCCTGCCTCGAAAAACCAAAAAAAAAAAAAAGAAAAAAGAAAGAAAGAAAGAAAAAGAAAAGTAGCTGATTTGAAAACTGTAGATAAATGGTTATACAGTCTTTGTATCTTAAGATTTTTTTATATAATAGCTTTTGGTAATTAACACAGAATGTGTGTCATAGAAAATGCAGCCATTTGAAACATAGCAAAAAAACAAAACTTCCCAAAATGTGAATATTCATCCTAAGAGAATTCTCCTTAAAGTCCATGATTCCAGGAAGGAGGTCACGAAACACAAGCCGTTTGTGTGATCTGCAAGAGTGTGTGAGCTGCTTTGCCCCTGAGAATGGTTGGATGGAGCTCCAGCCTATTCCCAATTGGATAGGAAAAGGCCCAGCTGGCTGGGATCACTGGGTCAGGTCGGCATGTCCAGGCCCCAGGAGACTGGGGAGTGGGTCTCCACGTGGCCCTCACACCTGCAGGACTCAGGGTCCCATCTTCCCACCCTATGAAAACCTGTCACGTGGTGATCTGTTACTTGGAAAACATCCAATTTCCATATTCATTCTGTAATCATTTACTATATTTAAGACGACTGTGTTTTCAAAGACAATTATTCCGAACAAAGGACGTTTTCTCATTTTGTGGTATGAAAAATGTATAAAAGCAGTAAAAATTGCATAGATGTCACAGATTGATAGCCAGTGTTGGGAAGGCACCTGTCTTCAGAAGAGTGAAGGGTGCTTATGCACCGAACACTGTGTTGTTCTCGGAATGGCACCATGTGCAGCAGAGTGGAAGGAAACCAAACTCAAAAACTTGGGTAAACTTTTTCTCCCTGTGTTAACTTTCCTAGGCCTTGTTATGTCTTAGGGATAATAGTTTGCTCTTAGATTTGTATGGGGGTGGGGAGGCTTAGTCTCCTATAACAAATACCATTGGCTAGCTAGTTTAAATAATGAATAGTTATTTCTCATAATTCTGAAGACTTAAAAGTCCAAATCCAAGGTGCAGGGAGACTTCCGGTCTGATTCCCCAGATCTGCTTTCTTGTTTTTTCATGCTGTGGGGACAGGTCAGCTCCCACGTCCCCGCTAGTCACACCTAGAGGATTCCATCTTCACAGCTTCCTCAACTTCCTGAAACTCGCCTACTACTAGCAATATATTGAGAAGGAAGGTTTCAGTCTATAAATTTGAGGCAACACAAACATTCAGCCCATGGCAAGGCGTAGACAAAATGACATTTTAAAAAGTATCTAGACTATAACAGATTCTTTCAAACCTCAGATGTCCCTGGCACTATTGTCACTGTCAGTGTAATTACCTCCCCTAATCTCCACACTTAGACTTTGAACGCTNNNNCCTCTACTTCCTGTCTGGTTTTCCCACCTATACTACCTGCCTGGCCAATCAGCATTTATTTAAAACATGATTGACAGAATACAGAATTGTCCCGCACCAGCTTGCCTAACAAGCTTAAGTCCCTGGGTTCTGTCCTCAGCTCAGGGGTGTGTGGGGGAGGGTGGAGAATGCCCTACAGGCCTGCCTACAGCTGGATCTCATGGAGGCATTTCCTCATCCGAGACTCCCTCCTCTCTGATGACTCTAGCTTGCCATGTTGACATAAAACTAGGCAGTACAGTAGCTGTCCATTGTGCAGCAAGCAAGAGCAGTTTAGATTGCAAGCATGGGCCAGCACTCACCTGTACACGAGCATGGGCCAGCCCTCACCTGTACAGTTGCCTATAATCTGCTTTTTCATAAGGCAGATTAGCCTTTATGTGGAAGGGCTGTCCCTCCCACTCACTCCCCCCCTTTTCAGTTTTATATTTTCTATCATTTTAAATTTCCAGGTTTTTTTTTCATAATTTTCCATGGCCCATCCTTTCATCTTTCCATCACATTCAATACTGGAGGTATAAAATATGATCTGTAGAGACCCCTGCTGCTTTGTGTGGGACTTCAAACCACCGCTGGGGTAGATGCTCATGAGAGCAGGTGACTGAAGAGATCAGAAAAGGATGTCGGATTCCCTGGAGCTAGAGTTTCAGGCGGCTGTGGGCCACCAGCTCAGGGGTTGCACACACCTGCAGTCGTACCTGTCTTTCTACATGAAGGCTGGGAATCCAAACTCAGGTCCTCATGCTTTGTCTTGGTCAGTGTTCTATTGCTGTAAAGAGACACTATGACCATGGCAGGCCTTATAAAGGAAAACATTTAATTAGGACTGGCATACAGGTTCGAAGGTTTAGTCCATTATTGCCATGGTGAGAAGCATGACGGTGTACAGGCAGACACGGTGGTGGGAGAGGTAACAGAGAGTTCACCAAATCCTCAGACAACTCTGCAGCACTGGAGCTGGCTTCTGAAACCTCAAAGCCCCACCCCCTCTCCCTATGATGCACTTCTTCTAACAAGGCCACACCTACTCCAACAAAGCCACACCTCCTAATCCTTCTCAAATATCGCCTCTCCCTGACAAATAAGCATTCAAATATATGATCCTACGGGGATCATACCTGCTTGTGTAGCAAGCACTTACCAAACGAGTCCCTCTATCATGTTTTTATGTTTCTCAAATAAATTATTTAAAATATAAATACATGTAGTTTTCAAAATTATTAAATTATTTTTCTGGAGTTTTACTTGTGGAGTTTCGACGTCTTGGTCTTTCAGCATGGGGTTGGAGCATTTGATAGTGTACCTTTCCGACATTTTCAGAGTCAGGCAGGTTTCAACCCAACATGTAGATGAAGACTGATGTACTGCAAGAGTTTACATCCACCCCAAGGTTACAGACATGAAGAAGTAAGCCATCCAAATGGAAAACTCAACAGCAGGTTGGCTGAGGTGAGAGCCTACGGAAAAGTCAGAAGACTTCAGGAATGAGCAAGGAAGGGAAGAGATGGAAGATCTGACTGGTGGCGTGGACTTGTGTTTATACAACAGATCCCAAGGGAAATGGGGCTAGATTGCAAAGCCATCCAAAGGACTATTTATCATCAGGATAAGAAGAAAAGTAGTCAGTGAGTGCCTGCGTCAGATGCTCTGTGGGAACTCAGATTGCAGAGTCACTAGGGAAGCTCGCAAGAGACATCTTTGCTGTGGTTCAGTGGTCAAAGGTGAAAGAGTACCGTGGGACTTGAGCTTCATGAGTACAGCAATTTCTTTATTTATTTTGGATGAAGTGTCTGAAGGGGAAGATTAAACAGTGTTGGCTGGCTACTAATAGCATGAAACCAATCCAAGGGAAAGGCCATTTCTACCGTATCAAGCTTAGTAAATATAGTAGTTCCCTGTTTTAGAATCAAAAAGATCCATTTATATACTGACTTCTTTATACATTGGTGATAAGATCTTGGCAAATCACTTATTTCTTCATGTACTTTGGCTTCTTTTTTTTGGAAAGTGAGAACCGTCGGGTTCAAGGTGCTTTATGATTTACAGTCAACA
>JAQHUG010000267.1:985310-996071 GCA_028555095.1 Dicrostonyx torquatus | reverse complement strand
ACACCCAATTACATTCTCTCTCTCTCTCTCTCTCTCTCTCTCTCTCTCTCTCTCTCTCTCTCTCTTTTTTAAGCATTAAGAGAGAGAGAGCTCCTGCAGCACTGGACAGGTTCCAAAGCTACAAAGAAACCCTGTCTCAAAAAACCAACAACAAAAAAGAAAGAACGAAAGAAAGAAACACTCCATTTGTGCCAAATATTTTTTAATCCTGGGAAATGGTTGGCTGCATTTCCAATATTTTCCAAGGCTATTCTTACTCACTTTCTTGGTGCACCTCTCAGCATTAGTAATTCTGACTCACTGGATGTGCAACAAAAATGGGAAATGTAATCTAAATACATTATCTTGGCTATGAGACAGTAGTATCTTGAACATACTGTTATTTAGTTGATGAAAATCTCAGGCTGAAAGCTCCCCATCCTCCCTGGATGGTTTCATGCCCACAAAGGCAAGTTTCATAGAGCTTTTTTGTTGTTGTTGTTTTGTTTTTTTGAGACAGGGTTTCTCTGTAGCTTTGGAGCCTGTCCTGGAACTCTTGTAGACCAGGCTGGCCTTGAACTCACAGAAATCTGCCTGCCTCTGCCTTTTGAGTGCTGTGATTACACAGATCTCTTTAAAATGGCTGATATGGTAGGCTCTGTTTAAACACACCGAGAAGCCAGGTCAGGCTGCACCACTATCAAGACTGAGCTGCTACTGTAACATCACAGAACAAACAATACTTTTGCCCCCACTCTACGTTCCTTCAACCCTTCATTCTGGAGACCTTGTGAGTACAAGGTGTGGTTCAAGAGAAATTTCCAAGAACAACAAAAGAGTAGCAACAGTTAGAAACACTAACATTAACTTTACAGCCAAGCTGGGCAGCAAGGCCTGGACTCCTGAGTCAAGACATAAAAATCTCAAGCTCAAGCCCCCTGAGTTGTTCAAAGAGATCTTATCTTAAAATAAAAGGGGGGTAAGGTGGAGGCAGGATGATGCCCAGTGAAGAAATGCCTGGTTAGCAGATGTGACACTGTGGATTCAGTTTCTGACACCTCAAACCTTTTCAACTGTATCATCTATGCAAGTGTATACAAGCAGAAGATATAGCTGTTGGTATTCTAAAAATGACAATCTCACCTTTATACATCACTGAGAAATCCCAGACAATAGTATTTGTTCAAATCCTTTCTCAGTACTTGCTTATATGTTATAGACTTCACCTGGTTTCCTGAAAGCGTCTCTTTCTAAGACAACCTTATTCTATCAGAATCTACATATTTTCTGAGAAAACAGTCTTCCCAGTATCTGTGGCTTTGTTCCAGCAATGTTCTCAGGAAAGGGTTCCCCAAGATGTAACCTCAGTGAGTGTTAGGACTCCCTGAAGGGGTTCTCTTCGTTTTTCTGTGTAGCAGGGCGACATCTTTCTGAGGGATGTGGTCACTAAATAGATTCTCGGTGACTGAGTTTGCATATATTCGACTGATCTTGTTTCTACCACTCAGTAGTTGGGAAAACTTGGGGAGGTCCTTTTAAGTTTCTATTTGTCCTCATGTACAAAATGAAGTCACTGAATAAAACCAGTGATTTAAAATACTTACTTACAAAGCCCCTACTTTAATAAGATGTTTTGTCAAAGCCTGAGCAATATAATATGACCAAAAGCTTAAAATAAAATAAAATTCCAATCAACTTACCCTGAAAATTTAAAAATTATTTTGTGTCCATTTGAGTATTAAATATACTAATTCCCATTTTTAAGTTATGGTTCTCTGGATGTCTGTACCTGTAGGAACCTTCCTGCAACCCTAAGCAATCCTACTGATAACTTATTTCTCCAAGGCTAAGTTTCCAAAGACAGACTAAATAATCACACAAGTAAAAATATATATAAAATAGAAGTGAGTGCTCAAAATAGGAAATGATTAGTTCTGGTCAGAGCATCAGGAGGAATCCTGAAGCTGTCTATGATACCAGCATTCGTTGCTGCGGGAGCTCCCTCACCTTTAGCCAAACAGCATGCCAGTCTCTCTTCTCACAGGGTCTTGAAAGTTCCTTCTATAAGCAATTTCTCTTGCCGTTTAAGTGACATGTTTTTGTAGACTGACTATTGTTGTTTCTTGGTTCTCCAATTTAGAATTCTCATTGGCTATTTATTATAGAATATCAGGATTTGCTGTTTGTAGTTCAAAATCCCATAGCATTACACAGCCATGACGCGTGCGCGCGCACGCGCACACATATACACACACACACACACACACAGAGAGAGTCATAGTACAGGTTTTGGTGGTTTCCACACATATTTTTATATTATGCTTACATAAATGTTACTTATGGCAGAGTCATGCAGTAATTCTGTGACAACTTGGATTTCTCCAGAGTCGGCTGTAGTGATGTCAACTGCCTACTTTTCTCTGAATCCATTGTTTATTTTCTTCCCAGACTATTTTTCAGAGATGGACATGACCAAACACATTAGATCACTCATTGTCTCTTCTTCTTTTTCCTTGAGGACTTCCTTAGATGTGTCTTCCGTTTCCTGCTCCACTGGACTCAGATGATATACGGACCTGCCAAACGGCAGCTGTGACAGTCCCTCATCACTACCACTCCAAGAATCATCTGCATAGAAATAGTTAAAGCTCCTGGGTTTTATGAGATCACTCGGAGGGTAGGGAAAGATGTCAGGGAACTTCAGCATTAGAGGTCAGAAGGGTAAGGCATGTTTCACTAAAGGAGACTAGAAAGGCTGACTTTGGAGACAGGAAAAGAACAAAGAATGTGATGGCCCTGTGAGCTAAGAGGAGTGTGTCCCTGGGCTCCTCAGCAAGGTAACCTTTTCCTTCTTAATTGCTTTCCCCTGATTAAGTCAGACCCAAGATAATCTCCCTTTTGATTAATTGAAAACCAACTACTTTGAGACTCTAAGTTATCTGCAAAAGCCCTTCCCCTTTGTCCCAAAACAAGTCATAGAACCCACACACAGGAGAAGGGGTTATTCAGGGCTTGACTAGGAGGGGGACATCTCAGTCAGCTTACCTCAAAGAGGTTCAGTTGGAAAGGAAACTGTGATGCCACAGAAGGGCAATAATGGCAGGAGCAAGGTCCCCTGGCAGGTCAGAGGAAATGGAAGCCATGACTAACCTAGGACACACACACACAAACAAACACACACACACACACACACACACACACACACTGGCTAGAGGGGGAACAGAGCAGTCACTGACCTAGGATAGACAGACAGACAGACAGAGAGACACACACATGCACAGACACATGCACACGCACACACACATGCACACGCACATACACACACTGGCTAGAGGGGAAACAGAGCAGTCACTGACCTAGGATAGACAGACAGACAATAGAGAGACACCCTGCACATGCACACGTACATACGTCCTGGCTAGAGGGACAACAGTAGTATGAGCACCTTGCTGGTTTAGCCCATCCTGTCACCTCCATCACCTTCAGAGGCACTCAGTGCTCTTTTGCTCCATGAGACAGATAAGATCCTCCCTGTCGGTTTCTTGCTGACCCCTCTCCCCAGGCCCAGCTTTCTGTACTCTCCATTTTGCTTAAGTTTGCTCAAAATTAACACGGACAATTTTTATTTGTTCTTGTCTCTTTTCCTGTTTCTTTTTGTTATGAAATTTTCTGCTAAAAATTAACTATGGAGAAGCAGAAGGTATAGCCACATCTGCGTAGAGCGGAGGGGAGTTAAAGGGAGGGATTGAGAGTGAATAGGAACAAAATACATTGTATGACATTCTTTAAGAATTAATAAAGATATAGTTTTAAAATTAACTGTGAGAGGGGCTGGAGAAATGGTTTAGAGGCTAAAAGCATTGACTGCTCTTCCTAAGGTCCTGAGTTCAATTCCCAGCAACCACATGGGTGCTCACAACCATCTGTAATGAGATCTGATGCCCTTTTCTGGCATGCAGGCAAACATGCAAACAGAACACTGTATACATAATAAATAAATAAATCTTAAAAGAAATTAACTGTGACAAAATAAACATATTACAAAAATGTCAGTTTATCCATTATAAGAATACAATTAGCAATGTTAAATGTATTCACATTGTTATACAACCAATTCAAAACCACTTTCCTATTAGGAAACTGAAGCTCTTTACCCATTAAAACAAGGAGTCTACCTTCTGACTTCTGGTGACTGCTGTTTTTCTTTCTGTTTCTATGGACTCTGATGGCTTTACTTATCTTGTATTTGTAGACTCAAACTGTATTATTTTCTTAGGATTGACATATTCGACTTACTATGTCTTCAAGCATGTGCTAGAATTTTTCTCTTTTAAGACTGAGTAAATTAAAAGCAATTGTTTTAATTTTATTGGGGTTCTTTTACTTTTGTGTTTATGAGATTCCCTCAGTTCCCTTTAACTATTTATTATTTTGGTGGAATTTTTAAAAAAGCAGAGATAGGCCGGGCGGTGGTGGCGCACACCTTTAATCCCAGCACTCGGGAGGCAGAGGCAGGTGGATCTCTGTGAGTTTGAGGCCAGCCTGGTCTACAAGAGCTAGTTCCAGGACATACTCCAAAGACACAGAGAAACCCTGTCTCTAAAAACCAAAATAAATAAATAAATAAATAAAGCAGAGATAAATGTATGCCCAATCTGTTGTTCAAAAGGAAAACTCTAATTTTACAGGCTACAAGGCCACTCTCTTTGGCTGATATGTTGTAACTACTGCCTATACCATTTCTAATTCAAACACTTAAGATTGTAGATGAGCCAGGCTATGTCAAGAATGTATATTGTCACATCCTCATCCTACAGGTCAGTGGCTGCACTTACTAGACCATCTCTGTCAAGGTCAAGTAACCTACAGGATAGTCAAGTTGGATTTGATTTTTTGAGAACCTTATAGATAAAACAAAACCATAGACATTGATGAAATTCTGAAGGGCTATAAAACCAAAGCCTGAGGCAAGCACATATTTGCAACTGCTTATTTTTCATTTCTTTCTTTTTTCCTTTTTCTTGGAGTACATAATTTGTTATATGAACCAGAAGGATTTGATCAAGATACACCTTAACTATTGATAGGCCTTGCTAAGTGATGGATGGACCATTGTTATTCTGTCTTGTAAAACTTGCCCAAATAATTGGCTTGTTCTTGACACTGTTTTGTTTTAGCAGTTGTATTAAAGCAATTTGATTTCTCTGTCCAATTTTTGCATGTGGAAATAAATCTGGCAGTCTTCTTATTGCATGTCAATGCTGAGCACTTAAAGTTCTTTTGCAACTGTTTCTAGCTTGATTTTCTGAGAAACTAGTGCAAATTCCTTTGTAAATCAAAGAATCAATAGCACTGATGTTACTTTTAAAAAACTCAGATGAATAGTCCCTATAAGACACTGTCATTGCTCTCGAAGGCTCCAAAGAAAGAATCTTGAAAATGAAAGTAAAGGAAACCATAAAATATTGTCCCAAAGGTTATGTGGTGGTGGTTAAAAGCCAGAACATGATTTGAGAAGTGAAAATTTGTTCTGGGAACAGTTCTACCATAACATAACGGGAACATGGGGACGAAGCCGGCCTTTCTCTGGTCATGGTTATTGACTTAAAAATTGATACAAACAAAACATATCAGGGCACTGACTGCAAATATATAGTTTAAACATATCTGCTCTTGGTATTGTACGCTTGGAAACCTCCAAGGATGAGAGACTAACAGATCATCTAACCCAATTACTAATTTCATGCTCAAGCTACTTCTAGAGCCCTAAAGAAATGAGAGCTCCTGGCATCGTGACTGATCTACCACACCTCATATAAGAAATCTAGAAAGTTGGGAACATGTTTTGGAGAATGATACCTTAAAATACAGCTCTTGCTAATGTTTGCAAGAAGGGTGCTTTCTTTCTTCTGTCCTTGGGAAAAGGTATTGACCATCATGGCAGAGACTAATAATTGTTCTCAGATTTGTTCTTCCTTCATCTCTAAGTATTCGCAATCCCCAGATCTTACCATTGTAGCATTTAATTGCTATTGGTGTGCAACAAACCAGCCCAACATTTAGAGGCTAAAACAACTTATTTTTTTTCGAGAGAGGATTTCTCTGTAGCTTTGGAGCCTGTCCTGGTACTAGCTCATGTAGACCAGGCTGGTCTCGAACTCACAGAGATCCGCCTGCCTCTGCCTCCCGAATGCTGGGATTAAAGGCGTGTGCCACCACCGCCCGGCAAAAGCAACTTTTTATCATGTTCACTAACTCTGTGGGTCAGAACTTCGGCCAGGTATTTACCATAAGGACTTGAGTGACTTCTAAATGAGCCAAAACAGTCACAGCTCCTGGTTTAGGAATGGCAAAGTTACACTGTGGAAGAGTGCATGGGCCTTGTAGGCACTAATACTTTCACTTTCAGGAAACGCAATTTGTACAGCCAATAAGTCCAAGCCAAAAGAAAGGATGAGGTGTGTTTACTGGCGGCAGGGGTGGGTGGGGGTGTCCCGTCTCTTTCTCATTTTCCTCCTATCTAACTTGGCTAACTGACTGGAGGTGCAGCAGCCATGGTGAATTCCCCATTACCACCGAGTACCACCGAAGCCTGCAATAGCCTGCTCTATAAGATAGAAAAATAAAGTCCCAACTTTGTATAGCTTACATTTTTTTGCTGCATATGAACAAGTGGTATTCATAATTAATGTAAACATCATTAATAAGGAAAGATGATAGAAATGCATCTTAGATTATTGGATCTATAAGACATAATAATGATTGTATGGTAGAGAACTTGACTGTGTTCCAAATGGTCACATATGAAAATCACCACATTTTCTCTTTTTTAATAATTTTTAAAATTTTGTTTTATATAAATTGGTATTTGGCCATGGGTGTTGGGTCCCCTGGAACTGAAATTACAGACAGCTGTGAGCTGCCATGTGGTGCTGGGAATTGAACTTTGGTCCTCTGGAAGAGCAATCAGTGCTCTTAACCACTGAGTCATCTCTCCAGTCCCCTCACCACATTTTCTAAGTATATTTCTTTTTCGTTGTTTTTTTGTTTTGTTTGGGTTTTGGTTTTTTGAGACAGGGTTTCTCTGTAGCTATAGGGCCTGTCCTGGAACTACTAGCTCTTGTAGACCAGGCTGGCCTCGAACTCACAGAGATCTGCCTGCCTATTTAAGTTTATTTCTTATACACTCCCCATTTAGAAACATTTTAAAAAGCATTATTATTATGAGGTTAAGAAACTGAACTTGAGAAATGCATTCCCTTATGGGAAAAATACAAGATGCCTTGTAAACAAATGGGTAAGATACATTTATAAAAAAAAAATATATGGTATTTCTGATTTCTAGGTTTTTTTTGTATCTTTTGTGTGGGCAGAAAGGTAAACGAGAATAACTAAGGTAATAAAATAAAACTAAAGGAAGAGCAGATAAGTGAGCTTGTGCTTGGCGTGCTTTACAATAAAACGGGAATCATAGAAATATGTGTATTTAAATGGCGTTTAATTTGGCAAAAGATAATTTTTTCTGCTTCAAAATTCTTAGAATAGACTCGTTTTAAAGACAAGGGCTTACTTCAGAAAGCATAAACGTGTAGTTCTGTTTTCTTTGTATTGCTATATTCTAACTGAAATGATTCAAAGGATCAGGAAAGACTTTAAAAAAAAAAAGCAACGAGGCTGATCATTCAGTGCACTCTTTGCCGTCTGACCACCTGTCCTGACGACCCTGTATCCTGTCTGAAGGATATCAACTAACTTTGATAGTTCTTCACAATAAACGCTGCCTTTGTCTGCGAGACCAGTAGGAAATGCACCAAGCACGCCATAGCAGAACATCTGTAAGGCAGACATCACAGCCGGGAGGCTGAAAGGCAGAATAAAACCTAGTGAAAGGAAAAGGATGTTGTAACAAACAAGGGGCAGTATTTCTTTTACCCAAAAGATACCCAGTATAGCTGTGTGACTTGAACAAAAGACATCACGCACATTTCTCTTGCGGTTGAATTCTAGGAAACGAAAAAGCCACCACCAAGGTGGAGGCTGAAGTTTCAGAACCAATTGCGCGACACCAACTCTGGGTGGGCTTGGGCGACTGATGCGTGGGATTTGCCCAGGGAGCTCTGGTGGAGCCCGCGACCTCGGGTCCCACGCCCTAAGTTCCCGCTGCCTCCACCCGGAGGCCACTTGCGAGGCGGCTCTTGCACCCGCCCGCCGGGTTGCTATGGTTTCCGGGGATCACGTGGGCGCGCGGGCGGGGGCGGGGCGCCGGGAGGGGGGGGCGGTGCAGGAGCGGCGGGAGAGGGAGCGGGAGGAGCTGGAGATGCTGCCAATCCTCCCCGGGCTGCGCTCGCTCTGCCGCCGCACGGAGCAGCCGCGCCGGGGGCCCAGTGCGCCGCGCTCACAGCCGGTAGCGCCGGGGGCGCTCGCTCGGGGGCCGCGCAGCCCGAGACCGGACCGCGGAAAGGGAAAGGGGGCGAGGGCGGCGCCCAGGCGCCCCAGGCGTGCACAGGCAGGATGAGCATCGAGATCCCCGCGGGGCTCACGGAGCTGCTGCAGGGCTTCACGGTGGAGGTGCTAAGGCACCAGCCCGCCGACCTGCTGGAGTTCGCGCTGCAGCACTTCACGCGGTTGCAGCAGGAGAACGAGCGCAAGGGCGCCGCACGCTTCGGCCATGAGGGCAGGACCTGGGGGGACGCGGGCGCCGCCGTCGGGGGCGGCACCCCCAGTAAGGGGGTCAATTTCGCCGAGGAGCCCATGCGCTCCGACTCCGAGAATGGCGAAGAGGAGGAGGAGGCCACGGAAGCAGGGGCGTTCAACGGTGAGGACCGGCCCCCTCGCGCCCCCAGACCTGACCGCCGCGCCCGCCTCACTCGCGAACCCCGCCTTGCTCTCGAACCCTGCGCTGAGCTCCCCAACCTTCCCCGCACTCTCTACCTTCCCATCCCGCCCACCCCCTCAGCACCCATTTCGGTCTCTCCCACTCGCCCACCCACTCCGCTCTCTTGTCATGCCCTCCGTTTCTCTGGAGGTGGAGAAATGAGAGGTTGCGCTCCCGCAGCCCCTTCGGCACCCCCTCTTCCCCGGCCGATTTGGGGTGGGCATCTTGCTAGAAGGTTAACTTTCCCATGGTTGGAGATGTCTCCGTCTCGGAGTGGACCATTGTGCATGAAGGGCGTTTGGCGTCCTCTTTTCAGCCCTTAAATTTATTAATGGAGTGTTCGGGGAGAAAAGGCGAAACGTGTAGGACTCAGTAAGAGGAGTGTGAAATCGGACTCACCGAGGTAAAACAAATTGATGATAATAGCTGTGACATCCTTGGAATACGAACAATTTATTATTTTCCAATACCATGTGATGGAGATATTTTTGGATGCATAACAAAGGATCATATTTAGCCAGATATCTACGGGGTCTTTGGGAGTGAGGAAATAGGCCAATAATTTTCTTTCCTTAAAAAAAAATCAGTATATAAATGTATATTGAATGGTTTTGATTTTGTTTCAAGTGTGTAGGAAAAAATAGCACCATAGGAAGTTCTAAGAGCATGTCAGCTGTCTTTAGAACGAAAAGCCAATGAGTAACCGTAAGGACTGCGCCAGACACTGAGGCTAGAAAGAATGAATGAGAGAGAAAAGGAATTTTCTTAAATAGCTGCTTTGGGCAAGTCCCACCCCTTATGCTTACCAGCCGCTCCCTAACACAACAGACACACACACGTTTTACCGGCACTTATATTTACACAATGTACCAAATCCCGTGTTTTTCAGAAACCCAGGCTGAAATGCCATGGTGTGCAAACGTTCAAGTGTTTTCTTTGTGGTGTAAGGCAAGCGCACGTGTGCAGCTTTTATTTATTTATCCTGCTGGGGATTTGTGTGTCCACAATGCGTTTGATACAATGAAAACACTTAAGTGCTGCTCATTTCGTTTCCTTGTGTCCCTTCCTAGGAAGATTTTCATTTCTTTGTAGCATTAACTCCATGTTGGATGGGTTATAAAATGAATGTATTCTTAGCTTGTCTAAAACAGAGAAACCCTGGACATTAGTGCTGTTCAAATGCGAAAGAGAAGATTGCTATTTAAAATCTTAATTTGGGACATTTGGGGGCTTTTGAGGATAGGATAATCATAGTTTTA
This sequence comes from Dicrostonyx torquatus, assembly GCA_028555095.1. NCBI lineage: Eukaryota > Metazoa > Chordata > Mammalia > Rodentia > Cricetidae > Dicrostonyx > Dicrostonyx torquatus. The sequence continues at coordinate 985,958 of JAQHUG010000267.1, read as the reverse complement.
ACTGTTCCCACACCAAACCAAATGCTGGTTCTGTTAGGAAGGAGAACTAGGCAACATTGTACATAAATGAGAAGGGAAAGCCCTACATAGTGGCATCTGTTACTTGCATGCACAAGCACTTGTGCATGTAGTGTGTATCTGTGACATGGGGATGCACTTGCAAGCAAGCAATGCACAAAGGGAAAGGGGACTCGTGGCCTAGATGGCAGGCAACAAGGAGATGGGGGACCTAGTAAGGGACCTCTGTGCGCTTTAGTAATGGTAATACTAATACCGCTGAAACCTTTTTGTTTAATTATTCTGAGGCACTTTGCATTGATCTAATTTGTCCTTGCCAAGAGTGTGTATCCTGCGCATTGGACCAAACACATGCTTTTGTAAGCAGTAGGGGTATTTTTTTAAGGAAGCTTTATAGTCTTCAAGTTATCTTTCCTATAAAAATTACTCAAGGTCAGCTGTGATAAATATCTAACCAGTTGCACTGTTTATTCCCACTACTACCTCCAGGGGCTTTAGAACTTTTGACCCTAACCCAATTTGATGATTATCTAGCAGATGTGTGTTTGGCATTGGTATAACCTCTATGGGGGCAAGGTTTTTACACATATATACATACATACATACATACATACATACATACATACATAC
>JAQHUG010000267.1:969521-984475 GCA_028555095.1 Dicrostonyx torquatus | reverse complement strand
TTTTTTTTTCCTCTTTTTACCCCCCTTTTGGTCAACAAACATGTCAGGTTTTCTGATACCCACAGTGCCCTGACCACACTTTGAAAATACTGGTCAGTGGAACTTGATGACCATGACTGTAAGATAGCCCCACTTTTTATTAATGGTTAGAGAAAGGGCTGCCATTTGTTGACATTTTTCGTGTGCTAGGTCCTCCATAAATGCCTTAGGTCATTATCCCAGCTCCATGGTACTAATGAAGCTGTCAGTTATTCTGTTTTATACCTAGTGTGCTGCAAACTTTGCAAACCCGAGCTGGCACAGGTGGGCCTGACTTCACCTCTGTACTCTTGTCTGCCAGGTTTATCTGTGGCCAACTGGGCCTGTGCTAGCCCCTTTATAGAAAATTCTCCTTGATAGTTAATATATTTTCTTTAAGGCTTTGGACAATTAACTTGTTTGAGGTCATGTGCAGAACTCAAAGTAGCAGAACTTGGCTTAAAAAACAACAACAACAACAACAAATCAAAACAAAAGAAAAAAAACCATCTGTTTGACCTTGAGGCCCAGATCATCAGAAAGTTCTTAAACGAGATTTGTTCCGTGGCTTGACTCACAGGTCGGGTGTCCCGGGTTTTTTCCAGTACTGGCAATGGATTTGCACTGTTGGTTCTTGACTTCTATCACAAATCATTTTCATATACGTGGTGGTATTGTAACAGCTTGAGGTTAAAAGGCAATTTTTTAAATTTATTTATTTTTTAAAAGGCAAATTTTTGACCATGAAACTGTTACTTGTTAGATGCTTACAAAAATCAAGTCTATGACCTTGGCCTCCTATATTGTGGTTTAGGTGCCTGAGATTATTGGGAAAGTGATCTGATCCGTTATTGCAGTGATGTGGCCATAGATGAGGCCAGATGTGTGAAAGTGGCCTTTACCTCCTACTTGTCTTTCTCATGGATTCTTTTATTTGTTGATAGAGTTACTCTCTGTTCTTACCTGTTCATGCAATGCCTTTTTTGGGGAGCACGGGTTACCACCTGATCCTGGCTTTTAGGCAACCATAGGTGGTAGAATGTCAGTAACTTATGGTGGCTCTCTAGGGACATTTCTAGAAACTAGCATGGAGGCTGCTTGTCATCTGCTCTGCCTGCCTCGCCTGATAGGTCTGTCTTTTATGCCAGGGTGGTATCCCTAAAGCTGGTTAACAGTAGGCCAAACTGTTGAATCACTATTCATTTGGAGTGAGATGAGTGGTAATTAGACAAGACTCATGGCTGGATCTCGTACTGCTCAGAATTTCTCAAGTTGGTTAAAAATAAAGTAAATGTAGTTTGAATTACCCTGATGAATTGACAAACGGCAAAGAACAAATTACAAAGGGTCACTGGCAGAGTAGACAACGTGGGATGAAACTTAATATATATAGAACTAGTCTTCTGTGTTGCAGGGGGAAAGAACAAAGTTAAAAATAGAAACAGCCAAAAACGTAGAACCTACAGCAAGAATATCAAATATTTGTATGTGCGCACACATGCGCAGATACACACACACAAAGATTTCCAGGTAGCAACTGAACCTGTTAAACATTTGAAATCTTTGTCAGTTTGGAGGGGAGGGGCGCGGGGTTTGAGACAGGGTTTCTCTGTGTAGCTTTGGTGCTTGTCTGTAGAGCCAGGCTGGCCTCGAACTTATAGAGGTCCTCCTGCCCCTGCCTCCTTCATGTGTAGAAGTACGCTGCTTGTTGATTCCTGGACGCTTAGCCCCAAAATAATCACACAGAAACTGTATTAATTAAATCACTGCTTGGCCCATTAGCTCTAGCTTCTTATTGGTTAACTCTTACATATTAATTTAACCCACGTCTATGAATCTGTGTATAGCCATGTGGCAGTGACTTACCAGCTAAAGTTTCAGTATGTCTGTCTCCAAAGGTGGCTCCGTGGCATCTCCCTGACTCTGCCTCCTTCCTCCTAGCATTCAGCTTAGTTTTCCCTGCCTAGCTAAGTTCTGCCCCACTATAGGTCCAAAACAGTTTCTTTATTCATTAATGGTAATCACAGCATACTGAGAGGACTCCCACATCATTCCTGCTGGGATTAAAGGTGTGGGCCACCACCTCCCAGCTCTCACTTTGATTTTTTACAACGTCCAAGTAGTATGGGATGTACAAGATACAGTTAGATCTTTCTTAACTAATTTCATATGTATGTATAATTCTTTATTCCACCCACTGCTCTTACCGCTCCTGTTGCCAGCACGCCCATCAGTCTCTTTCCCACATGTGTGACTTGTGGCTTTGTATTATACCATTTATCCAGGGCCATCTATGGGAGCCTTGGTTAATCTGTCCATTGGCGCCTAATGAGGTCATGGGGGTACACAGCTGAAGGCAGCTACACCCCATCCCTGACTCTCAGTATCAGCTAGTTGAATGATAAGAGGTAGACCTCTTTGTGTCTTTAAGATCAAGTGAAATTGGAACGTTAGACCTTGTGGTCATGGTGCAGATTCAGAGAATAAGGTTATTGATCATGAGAAGAAGTGATTGCAGGGGAGAAAAGAGGATCGGATGTGTCTGCAGGAATTCCCTCATGCAATTCTAAGCACGTGTTCTTTACCCCTGGCACATGTGAGTGCTTTGTAACTTGCTGGAAGCCTATCTGAAATGGTTCCTGTGGTTTCCTGTAAGCTGGAGGTTGAAAGGGCAGTTTGCTGGCTTTACAAGAACATGCAGCAGTGTTCTCAACTGCTCTTTCTTTAACCTGTTGAGTTCACTGTCACTTTAAGGAATCCCCGTGTGGGCTGACTATTGAGCTGGCCTTGGCTGAGTCAGGCTGGCCTTGAGCTCTGATTGTCTCTGCTTCTGAGTTGCCGGGACTACAGGCTTACACACCGTCTACTTCCCTCAGTGCTTCACTGTGAGCCTGCGCTTTCTGGTGCCCTACGTCCATCAGAAGATACGAGACAAAGCAGCCAGTCACCCGCTCTTGCCTCCTGATGTGTGGCCAACAACAAATGATAAAAGACATGTATATTTTTGCCGGGCAGTGGTGGCGCACGCCTTTAATCCCAGCACTTGGGAGGCAGAGGCAGGCGGATCCTTGTGAGTTCGAGACCAGCCTGGTCTACAAGAACTAGTTCCAGTGCAGGCTCCAAAGCCACAGAGAAACCCTGTCTTGAAAAACCAAGAAAAAAAAAAGACGTGTATTTTTGGCTTTCTGGTTGTTTTGCACAACAGACAAAAATTATAAGAGCCTTTTAAAAATATTAGATTTAAGTGTATGAATGTTCTTCTTACATCTACATGAGTGCATACCGTGTGTGTGTGTGTGTGTGTGTGTGTGTGTGTGTTGCCATCAGAGGTCAGAAGGTATAGGATATCCTAGAACTGGAATTACAAATTGTTACGAGCTACCATGTGGGTACTGGGAACTGAACCCCGGTCCTCTGTGAAAGGAGCAAATGCGCTGAACCATGGAACCATCTCTCCAGCCCTCTAAAAGAACCTCACAATATATTATTTTGGTAGTAATTTTAAATTCAGGCATTCATGGAGAAGTGCCATGCTGATAAGCACTTGATATGTCATCGTTGTGATAGCCCAGATTTGATACTGGGTTAATACTTGTGAGGTCGTTAGGACAGTATATACAGCAGGCACTGGCTACATGTCAGAAAACTTAACTGATAGGAACTCTACAGAGTAGCGTTATCATTGTTATCACAACTGTAGGAAAGAGGTTTTTGTAGTTAATGAGACTGTGTGGTTCTGGGCAGCTTTAAATCCCGAGATGGATTATACCATTCATGCCAGACGCTAAATATATTGAAGGCTTCATTTTAGTTACAAGTGCAATCCAGTAGTAGTACCACTTGAGTAATCTCATTTCTCCTGTTATCCACCTATAACGGCTTTGCAGAGGGTGTCAAGGGAGAGCAATGATCTAGCCGGGGGTGGGGGGAGGTGTGAGAGCAAGAAAGTAAGAGGCAAATCAGTGGGGCATATGTGAGAAACTGAGGCAGGGTCCTAAAGAATGGTAGGTGGGACTTGGGGTACTTCCCAACCTGCCTGAGTCAAAACCAAGCTTTCTTTCTGTAAGACAGTTACAAGCTTTCCATTGAGGCTGCACAGGTGCCCTAGTGAGGAGGAAATGTTGCATGGTTATTTATTGTTACAAATCTCACTCCTTGGATTCCAGTAAATTTCCAGCTGTCAAGATCTTGTTTATAGCTGTGTAAAAAAAAAAAAAAAGTGTGTTTCCTCTTCAGCCTCTCAAATACCATCAGAAAAACACTGAATCTGTCTATTAGGAGTTTATTTATGGTGGCTTAAGCAAGCCATTTATCAGCAGTAGTAGCATTGGAGAAGGCCTCCAGTAGAGGCTGGGGATTGATGGGACATCTCGGAGTGAGGAGGGGAGGGACCGAGCACAGGAGACTGATGTCATGGACTGCAGTCTCTGTCACGCGTCCAGAGCTCCAGAAGGAACCACCTGTTAGAATGAACAAGTGGGAGTGGAGGGCAGAGGGCTGAGCTTGCACACTGCCTCCACAGAGGCTAAGAGCAACTCCTTCCCTCCTTCCCTCCCTCCCTCCGTCCTTCCCTCCCTCCCTCCCTCCGTCCCTCTCTCCTTCTCTCCCTTTCTCCCTCCCTCCCTTACTCTCTCCCTGCCCCCTTTCATAAATTTCTTCCTTTTAAAAAGAGTCACGACACTCCTCTTAAGTTCACTCTGGATCTATGAATTAATTCTTTTGTGAGAAATTGTTCATAGAGCTTGTGTTGCATTTGTTTAGGTGAAACAGTCGGGAGTACAGTGGGTCCAGGCTTGTAAGTTTAGCCTTGTTCGTATGTCAGTTTGTATGCTGTTTGTATTAACTCCTGTATTATGAATTCTTTTTCCCCTCCTTTAGGCTGCAAGGTACATTTTAAAAGCTTGGACTGAAGAAAAGAAGTATATGTTGTTTTAGAGTTTGTAGAATTTTATTTTTCTGACTGCTTTTCATTGCAATGAAACTTTATAATAAGTAAAATAATAATAATAATTAATAATTAAAATAAAATAAACCTAAGAGACAGTGGGGGGAAAAAAAGCCAGAGCGTAGTGATATTGCTGGATTTGGTCATGTTTTGGCCTTTTGCAGTTCTGTCTGTACTGTCTAGTTGTGATAAACCCCCACAGTAATCCCTCATTGTGATATGACTATTATTATAATTATTTTATGAGATCAATTTTTTGTCTCAGAAATTCCAAATGACTTAGACTGTTTCATTATGTAATATTTTTGGAAATAGCTAAAGCTAAACATTTCAGGTTAAGGTTTAAATGAAAACAAAACAGTTTTAAAAATTCAGCTCTGGGGGCTGGAGAGATGGCTCAGCAGATAAGAGCACTGACTGTCCTTCCAGAGGATCCAGGTTCAATTCCCAGCACCCACATGGTACTCACAACTGTCTGTACCTCCAGCTCCAGGAGATCTGAAACCTTCACACCAATGCACATAAAATAAAGCTAAATAAACTATTAAAAAATAACAATTTAAAAAAAATTTCAGCTCTGTATTTGAGGCCAGCCTAGTCTACAGAGGGAGTTTTAGGATAGCCAGGTCTACACAGGGAAGCCCTGTCTTTCTTAAATAAGTAAATAAATAACATAGAGAAACTCTGTCTAAAATAAGTAAACAAACAAACAAATGAACGAATGAATGGAATCTAAAATCAGAACAAAAAATAACAGGAAAAATCAGCTATAGACACAGTTGGTGTAGCGTTTATGAATGTTCTAGCAGTAGGTTCTGCCATGTGTGGCTTAATACGTTTGGAAACTTTAAAAAAGTCATTCTAGTTGCTGCAGTTTAAAAACGTTTCTTGACTTAAAAAAGACAAAAGATCAAAATATAAACACACATTCCACATGAAAGTGAAGCCAGGAAGATATGCTGTGTACAGTTACGCCTGTGTCTGTTTGGTTTGGGTCTGACATTGTTTAGTTTACATCAGCTGTTCCAAGACAGAACAGTTCATGGTAGTGATACTGAGGGATTTTTCTTCAGGGAAAAAGCTTCCATTTAGTTAAATACCAGTAGACCCCGAAAGCATCCTTCCGAAAGGTCAAGTTAATTTAAAATATGACTCAGGCATTTCGTTCCTACCCTTGTAGAGAGCTAATGTTAAACGGTGTCCTTTTTATTTATTGATAATTATTCTGAACATCTGGGGGCTCCTTACATCCCCTTGCTAAACAAGGGCTGTTAGGGACATGGTGCTGTATCTTCCCCAAAGTAAGGAGGTGGTGGAGCCAGGATTCTACGCCGGCAGCTGTGTTCCTAACCCACCCAGGTCGTTCTAAGTGGTGCCTGTGATCTGTTTTCAGCTCTCACGGAATTAACAGGGTTTAGAGAGCGGATCGAGAAGTGAGCTACCTATTCATGCCCTGGAAAACGTGCAGCCCAGCCTTTCACTGATCCAATGACTTCATCTATTCCACCCAGATGAGTACTTCCCGTGCTGCCGTAAAATATTTCAGAGCCATGATATTTAGAAATATCTTAGAAATAGTGTTTGCTTTGCAAACTTGGCTGTCTTGTGCCTTAGCTAGAAAAGGTATTTTGGGGTGTACACTCCCAATGTGTGTTTATAAATTTTATAAGTGCAGCCGTATTTTAACTTCCTGCGTGCATGAAGAAGTGCTCCACAGTATGTGACTCAGACAGGAGGAGCTCTTTGTTGGACGTGTTCTTGTTCTGCCCTGTGCCTTAAAGGCCTGCTTTCGGTACAGTGTCACAGAAACTGCACGCTGGGGACTCCGTTAGCAGGTGTTGGTGATCCACTCTGGTCTTCAGATGTCAGCATCTAGACCACAAAGGACCCACAGAGAGCCATGGTGGTCATTGTATGTGTGCACTGACACAGAAGCTTGGTGGAATATGGAGGGAAATTTTGTCTTATAATGAAGATAGAAATCACTTTACTTAAAAATGTCTTCTGTAAGTCTTTATTCCTAGGTGTACCCTGAACTCTGACTTATCTTCTGTGGGCATTTTCAATCACGCAATTTATGTTCAATTAGGGGATCACTAAGTTTTAAGTAGTGGCAGAAAGACAAGGCTTTAAGATGCATGCAGTTTCCTAGAAGATCTCAGAAATAACACCCTGTCCTGAGCCTGTTGCCTTCTCCCTGTTCTGAGCTGGCTTCCCCTCTCCATGGCGTCTTTCAGCAAAATCAGATGTCATCTCAGGCTTCCCTGTGGATACTGGTGTCAGCTGTCCTTCGTCACAGGGAGCTTCGCAGATTGCACACAGCAGGAAGGGCAGGGGGGAAACACTGCTTTCTACGAGTTTTCCTCTGTGGGTTGCACTTTGCCAGTTGGTAGATAGTCAATTTTTTTTTCAATTAGAACTCAGCTGAATATTTAATGCCTAATATGAAATACGTGTAAATGTAAAAGGCACGAAACCTTCCGATGCCTGCATCTGATGTGCCTGGTGTTTGTCTGCTAATACCTACATACTTCAACGTGTTTAAAGGTAATTTCACAAAATATATTTTCAGTTCAGTCTCAAGGATTTAGATTTCATTATATTAAAAACAAGGCCACTTTATCTTTGAACCTGACCTTTGATTGCTCTATAAACTGTAGAGAACACAGGCACCCAATCATGACTTGCCTGTAAAGGTTTCACATTCAGGGTGACAACTGAGGTAACGTTTTTGTTCCCACGTCAACACCCCTCCTAAAAAAAAATGGTACGAAAATTACAAATTAAAGCATCATTTTTATACCACCCTCTCCTCTGAGAAGCAGGCTGAATTATTAGAATAAAAACGTTTGTGTTTATAAATCCCCAAACTTATGTTTTTACCTCAGCTTGAACACGTCAGGAGAGTAGACAGGGAGACTTAAAATGCCGCTTTATTTAAATGAGACAGGTGCACACAGTTAAAAACATATCTATGCCTGAAATATAAATTAATTGGGAAAATCTTGGTGCTACATTGACAGCCTGCCTCCATTTCTTCCTATCGTGGTATTTATAGAAGTAAGCTCACCGAGGGACAGATTTACACCTCTCCAAGTTAACATTACTTCATAGTTTATTACTAGAACCCATTATATCTATACTTCTTCAACTGGAAATCCTTAATATCTTAATACGGTTTGGAAAGAGATGAAGGGTCCTTTTGGGTCTTAGCTGACAGACGCAGTTGTTCACAGGTGTTTGATTTTTGTATTTTTAGTTGTGAGCCTACCCTTTAATGACTGAGCCATCCCTCCCGCCCCAGGTCTTTGATTTCTAAATTGACTCTTAACAAAGATTACACAGGAAATATTAGGACTTTCAGTTTCTACAATTTTATAGTAGTTGCTTTATATTTATTTAAAGATTATTCAAGATGTATTTTTTCGTGTTTGAACTTTAGCCAAAACTCATTTGTGAAAAGTAAATTTTATGGCTGGGTGATGGTGGTGCATGCCTTTAATCCTGTGTTCTGGAGGCAGATAAGCTGAGTTCGAGGTCAAACTGGTCTGCTACAGTGCACTTCTCCAGAGGACATGTAATATCTGAGACTCCAATGGACTGGATGCACAATCTGTCATGCCAAATTTGGAAAAATGTAAAATCATTCTAATATTTACTAAAATTTGCTTCTGGGCTAGAGAGGTGGCCCAGCTGTTTGAGACTAGGCTCACAAAAAAAAATTTAACATTTGCTTTCTTTGAGAAATGCAATTTTAAAATTATAGTATGTTTTATAGCATGTATTTATTTTCAGCTTTTAAAATATATAAGACATTCAGTTTTAACCTCTAGTACAATGAATATTGATGGATATAATCTAGATAAGCAGAACTTTAAGAGTCTAAGAAACTTTAGAAATCAAAAAATTCTGACAGGGTCTCTTTGCCTGAGAGAGGGAGGTGGGGACTCCTTCTCTTCTTCCACCCCTTGAATTCCAGGGATCTAATTCAAGTCGCCAGGGCTGGGTAACAAGTGCCTTGTCTCACTGAACCATCTTAGCAGTCTGAGAATATGATTTTCAGCATGCATAATTTATTGATCCATTTTCACGGTTTGTTGCTCTTATTTTGAGACAGCACCTCTGTATGTTGCCTAGACTAGTCTTGAATTCCTGAGGTTAAGCCATCCTCCTGCCTCAGCCTCCAAAATATACAAGACTACAAGCATGATACAGCATCACTGTGCCTAGATTTCCCATTAATTTCTAAATTCAGGTTTCCATGGATGCATGATTATAACTAAAGTCTCCATCCATTCCATTTATTGATTTAGCTATTTTCCCATCAATACCTCTCTCTCTTTATTCATAGGATTTCATACTGATCTGGTTGCATGATATGGTAACATCACCTTTTGTCTTTCAGAATTGCTTACTTGAAGGCCTTTATTTTATAGAAATTTTAGAACAGACTCCCATTTTGTTTTTTGTTTTTGTTTTTTTAAAAATATTTATTTATTTATTATGTGTACAATATTCTGTCTGTGTGTATGTCTGCAGGCCAGAAGAGGGCACCAGACTTCATTACAGATGGTTGTGAACCAACCACCATGTGGTTGCCGGGAATTGAACTCAGGACCTTTGGAAGAGCAGGCAATGGTCTTAAGCACTGAGCCATCTCTCCAGCCCCAGACTCCCATTTTGTATAATATCTTCAGTGAGTGTTTTATTGGAGTTGCATTGAATTATATAAATTTATAGAGAACAGATATTTAATTATAATGACTTTTCTATCCATGAACATAGTTCCTCTCTTTTTGTTCTGTCATCCTCTCAGATTCTTTGATTTTTATTTTGTTACTTTTTTTCAGAGGAGTTTTCTATCTTTTGTTGGTTTTATTCTTAAATATCTTGTCACTTTTGTTATGACATCTGGATTTTTGTGTGTGTGTGTGGTTTTTTGAGACAGGGTTTCTCTGTGGCTTTGGAGCCTGCGCTGGAACTAGCTCTTGTAGACCAGGCTGGTCTTGAACTCACAGAGATCCGTCTGCCTCTGCCTCCCGAGTGCTGGGACTAAAGGTGTATGCCACCACCGCCCGGCTGACATCTGGAATTTTTCCATTGCACGTTCTGTGTTTTTTTTTTTCTATTAGACATTTTAACCAAAGATAGAAACTTAGGTGCTATCAACAAAGAAGTCCTAAGAGTATCTGATCAGCACAGAATAGAGCTCAGTAGATTTAGTTATATTAGTTATGAGGTTTTGAGTTGTAAGGAGATATACCATTATGTATGTACCGGGAGGGCTAAGTCAAACAATATCTTGTGTAGGCTGTGATGTGGGACAACTCGAGCCTATCTGTGCATGCTGTAAAAGGATAACAAAGTCGACAGGAAGACTGCATGCCTGTTACACACAGTCGCCTATGGCGATCCAACAGCCCCGTGTCTCAGCATTCTAAGAGCCACAAAAGTAGAGGTTTATAAATATTTTGTGAAAATATTTACTGAAACCTTATTTGAGTTGGAAACAAGTCATTGTCCATCAACAGGGAAATAGAGGAGTAAATTATAACATTCTCATTCAAAGTAGCAAGAACGAACCTCACATTTAAATGAAGTTCCCAGACTGGTAAAATGCAGCAGTTGTGTGGGAATTATAATAGAGCTTTCCATAGGATGGTGGGAACTGACTAACATGTGTAGAACTGTCCAGGGTTGAGGTGTTAAATCTGCATTGGGGTGCTGTGTACGTACTCGTCAAATGGTACATTGCCACTGAATGTTAGTTTCGCCTCGACTAAAGAAAAGCAGAAACATGGATGGTGTTGGAATATTTTTTTTTCTGGTCTTTAACTGAGAAATGCCTTTACCGTGACGGTTCTCTTGTGAAATGTTTCCCTTTTTATGTTTTAGACCAAAGTCCAGGTTCCATTTCCATAGTCAAAGGGCATAAGTGAGAATGATTTTTGATGTTTGAGGGAAACAAAGGCAAAGAAAGGGTTGTCAGTCTTTACTGCTTTTAATCTGTTGAGTGTTTCCAGCCAGTTCTGTAATGTGTGCGTCTCACCAACTTAACACTTAACTATGGCCTTCCTTTATCTGAACGGTCTTTAGGCGTCAGGGAGTACCTCCTTGTTGGTAATTTTCTGTCGGCAGAGCTCATTCACACTTGTTGGTGCTACTGTGTACATGAAAGTGCTGGGGATTAGTGGCCAAGCAGAGGCGGGAAGACCCCAGCCCTGTGGAGTTCATGTAGGAAGGAATGGGCAATACAGAATACAATGTATCACCTCTGGAAGAGGCGAACTGGGAAGGCGTGATGGGGCAATGAAAGGCACTGCTACCCACGGTGTATTACAGAAGGTCTTCTGTGTTAAGGCTTCAGTGACAGGGACATCTTTCTCCATTCTTTGGAGACCCAGGGAACTCAACTGTGAGTATGCTGTAGGACTGTTTTTAGGAGGAGGTCATTGTCACACCCCTTCTTGTTTGTGTAGTTAATCATTTTCAAAACTTTTGTGTTTTTCAAAATGGCCCTTGTGGTGACTTTGTGTATGTGTGGCAATTCAAAGTCTCAGCTTCTGAAATTACAAGTCCAGTCTGGACTATTAACTCTCCACCACCCTTTGCTGTTGACTTGACTTTGCCATCTCTGCCATACCCAAGCTTTGGAGGAGAGCTTAGTGCATGGAGATGCAGGGTTGAATTTCTGTAGCAGGACAGTGTCTTTTTCCCAAGAAGAGAGTATTTAAAATCTGGAGAGAGTTTGGGAAACTTTTTCCTTGGCCTTTGTCCCTGCCTTGCATCTCTGTGGTTTTATAAGGTTAGTCATGTTGGGACTCCCTTAGTTGAAACTGTTTTCTTTTCTCCATGAAGGCAGCATTGTTGGCAAGGTCCTCATGAATTACAAAGAGAAGACTCATGTTCACTCACACGCACAAATGTGCTTCCCTAGTTAATTTGTTGCTTCCTATAGTGATATTTTAAAATATCAGTTTATTTGGAGGCATTTGGTTTAACAAATTGAACAAAATTGTAGGCCTTTCCAGTGATCCTTCAAGTTGGACCATTCTAAAAGCTGAAGCACTGTGTCTCATTCCACCCTGTCCTGCTTCCAGCCACAATCCATGTGAGCAGGTTGGATGGAGACCTGGCCTGTATCCCTCCTGCAAACAGTGTTCCTCAGATGCCCACACCTCACATGGCTACATAAGGCTAAAGCTAACCGTGAACTATGTGGTGTAATCCATGTCTCAGCAGTTAGGGTTTGGAGAAGCCCCCTTCAATTGGGATTCTGCCCTGGTGTTCCCCTCTAGAGGCCAGGATATGGTATTTCTGAAGTACAGGGCAAGAGCTTGTGGGACTGGAATGAGTAACTTCAAGTATTTGTAGGAGTGATAGAGACCCACCGGCTTTTAGTAGAATAACAGAACATAAATGCTATTTGGGGACCAAGAATTGGAAATGTACAAAGCGTACATAAAAGGATGGGAGTCAACACAAGGCACCCCAAGACCAAGTTCTCAGCATAAAGAAACTTCATCTGCTCCAGAGGGACAAAAGGCAGGGAATGTGAGACAAAGATAGAAGATGGACGGAGAGGGGACAAAGGACTGCCTCTAGATAGAAGGGAGACAGGTGTGACCCAAAGGCAAATGGAAGTTTATACAGGTGATGTGGGATTCCCCTCTGTGTGCTGTGAATATGTGCCATTACCATTGGTTAATAAAGAACTGCTTTAGCCAGTGGCTTAGCAGAGTAAAACCAGGTGGGAAATCTGAACAGATATATAGAGAATGAGTAGGTGGATGTTGGAAGGAGAGCGCTTGTTCTTCCCGGCCACCCGACTAACTTAGACCCGAAATAATCACACAGAAACTGTATTAATTAAATCACTGCTTGGTTCATTAGCTCTAGCTTCTTATTGGCTAACTCTTATATTAATTTAACCCATTTCTGTTAATCTGTGTATCACCATGAGGCCAGTACACAGATGAATAGAAATGGGTTAATTTAAGATGTAAGAGTTAGTTAATAAGAAGCCTGAGTTAATATGCCAAACAGTGTTGTAACTAATACTGTTTCTGTGTGATTATTCGAGTCTGGGTGGCCGGGAATGAACGTGCAGTTCTCTGCCTTCAAAATACAGGAAAAAGGGGAAACTCCTAGGATGAGTTGGTTGGTTTTGATTGGGCTTGTTTATTAGGGTAGCCAAATGGGGATCTTTTGAATGCTGGACTCCAATACTTGGATAGCTGGACCTTTATGGTCAGCCTTAGGAGAAGAAAGTGGCCAAATAAGGGATTCAACCTTGGTGGCTAGCTTTAGGAATATAATCTTCTAACAGTTTAGCAAGGCATAGGGTATGGGGGAAGAATAAAACCTGCCAGAGTCATATTTACCTTGTTCTGTCCACTAGAGCCCTTCAGCATGTATCGTGTGCTACTTGACAAAGTATTTTGTTGATCTTTTAAAATGTTACCTTTTTTCTTGGTTCAAGGATGAACTTTTTAATTATTTTTAAACATTGATATAAGTTAAATCAATTCATTCTGAACTGGGTATTTATTCCGTCAAAGATAATTAGCTTATGCCTTTCCATTCACAATCTGACCAATCTTTTATTTAGTCAACTAACAGATATAAAAAGTGTTTATTTCTTTAAAAAGAGAGAGAGAGAAAGCAACTATTATGAGGACAGGAATGCTAATTATTTTGCGGAATCTAAGAGGGTTGAATGTATTTTACTCCAGGGCATATGAGCCCTGTTCTGCAAAAAGGTCCAGTATGCCTCTAGTACAGATGGGGTGCCTGTGTGTGTGTGTGTGTGTGTGTGTGTGTGTGTGTGTGTGTGTGTGTGTGTGAGAGAGAGAGAGAGAGAGAGAGAGAGAGAGAGACAGAGAGAGAGAAAGAGAGAGAGAGAGAGCATGCAAGGGAGAGCGTGTGCACAAATCACGATTCAGATCCTATTTGTTTAGCTTGGAATGTCTCCAGCAGCATGCTCAGAGGTCAAAGCAGTGTCCACGCATTTTGAAGACAGGTCTCCTTGCTTTGTGCTTTTAACCGACTTCTATTTTGTGAACTGTCTTGCTTTTCAACCTTCACTGAATTCCTCTTTCACCTATTTTTCTAAGAAGCAATTGTATGTGGAAATCTGAGGAGACTTGGTTCAGCCCTTCAGGGGCAGAGACTGTTAGAATTTCCCCTCTCCCCAACTCTGTGCCTGTGTCCATCCTTGCAACCAGGAATGACGCAGAAGCAAAGAGGCTTATTTTGTGTACTTTCCAGTTTTATTGATCCATCTGGTGGGTATTAACGTAGCACGTTTTACGTGCCAGGGCAGCCGGGTACAAAGAGTCAAACAGCAGTTTCTATGGATAGAGGAAGCACGTAGGCAGTGGTTCTCCTCGGGGAAAGGAGGCATGCCTTCAGTTCACCTCAGGTGTGGGGTGCTGCAGGTGAAGGAGGACAGTTGTCTGGGTTCCTGGGAGCACAGGAACTGAAGTGAGTTTAGTGGCACACAGTGTGTCAGCAAGAGGACCTTACTGTTCAGATTTTGTAAATCAAAGTTAAACAGCTCATCAGGTGCTATGGGAGTGATTCAGTGGGCCAGCAGCATGACCCAGGGCCCCTTTATGTGGGCCTTCCCACCTTTCACCGTAGTAATATGTGCATCGCCACTCTGTCCTTCCTCCTACTCTCTTGCCTGGCGTGGCTCCTGAGAGAGTGTGTAGCTTATTGCTGGCCAGATGCACAGTAACTTCCAGTCTCCTCCCCTATGCTACTAACTAGATTAAAACTTCAGAAAATGGCATAAGAACAGACAGGAGGACCAATGGAACCGAATAGAAGACCCGGATATCAATCCACACATCTTCGAACACCTGATATTTGATAAAGAAGCAGAAAATATCAAGTGGAAAAAAGGAAGCATATTTAACATGTGGTGCTGGCACAACTGGATATCAACATGTAGAAGTATGAAAATAGACCCATATCTATCACCATG
>JAQHUG010000267.1:852674-873626 GCA_028555095.1 Dicrostonyx torquatus | reverse complement strand
GCGATAATGATAATTTTTAAAGTCTTTTCATATTTTCCTATGAAGAGAACAGATAGTGACATCAGGTTTTAATGCTATCTCTTTTACTGTCTATAAGTACATTTTATTATTGTTATTAGAAAATAAGGCTCTTATCTAGATAAGAGTCTATAGCAAATTTATAGGTGCCATTTGTCTAATAGCAGATTTAATAAATGAAAATGTCATAAAGAGTTAATTGCTGGTTATCCCTTTACAGGGGGAACTACCTAAACCCAGAAGGTCCTCACTGCCCCCAGGTCATCTTTACTGCCTGTTCCCCTTTCTCTCTAATCTTAAAGTTGGCATTCCTCAGCCTTGTTTCTCCTCTGCCTACACACACTTACTTGTTATGTGAGCATTTGAAATATGAGTCACACATATTTCAAATCTCAGGTCCTTATAAGTACTCCCTTACATGTCAATAGCCCCTAGAATGGTCCTCACTGGCAACTACTAATTTAACATCTTCTGTCAGATACCTGTGCGCGTCTTAACCTGGACCAGATGCCCCAAATCACCCTTTTTGCTCTTTGACTTGTTACGTTTCTATCGCTGTAGTAAGACACCCTGACCAGGCAATTTATAGAAGAAAACATATAAATAAGTTGGGCCTGCAGTTTCGGAGTCCATGATAGTGGAGCAAAGGCATGGCAGCAGGAGCCGTTGAGCCCTTACATTCTGACCCATAACTATGAGACAGAATGCACACAGAGAAAAATAGCCTTTTGAAAGCTCAAAGCCTGCCCCCAGCTAGGTCACACTTCCTAATCCTATCCAAACAGTGCCACCAACTGGGAACCGATGGGTGTCACACTCCCCTTCATCTTGGTCACTCTTTTGTCTCCAGGCAGAAACTTAGGAGTTAGCACTCACTCAGCTCCCCCCCCAACTCAGTGGCGAATGTGTGTGTTGGCAATCTTCTCTGCCCTGTCTTCAGAATATCTGCAATATCCAGTCACCGTCCACCACCTTCACCAGTATCCCCTCTGTGTGTAACATCATTAACTCTCGTATGACTTTTATCAGAGACCTACAGGAGCCTGTGAGTCCTAGACCTCCCCTGCCTTGTTATCCACCCTTCCGGGACAGGATAACTTTGACGGACTGCCCAGTATCCTGCCCCCCATCTGTGTCCCTCTGACAACATTCTAACTGCTCCACATTCATCCTGCCTTGCACACTAGCTTCTTCCTGTTACACAAACAAGCCAGCCCTCACAGACCTGTGCACTTGCTGTCTGCCCAGAGCAGCCTCCCGCACAACTTTATGGATCCACCATGATTCTCTTTCATTTCTTAGCCCAGTGTCTTCTCAACGAGACTGATTGTTTCTTATCTATGAGGGCAGACACTTGTGAAAGAATTGTTACCTTAAGAATTCAGCTTTGCTGATTTTTTTCAATCATTCCATTGTTAGTGTAAGTGGTTCTAGAGACATAGATGTATGTACTTACGGTGCCATAAAATGGCACACATCAGCATAGTAGTGTCTCTCTAGGGTTGTTGGTTTATGCCCGGAAGAACCTTGGCCACGCTGTGGAATGCAGAGGCAGATGACTCCTCCAGCAGCTCCTGTCCTCAAATAGACCGCATCAGACTGAGCCATGTGACCCAGGAAGGGACTTTGGCAAACTGGAGAACATGTGCTCCCTCTAAGGGAGCAGCTGCCATTCCACCGTAGCTTTATTGCTGCCATATGGAAATCTGGGAGTTTCTGAGTCTGCTGTTATTTTACAGAATAAAACTAGAAATACAAATTTTTCTGTTTCAGAATCCCAGCAGTCAGTCTAACAACTGCACAAGCAAACAGTGTCCAGTTTATTTAGCAGTATAGGCTACCCCCTTTTAAAGGTCTAAAATAGGCAAGAGTACATAAGTGGTCTGTGTATTACTTAGGGTTTGCTGGAGGAAGAGAGAATTTAGGTAATATATATATATATATACATATATATATATAATATATGCTGATATATAACAATTACATTTGTGCCATGGCAGCTGCTTCGTTATGTATGGGGATTTATTATAGTATCCTATAGGCTGTGGTACTGCTAGTCCAATAATAGCTATCTACTAATGGAAAAATCTAAGAATCCAGTAGTTGTTCAATCCATGAGGCTGGATGTGTCAGCTGGTCTTTGGTATATGACAGAATCCTGAAGAAGTGGACTCTAATGCCTGGGAAGGAACACACTTCGTGGGAAAGCAGGCCAAGGGAGGGGGAGCTGCCTTCTTTCCTGTCCTTTCTATGGGCAGTGCAGCAGCAGGTGTGGCCCAGGTTAAAGGTGGATCTTTCCACTTCGAAGGATTAAAAGAGGGACTTCCCACTTCAAGTGATTTAATTAAGAAAAAAACTCTGGGGCTGGAGAGATGGCTCAGCAGTCCAAAGGACCTGGGTTCAACTCCCAGCACCCATACGACAGTTCACAGTGTCTGTGTAGCTCCAGTTCCGGGAGGTCTGACATCTTCACACAGACATGAACGCAAGCAAAACACCAACGTAAATAAGAAAAAGCAATTATAAAAAGAAAAAAATCCCTCAGAGAGATATTCAGTCATTTGGGTTTTAGTTAATTCCAGATGTAGACAAGTTGACGAGAACAGCCATCACAGACTTTTTCTTTCTAATACTGTATTTTCCTTGTAGGTTTCTGAACGCCTGAAGGTGGTAGATGTGATCGGCACCAAAGTTTACAATGATGGAGAACAGATCATCGCTCAGGTATGATACTGTCAGTCCGTTTAGTGTTAAATTCAAGAATGTCTTAGAAATCTCATTAAACTTCGTTTAATAATCAGCATGCAGTGTTGGATTTAATAAATATTACTTCTGCCAAACAACTTACTAAAAATGCTTTTACAGCCAGTAACTAATTTGGATGTTTTTGTTTATGTAATTTATTCCAAATGAATTTTCATTAAACCATTACCTGACTTTCTGAGTGGTTTTACAATTTGTAACATGAAATCCACATGTATAGAAGGAATAAGATGTCATATAGGAAAGGGGGAAGTGGTGGCTCTTCCATGAACCCAGCTCCATTGGGAGATGATTAAGAGTTTTGCATGATCAGTTCTTGAGACCTCCTAAGGCTGCTTCCGCACCGTATCCAAGCATTGGATAAATTAATAAAAAATCTGCTCAAACCCTCATGCTCTTCTAACATCCCGAGAAGCCAGTTGTCCAATTGTGTACAGCGCCCCAGTCAGCCAGAGAGCTCCTAGAAAGTAGACTTTGTAGACATTGGAAACATACGCGACTTGAGGGATTTCTACTATTCTGTAGGGTTTTTTTTTTAAATCACAACAGTCTACTGTACTATTCTATTTGATTTATTGTCTCTTTTTCATTATTTTTTTAATTTATTTTACATACCAACCACAGTTTCCCCTCCCTCCTCTCCTCCAACTCCCTTCCCTGGCCCATCCACTTCTCTGTCTTCACTTAGATAGGGGTAAGGTCAAGATTCAAGGGCTGTTTGAAGGAAAGACCATTGTTTAGAAGGCAAATAAGTATCTTTCTGTCCCTGCCCCCACCCCCCTCATCACACACACAGACCACACATGTGGGTTTTGTGAATGCTTAAGTTGATTTCGGGGTTGACTTGATTGAACCAAGAATCTCATCATACATGCTGAAGCATGTATGCTACCTCCGAGCTACAGACCCAGGCTCTCAAGTGCTTCTTTGTAACTTTTGAAAAGCAGATTACAAAAAGTTGCACAAAAAGTACTGCGAGTTTGCATAGACTCTCCACCCAGTTTTTCCAAGCCCATCTTGTGTCTCTATTGCACCCAATCAAAACTAGAAAATTGACTTTGGCACAGCCTACAGCTGGGCTCAGATTTCACTGGAGTTTTACAAACATTTGTAACACCTTTGCCCAGTAGCTGACAGACCTATCAGAAGTCATAGAACTTAAAATTTTAGTGTGAAGCTCTTATAAAAAAAACTTGATGTGAAAATGAAAGAAGAGGCCTAGAGGTCCAGCTTAAGGGTAGACCGAGTTGTTTGCATGTATGGGGCTCTGGGTTCATTCTCTAGCACTAAATAGTTAGCTATATTTTGAGTTAAAGACACCTTACCTTTATATACCCTGGCTTCATTCCCTAGCAAATAAATAGCTGGATTTTATCAAAGATGCTGTTGTATATGGTTTTAAGCATTTATAAATATATATCTGTAACACAAATTCTGATTGTTCTTAATAATAAAAACTCAGAGGAGTCAGCTATCAGGGGGTGAAAGCTGAAGACTCAGAGAAGCAGAGTGGCCAGTTGCTAGAGTCCTTATCTCTACCAGTGCTCAGCCCAAAGGGGCGATCCTGTCCTCAGACTGCATCCTCAGATTGCATCCTCAGACTGCACTGAGCTCCTGCCTCCTCCTGCCTTAGATTCCACTCTCCGCCCAACCTTATCACTCTTGTCTCCACCTCCTCAGTGCTGGGATTAAAGGCATGTGATCCCAAATGCTGGGATCATTTTTGTGTGAGCACTGTTTCTTTTTTAGACTGGATCAATTTTGTAGAGCCCAACAATAGCCTTGAAC
Organism: Dicrostonyx torquatus; assembly: GCA_028555095.1. Lineage (NCBI taxonomy): Eukaryota > Metazoa > Chordata > Mammalia > Rodentia > Cricetidae > Dicrostonyx > Dicrostonyx torquatus. The sequence continues at coordinate 869,057 of JAQHUG010000267.1, read as the reverse complement.
TAACTAACAGAGATCCATCAGCTTCTTGTCGCCTGAGTCCTGGGATTAAAGGTGTGTGCCACCACTGCCAGGCCTCTAGTGGCTTAGCTCTGCTCTCATCTTCAGACAAACTTATTTGTTAAAACATAAACAAAGCCGGGCAGTGGTGGCGCACGCCTTTAATCCCAGCACTCGGGAGGCAGAGGCAGGTGGATCTCTGTGAGTTCGAAACCAGCCTGGTTTACAAGAGCTAGTTCCAGGACAGGCTCCAAAGCTACAGGGAAACCCTGTCTCGAAAAAAAAAAAAAAAAAAAAAAAACCACACAAACAAAATATCACCACATATATCTATCCTATATTTTAGAAATCTAGACCTAACATTTACTTTTGTAATATAGTCTCTGGTTTTGTTTGAGGTCCTAGAGATTAAGGTAAAAGTCAAGGCCTTGAGTATGTTGGTTGTGGTACTGTCTCATGCTAAGTTTTTAAACTGTACCAGAGAGGCTTTCAAATATTCGTGTTTCTCTGGATTCACGGGAAGGACCTGAAACAGTGAACGGCAATCTTCCGTAGGATGTTCGAGGAGGCAGCATTAGAAATCAGAGTTTGTGCAAAACCCATAAATACTGGGATTTTAGTTAGACACGGCACCAGACTTTGCAGTTCCAGTGGTCTTTTCAGAAGCTGGAAGTACACTGACTGTGCTTCTGAATGCTTCCAGGTACTTCCTGCTCCTGGCAAGTCACTGTGCTAACGCGTGTTACTTTAGGTGGACACGGGGAGCGTGCTGCTAGGCACCAAGGAGCACAGAGTGTACCGACATAGCCTGCTGACGGAATACACCGCTGTGCCGTCCTTCGTGTATATGGTTCAGCACAGAATCCGGGGGAAGATTCCCAGCTCGGGTTACTTGCCATATTTTCTGGTAGAGAGTGTATTATTGCAAATCTTTTTACAAATAAAAAATGTTACATAATTATCAGCCATTACCTCTGAACGGAGATGAAAATGGCATCTTCAATATGACTTCACTTACAGACTGGAATCTGTACACTGGCTTCAAGGGCATGATTTCAGGGTTGCTATGGAATTTTCATTTTTCACTTTTTTTTTTCTTTTAATAGGGAGATTTGGCAGATTCTTTTTTCATTGTAGAATCTGGAGAAGTGAAAATTACTATGAAAAGAAAGGTAAAACATTTATCAACCCTAAAATTCCTCATATTATCAAGGAAAATAATGGATTTTTTTAATAAAAAAATGATGGTAGACTTAAATGTAACTCATTTCAATTACCTTCTCAGGGCAAATCAGAAGTGGAGGAGAACGGTGCTGTGGAAATCGCTCGGTGTTTTCGGGGACAGTACTTTGGAGAGCTTGCCCTGGTCACTAACAAACCAAGAGCAGCATCTGCACACGCCATTGGGACTGTCAAATGTTTAGGTAGGGACAGCGGTGGACCTGCTATGTCTGCATTCCAGGCACTCAAATCATATGGGGCATTTTTATTGGGTTCACAAGTGCCAAAGTCCTCACAAAATATGACCAAGGTTTGGACTTACATTAATTATTGAGAAAAGAACTCCCAGTTAACGAGTTTTATATTTAACCTGTCAAGAAAATGCCATGCATCGTGTTCCTCAAAGGAGAAGACTAAAATGGCACTTTTTGTGAAGTTCATTATTAAGCTCTCTGGGAAGTTGGAATGCCAGTGAGGAAACACAGCCCATCCCCCTGGCCCCTGGGACGGCGTTCAGGTCTGTCTGAGCATAACCAATTGCTGTTACCAGCTTGTTATGGCTCTGTTCTACCAAGGGAGCTTAGCACACCTGCTACTTCCGGTTGGTATCTACGGGGATTTCTTCTTTTCTTTTGTCTAAGAAGTCACTCAGGTAATGAAGAACAATGGTTCAGAAAATAGCAACATAAATGGCATTTTAAAAAATTGATTCAATAATAATCCCCTCCACGTTCCTCACAATTCAAAAAGATAGAAGTTCGTTTCAGTGATCTTTAAGATTTGCAAGGTTCCTCAGAATGAATTCTTTATAGAGTCGTGCTGTAGAAGGGTCCCAGGAAGTGGAATATTAGTAACGCGATCCTCTGATGAGAGAGAAGACGAAGCTGACAGAGGCTCCTCAGAGATAGAGGTGATGTGAGAGAGGCTGCTTCTTTTATTGTTATAATTATCTTAAAGGAAATGGGAGAAATACAGGAAGTATAGAAAAACATAGGAAGTCCTAAGACACACCCACGCCAACACCGTCTGCCTATGGTTTCCTCTACTGTAATTTCTATCTGTTGGATTTGCATGAGTTTTCTGTTTTTTTTAAAAAAATTTCACTATAGGAATTTTATTAGTACATCAATTTTTTAATATTTTATTAGGAAAAGGTAAATATATGCATGGTAATTTATCTAACCACTCCCTGGTAAATGTTTTATAAGCTTTGGGTCCAATTTGTATGTGTATATATGTTGGGTTTTTTTTTTTCTTTCTTTTTTTTTGGTTTTTTGAGACAGGGTTTCTCTGTGTAACAATCCTAACTGTCCTGGAACTAGCTCTTGTAGACCAGGCTGACCTCGAACTCACAGAGATCCTCCTATATCTGTCTCCTGAGTGCTGGGATTAAAGGTGCGTGCCACCACCACCAGGTGCAGAGGTGACTTTTTCCTTAGGAATGGTTTTCTGACTAGGTCTTTTAAAATGATTTCTCTTTAATTAGTACATATTAACTTGTATAAAGTTGTAACCCTTTCACGAGTTGATCCCATTCTGCTTTTCAAATAGTCCCTTTCCGCTTTCATGTCCTGTCAACACCCACTCCCCCCCCCCCACTTTTCATCGGAAGAAAAACAAAGTGTCTGCTTTGCTTAAGATGATATTTCTAAGCATTGTTCATTTTTCTGCAAATGTCATGGTGTGTTTTTCTTTTTAGCTGAGTAGTAATGCATTGTGCGCATACATTTTATTTTCCAACTGTTGATGGATACTTAGGCTATTGTGAAGAGAGCACAAGGGCAAGTGGGTATCTCTAGTGTATGCTGACTTTGACTCCTTCAGACATATGCCTACGTAGGTAGAGCCTGGATAGAATGGTAGGTCTAGTTTTATTTAATGAGGAACTTACAGACCTCTTTCCTAGTGGCTACACTAATCTCATCAACCGTGGACAAGGCTTCCATTCTTCAAGAGGCCTTGTCAACTTTTGTTGTTTCTTGATGATAGATGCTTTGATGGGGTGAGATGGAAATCTCAATGTAGTATTGATCTGCATTTCTCAGATGGCTATTTTTTTTATGTATTTATTGGCTACTTGTTTTGAGAAGTAGTTCATTTACCTATTTAATGACTTAATACATACAGGCCACTTTTATTTTTACTAATTTTTATTTCATTTTATTTTTTAAGATTTTATTTATTTATTATATATAAAGTGTTCTGCCTGCATGTTTGCCTTCAGGCCAGAGAGGGCACGAGATCTCATTACAGATGGTCACCTTGTGGTTGCTGGGATTTGAACTCAGGACCTCTGAAAGAACAGCCAGTTCTCTAAACCTCTGAGCCATCTTTCCAGCCCCTAATTTTTATTCTTATTTTTAACTACATTTTATTTTTACTAATGTGCCATGCAAGAATGTCCATAAAGCCTTATAAACTTCACCTTTTTTACCTATGCAAATTTGAGTGATAGATTTTGATATGTTAAGCAGTATATTATAAACTCAAGTTTTAAAATGCAGGAGACAGCTAGGTTGGTGTCTCCTGTCTGTAAATCCAGCACCTGAAGTGCAGGATCATTAGTTCAAGGTCTTGTTGAATGAAGGTCAGTGTGAATGAACGACATAAACAGTCTCAAAACCGAAAAATGCAAAATAAAAAAATGTACAAGGCACACAAGCAAAGTGGTACGTATATTGATATATGCAGAAAAAAAGCATCCTATTGATCATGATTTTGAATTGCATAGCCAGTGGTATAAATGTCTCAAAATTTCATACCATGCTATTGTACATTCTGAGAACAGGAAAAGAAACACTCTTGTCCCACTTCTGGAGGAGGGGGTTATGTTTATCTTTGAGGCTATGCCACGTTAGACCCTCATTTCCTCAACGTGGATCAGGCACCTCCCACCAACTCCGCCACAGGTCCTTCATCCGTCAAAGCATCCCAGACTGTAACCAGCAAAGTTCCTATTTCCTTTTTGAAGTGGAACATTGTAACCTTTATTTTTTTCTCATATTTTTTTTTATAATATCTAACTAAAAATTCTCTTGCATTGTTAATATATCAAAATGACAGTATCATAGTAGAAAGGAATGGCTTAGGAATTTTTCAGTTATGCAAGGAATGGTAGTTTCAATTTATTTATTTATTTATTTATTTATTTATTTATTTTATTTTCTCTTAGCCATGGATGTGCAAGCATTTGAAAGGCTTTTGGGACCTTGCATGGAAATTATGAAAAGGAACATCGCCACCTATGAAGAACAATTAGTCGCACTGTTCGGAACAAACATGGATATTGTTGAGCCCACTGCATGAAGCACAGAGCGGAGAGAGCATTAGTGAAACAGTTCCGCAGTAGTGGTTAAGTCCACCAAGAATGTGTTTGTGTAGATGCCACGCATTTTGTGATTTCGGGTTTTCCTTTTTTTAAACAAAAAGCATTTACAATGTATCAGTGAACAGTAGCGATTTAATAGTCAGTAGGCTTTAACACCACTTTCTAATGAGTAGTTCATTTAAAAAGATCAACATATTCATAAAAATGACTTTTTATTCCATAAAATTATCTGAAAGTTTTATTCAAATGGTTATAATATATTGAAAGCGTACATGTTTAAGAAGATAATTAAAAGATGTAATCATAGGCCGATCCATGTGTTTGAATTATCCAAGTATCAAATTAGTGACTATCCCATTGAAGAGGGAAGTTGGTAATGACTCATGCGACTTAACATGACATCACATTCTTCTTATAATCCATCATCCAGCAAATGTCAGTCATTTTATTTTCTAGTTTTTCTGGCTTGATAAATTATGTGTTAGCCTTGACCTATTGGTGAAATGGTATGAAACGCCATATGCAATTTAAAATTTTTTTATATTTTTGCAATAAAGTACATTTTGACTTCTTTGACAAATGTCGGTGAGTAGCCTACACAACTGAGTGGCTTTTGAGGCTTGACAACTTAGTCATGATAATTGGGCAGAGAGTCTTTTAAGATGAAAGATCATAAATGCAGTTTTCTCTCTTTTTCTTTTTTTCTTCCGCAAGACAAGATTTCTCTGTGCAGCCCTGGCTGTCCTGGAACTCACCCTATAGGCCAGGCTGGCTTCAAACTAGAGAGATCCGGCTGCTTCTGCCTCTTGAGTAATGAAATTAAAGGCATGTGCCAGCACCGCCCAGCCCATTAAACACATTTCTCATCATCAAATATATGGTGTCACTGCTTCCTTTTGATTTTGCAACTCCTGTATTGTTTATAAATTGCATTTGGACGTTTAACGTGACAAAGATTTTTTAAAGCTATTTAAACTTAATCGAACATTTTTTGTCCTCTTAAATGTCCCAAACCTTATATTTAGAAAAAGGAAAACTTTCCTATGAAAAATCTCTTGGGATTCTCATCCACGTGCCCACAGGATATTTCTTTGCTCTTTGTGGTCTGTATACTACAGCCCTGTGCAGAGGTCTGTGCCCATGTCTTTTTGCTTTTTAATTCCTTGTCGTAATCACTAACCGGCAAGCTCATTGATCAGCAGCCAATCAAGTGTGTTTTGTCTTTTCCAATCCTTAAAAACTCTACTACAGTGGTGGAAATAAGTTTGTATATAAGCAAAGCCATACATGATGATTAATGGAATTTCTGTCTGTACTACATATCATTAGGCCTTGTCCTTAGCTTTAAAGTCAACTCAGAGTTAAGAGTACAAAAAGTACAAATTTTTACTAGGTTTTCTTTGGTCACTTATATGCTTATTTTTATGCCAGATACGATGAATTGTTATATACAACCAAAGCAATACACTTTTACATGGCTTTCAGGCCCCATGACCAAATGTCTAGAGACATTAAGTTCTCACCTGTTAATTCACCTTCAGATGAGTAATTTCACTTTGGGAAACATGTTATAAGGAACAGAGGTATCTATATATGTGAAATTCATCTATGGCTGTCATGATCCTATAAGGGAATGTTTATAGTCCTACTTGTACATGAAAACATGGCTAGGATGTTAATTGGATAATGCATAAACAAAATAAGGTATGTAAACTATAGCTTTAGTCATGTTTTAAAACACTACCATTTTTGCAAAATCTGAAGGAAAAGAGAGCTCTCTCTACACTAAGGTAACATGTTTTCAAAAGCCATGTGTCAAACAAGGAAAAATTCCAGACAAAGAAAAACAAGAAAAAAGCCACCCGAATTCCCAGTTCATCATTCTGTGCCCCTTGTTCACTTTTCCAAGTTCTCTCTTGTTGCATTTCATAAGCTGACTGTTAACGTTCACGGGACAGTAAGTGAATGCCACGTCGGATAAAGAACTCCAACCAAGGCTATAAATGTCCGTTACGTTATTTTCAGTATTGTTGGTTATATTTAAAATTTCCTTATAATAAAGCACACTTTTATAATAAATGTTTTAAGCATTGTTTTCTTTTTTATAGTTTGTCCAGGGTATAGATGTAATGAAAACCATGAAGTTAGCATACGGCAGTAAGAACGTTCAGTTTTGCATGACTGTAGGTCTCTGTAAGATTTTTAACTATTGGTTACATTTTTAACTCTTGTGAAATGTTGCACATTATTTTGGTCATTTAGAATAACCAAATAAATATGATTGATTGGGGAATTTATGTGTAAAACTTTCTAATTAAAACAGCTCAAGTTTGGCTTGTGGATGTCATTATTAAATCACTAATGAGGAATCTTACTATTGATGATGTTTCCATTCAAAGATGGCACCTCTTAGGTACATCTGTGGCTAGGAAAGTGTCAGGAATCTGTCCTGGAGAACAAGAGTCTTCATTTTGTTTTAAATAACTTTAGAAGGGTATTGTGTTTCTTGCTTATCATCTATATTTTTAACAAAAATACTACCTGCAATAGAAGTTGGATAAATATATTTGGGGTACTGTTAACACTGGTTACCAAGTCATGTAAAAAGTTTTATGTGGAGAGTTTGCATGAAATGAGGACTTGGGATTTTACTGAGAAGTGTGCAGAGCTGTTTTTGTTTACAAAGTATGTTTAAAACAATACAGACAGCTCTTTTGAGAAGCGTTATGATGATTAGGTAGCTTTCTGTAGTCTTAAAACACTAAGTTTGAAGGGCTTGCTCTAGACCTTCGTTAGGCAGCTAACACTCCAGAGAGAAACAGGAGGAATGCTGGTTTCTGAAGTTAATAGTGAGGTTAGATACAGATTAAAGTGGTGCAGGAGACTTGTCTGTTCAATCATGTTTTAAATAAATGCTGATTGGCCAAGTAGGAAGTGTGGGTGGGTCAACCAGACAGGAAGTAGAGGCAGGGCAAGGAGAAAGTCTGGGAAGCAGGAAGCTTCCCTGGCATTCCCGCGCAGTCCATCTACGAAGCAGGATGTAAGCTGCTCGCCAAGAAAAGGTACTCGCCATGTGGATTGCATGGATGGGAACAATGGGTTAATATAAGTTATGGGAGCTGGTAGGAAGACTGAGCTAATGGGCCAATCAGTGTATAACCTAATGTAGACTCTGTGTGTGATTTTCTTTGGGGCTTGCCGGCTGTGGGGTACTGGGCGGGACAGTAACCCCAATGAGCCAGCCCTCATGTTACACTAAAGGAAAGAAATCATGGTAAGAATTTAGACAGTTTTACCTGTTCCAGAATAATTTTACAGGCAGCAAAACTGACTAAACAATGAAAAATATACTTATATTCACAAACATTAAAAAAAATGTATTACCAGTCAGTGGTGTTGAAGGCCTTTAATCCTAGCACTCAGGAGGCAAAGGCAAACAGATCTCTTGGGTTCAAGATCAGCCTGGTCTAAAGAGTGAGTTCCAGGACAACCAAGGACGCGTAGAGAAACCGTGTTGCAGCCGGCGGGGGGTTGGTGTTAAATAAATGAATCCTATCATTGTAACTCATGAATTGTGAAAATGTAAATATATACCCAAATATATATATAGCCAAATATACTAATTATCTTTTGGAAGACCTGTGTACCCAACACCAATTTTATCTCTGTTCAGTTTGCTGTGTACCAAGAAGAAAACATTTTCACCAAGACCATGTTGTACATCTGTGGCAGAAATAACGAGGAATTGACATTTCTTCCTTTCATGTTAAAGTCTCAGCCTATAACCCAATTAATGTCAGTTAAAAGCACAGTCTGATAGACTGTAGTCAATTTTGAGAGGAATTTTTTTTTCTTTTTTACTAACGTGTGTAGCACGATTAATAAAAATCCAGAGACAGATATTGGGGTTCAACCGGAAGATCAAAAAAGCAAAGCAGCCAAGTCACTAGAGAGCTCTTACCTCTAAGAAATCCTGAGACTGAAAGAGAGCGGGTTCCTGTCTCATCCCGGTTCATATTCCTCTCTAGTGTTGGGATAAAAGGCGTGACCACTACGGCCTGGCCTCTGTGGTGAATTTGTGTGGCACCACTGCCTGGTCTGTATGACTGACCAGTGTGGCTGTTTTACTTTCTGATCTTCAGGCAAGCTTCATTAAAATACAAATAAAATACCACTACAAACGTGAGTGGTTATTTTTTGCATATGGTAAGTTTACAAACCTAAACACTGCCTATCAGTCTTTAGTGAGCATCTCTCATCTGACATGAGGTATGATCTAAGAGACAGGATCTATCACTTATATTAAAATGAAGGGCCACCTACGTGGGGATGTGGTTTCCTCAGATTTTGATTTAACCATAGCCTGAATCTTGCCATTCTCCTCGATATAAACATGACAAAGTGGTATATACACATAGGTGTATATAACATTTACACATAATTTGTTCCATGGTAACATGTTAGTACACTTTTTACTCTTAACTGAAAACAAAACCTTTTTTCCTCCTACGCACAAGGAAAAGTTAAGAACAAATAAGCTGAGCCTTGGATGTTTTCCCGTCCCCTCCATTTGGCTCTTTTCAGTAGATAAACTGAGAACACAGCAAGTGGAACAAACATAGTGTATGGGACACAGGTGCCTTTCTAGAGCCCCAATCTTCCCTATTAGCCACCAAGTGTAGTTTGTGGGTTCATCCATTTACTTATAAAGAAGTAGAGGAAAATACTCAGAAGTCCTCTGTGGTGTAGGGAGGAAGGTGTAATGGTCTCAACCAGCCTGCCTGCCCCCAAAAAAATTAACAATATGTGGGCTCGTGACATGGCCTGAGTCTCATCTCTAGGAACCATACGTGTTAGCCAGGCGCATGCACACCTGCGCAGAAACACACACACACACACACACACACACACACACACACACACACACCTCTACAGATCCAGCAAACTCTGAACAACTAACATTCGGGTGTTCATCTGGTAAGTTCTCAACCCTGCCTTGGCCTGATACAAAACCCTGAATTATCTCTATTACCTAATTTTGGCTTCTACAGAATTGGTCTTACTATGAAGCCTCATGTGGTCTGGAATTTAAGATTCTTCTGCCTCTGACTCCCGAGTGCTGGGATTAAAGGCATGAGCCACCACCACCTGCTAGACTGTTACCTCTTAAAGTCCAAATGAAAATAAGTACCTACAACTGTTACAGGCTCCTTATAATCAAATTTCTTGCGGCCATTGCAAGTTTAGCATCTAAACTTGAACCCAACCTTTCCCCTACTCCCAGGACCTACATCTCTCCCACATCCCTATTTCAACTGGGGACATGAATAATCTCAGTTATGTAGGCAAGAAACCCAACAGTCTTTCTTCGTCTTCTGTTGTTTCTTCTTCCTGATTGGTATAGGGAGAAGATATCAGCCGCCAGAGGCCTTGCTTCATGGTCATCTAAACAAAATCTAAACTTCTAGTTGCATCATTCATGACTATGAGGCACCTAATGATTCAAAATGGTGCTCATTACCTTCTAGGCATTTTATTGCATTGTTACATAAATACTTTGAACTAAGTTAGTTATAAAATAACTTGTTTTCAAGCAATTAGGTAATATGGGGAGGTATCTGTTATTTAATATTCTATTAAAAAGGGATAGTATTTTGAACTATATGGTTTGTTCTCTTTCTCAGTTGTAGAATTTGTTGAACCGTTTGATAATGAGAACAGTGATATCATGAATATTCAAGTAGATATCATGGGCATTCTCATTTTTTGTTTGGCAAAGTAGTAATTGTTTATGATATGGTGGGACACAGGGAAATCACTCAATTTCACCTCTAAATAGATGAAATATGTTCTAAGTAGGGTTTGTCTAATCTCCAAACTATATTTTAACCATCTTTAACCATCTAAAATTTGTTTATAACAAATAATCAAACTGATAATAATTTGATTTGAGATTTCCCCTCACATTTTAGCATAGATTTTATGCACATGTACAGTGTACATACTACGAGGAGGTATTAAAATGATTTTTAATGTTAATCTTATTATGAAAACATCTTAAGATGACTCTGTATATCTGTTTTAATCAAAGAGTCTAACTTATATAAGGTTTTACTAAGATCTTATTGGTCATTGTTCTAGCTCTTGCATTGGCTGCTTTTCTTTCTTTTTTGGCTAACCAAGAATTAATGCTATTCATGTTAAATATGCATAAGTTAATAAGGTGCTCAGTTTCCCAAGGAAGTCAAAAGACAGGACTAAATATCTACTAAATGGTGGGGGAATTCCAATATTATATTTATCTATGATTAAACTATTCAAATCTAACTTATATTTAAAGACTTGGACATAGTAAGATAAAGAATGACAAATGTTTTAAATCTTTGTATAGTTGTCAGTACAAACTATATGAATGAGTGAGAAAGATCTATGGATTCAGCAATGGATAAGGCTTCATAATTAATATACAGTATTTTTATCAGAGTTGAATTTATTCTTCCCACCCTGGTAACTTCCTGGTTTAAAAAAAAAAGTCACCACTAAGGCTTTCAGCAAAACCTTCAAAGTGTTTTTATATTTGGCTTCCCCCCCTTCTTTTAGTAGCATCCAAGGGAAAGTGGTGTAATAGTTTACATACTCAAGAGGGATAGAGAGATCTACGGCTCACAGCTTGTGTTGATTTCATTTTTGGAAACTACAACTTTTTGGTTTCAAGAACATGTGAATCTTACAGATATTAATTTTAAATGATTAAATATACTCCAAAGATAGAAATATTATTGTTTGGGTTAAGAAATTAAATATAATTTAAAAATTAAATAGAAATTAAAAATTTCTATTTTTAAAGTAATGATCATGATCACTTTTCATTAAAAGAAAAAAACACAAGCATAAAATGGCTGGAATAGTCATGATTTTTGGGATCACTACAGTATCTGAAAGGCGTACATTAAAATCTTTTACTTTTTACTTAGGGGGAAAAACGCCATTTTGTTGGGTTTCCTCTGGATTATTTTGAGGAAAATAATGCTTGATTTCTATATATGAACACAATGTAAATCTCTGCTCACTTGGGAGGGCTATTTTAGGAACAGTTTCTATCTCAAGAGTCCAAATGAACTCAAAGGAATTTGAAACCTTGTTTCAGTCATATACAGGTACTCTGTATTACTGATTCTGCTATGTAGATTTTGTGTACATTTGAAAATTCAAGAAATGTGGCAGCTTGAAAGAAAGATGATTCTGCCGGGTGCACGCCTTCAATCCCAGCACTTGAGGGGCAAGCAGATCTATGTAAGTTCGAGGCCAGCCTGGTCACGAGAGGGAGTTCCAGGACAGGCTCCATAGCTACTGAGAAACCCGTCTCGAAAAACGATTATTTATTATTATAAATAATAATAATAAAATAAAACATTTTGAACTCTTCCCCGAATCGACTTTAGCAGCATTCTTACTCATTTCCTTCCTCTCAATTGTCAGCACATCTCTAATCATCTAAAGAAATAAAAACTAATCCATGGCTTAAATGACTAAAAACTTCAGGTTCAAAGAAAAAAAGCTCAATAATGCCTACAGTAATGCTTATAATGTGAGCAGTAAAAATGCCAATTACAGATTAGCTGCACCCAGCTGCTATGAGCAACCTCCTTTAAAGGGAAGGTAGTAACTAAAGCAGAGATGAGACCGCCTTAGAAAAGTCGGCAAGAACCCCTGGTGGAAACAGTGGAAAGACGGTTTTCTTTCTGAACCCTCAGGACGAGAGACAACAGTTAAAATATTCACCGAAGAAACAAGTAATCCAGCAACTACGTAACTCTGGACCATACAGTTTAATTATATCCCTTTGTGTGAACTTAAAACAATGTAGGCCTATTCAGAAACACCGCTTCAAACGCCTCAATTTCAAAGCAGTGGTCCCCTTACCATCTGTGTAAATCTCGAGACTGAGATCATCTCATCCCTAAACCCTACAGCGCACGCATGGCACTTGGCTGTGTCTCAACGCATCCCGGTCAAACTGAACATAATTGGTAAATCTTCCCGAGATGTGGGCGTGATGAGGCAAGGATTGGGTCAAAAAATCTAGCTCATCCGACGCGGGAGGGCAGCCCTGAATCTACCTTTGTCAACCCCATCGTGCCCGGGCCGTGATTTGTGAGTGATTGTCCCTGGCGAGCCCGCACTGCTTCCGCTTGTGCAGTCATCTTCTTCCCCTCGCACTAAAACAATACCTTGGCCACCTGCCAAACTCTGAGCAGCAAGCGACGCTGGCTGTTTATGGCCTGGAATGGGTGCTGCGACGGACGGAGGCTGCTCGGAGTGCTCCCGGAGGCCCAGAGGAAGAGAAGAGGCCCTAGCTTTAGAACACTCCTTTCCTCCGCCCCCTCCCTTTTGTCTGAGACACCAAAACAAACGAGCTGATACACGTGTCCCTATGACTCTTGTTTACTATCAAGACTGCGCTAAGCGCGTATTTCTGGGATAAGTAGTTCAGCCAGCTCCTCCCGCCAGCAATTTCCTGAGCTACGGAACGAGGTTGAGACTACCAACCCACAATCCACTTCGAGAACAAAGTTTGGCTCCGGTCCCCAGCGTCTCGGCAGCGATCCAATCCAAAGCGCTTTCTGTAGTGATTGACAAGCTTGCTCCTCCAGTAAACACAACAGAAAAGTCAATACATACCCGCCCACCGAGAAGGGCCTCGGCACTGCCCAATGGAAAAGCGGAAGCTTAGAATGGCAGTTCTCCCGACCAATTAAAGACGGAAAAGGCGAACGCAGGCTCAGCCCCCCGGGGGCTTCAGGGGAGGGGGAAAAGACGAAGCTTGAAAGACTTGGTAATGGCGACGGGTTTGGTAAGTAGGAAAGTTTCGGCGGAGAAGTAAACGCCACGGCGGGAGCCGCGCTGCGCTCCGGGCACGCGGGTGGCCCTCAGGCAGTGCGCAGGCGAGCTGCTGGCGGAGCTGTCGCGACCGGCGGCCCGCGTCGTGACGGTGTGTGGTCGCGGGGCTCCGGAGGGGTGGGGGCGGGTAAGGGAGGGGCTGAAGGCCGCTCCGGCGGGGACTCTCGGGGCTGCCGGGCACCGAAGTCCCCGCGGCGAGCGGGAGCCGCGAGCTCCCCCGGGGCTGAGCGGCCGTGGCGCCCAAGCTCCCGGGGGGCAGGGGGGAGCCGGCGGAGGCCGGGGCTCGGCTGCGCTCGCGGTAGGGGCTGGCGGGGAAGGGGCCGGGGCAGGGGAGGGGCCTGGCGTTCCGGAGGGCTCCGGAAAGTTTGACTTTCGCCACTCCCAGCTGCACGGCAGAGGGGCGGGAGCCGGCCGCGAGCCCAGGCGGGCTGGGGGGCTCCAGGGAGGCGAAGCCGGCTCCGGGGCCCGGGCCGGGCGGGGGAGCTCGCGGAGTCGGGCCCGAGGCTCATTGTTACGCAGTTTCGAATGAATGGGCTGCGAGGCGCGTGCGCGGTGGGGCTGTGCCGAGGAGGGGGGGCAGAAAAACAAGCCTGGCGTCCGGACTGTGGTCACATGATGGGGGGAGGGGAGGGAGCGATGAATGGCGAAAGAGGTGGGGGTGGACTTGGCCGGCTGCGGGAGGCGCTGTTCGGCTTGACCCCGGCGACGAGGCCCGCGGGCGAGGCCAGGCTCCTCCCTCTGCAGGCCGATTTAAACAAAACAAAAAGGAGTTGGGCGAAGCCGGGTTGCGTAGCCTCGTTCCTCCGTGCTCCCCGCGTTGTACACTTTGTAATTCACGCTGGACTTCTCAGCTGGAGTCGTGTGAATCACTGACAGCGGGGTGGGACACGTTTCCTGGCGCCTTGTAGCTGCTGCTGGGACTCAGGGTTCAAGGGAGCTTCACCTGGGGAGTGTGGCTTCTGGATGAGTTCCGGTTTGAGGAGTAGAATACTTTTTAACATTTATAAATAGTATGCTTACTACAACAGTTACCTCGAGCTGTAATTCTGTTTCTGGCGTTCCCCCTCGAGCTTTGTTTTGTAAACTGAGTATTGGGGAAAATTTGGGTTACATTCAAAAGAAACTTCGTCGGTTTTTTTGCGTTACCTTAGCGTTTTGAAGAAGAAATGATTATTTAAACATTACTTCAACTCGACTAGTAAACTTCAGAGCCTTTTTAAAATTTCACTATATAGCTTCCAGCTTAGTTTTATAAACCTAGTTGCTGTTTCTTGCTGGGAAAACACGTTGTTGTTAAAAGCATGCCCTCTCCGTGTTTTCTGTCACACTTCCCAGTTGTGCTTGGTCTGCCATGTTCCTCTCTAACACTATACTACCAAATGGTCTCTACTGTATTTTATCTTTAGACTCTCTCCAGTGTGCATGCAGTGAAGCAGGCATATTTAGACTCTTTCCAGTGTGCAGTGAAGCAGGCATATGGCGTGAACTTAGATGCTGAGCCTGAAGGTTCTCTGGTGTGCGTTACAAGGTTACAAGCTGGTCTGTATCGGTTGGAAATAAAGATATCAGTACTCTTTACTCACATATGTTATCTTAAGTTACTCCTTAACAGTATTAACAAGGGCAGTTTTTTTTTTGTTTGTTTGTTTTTTCGAGACAGGGTTTCTCTCTGTAGCTTTGGAACCTGTCTCTTTGGAACTAGCTCTTGTTAGAAGATCTGCCTGCCTCTGCCTCCCGAGTGCTGGGATTAAAGGTGTGCGATACCACCGCCCGGCAAGTGCAGATATTTTATGTGCTTTAAATTTCACAGTGTGCACCAAGAAAGGGAAAAGAAATCACAAAAAATGCCGGGCGGTGGTGGCGCACGTCTTTAATCCCAGCACTCAGGAGGCAGAGGCAGGCGGATCTTTTTGAGTTCGAGACCAGCCTGGTCTACAAGAGCTAGTCCCAGCGCAGGCTCCAAAGCTACAGAGAAACCCTGTCTCGGAAAAACAAACAAACAAACAAACAAAAAATCACAAAAATTAAAAGGTTAAACTGACTACCTGTCCAAATTAAGAAAATTTGGAGCGTTTTAATTTTAACTGAGGTTAGTAATTAATCATGTACTTTCATATTTTGATCTGCATTTGCTTTGTACTTCCTACCATAAATTCAGTTATATTTTCATAGGAAAGTTAGAAAAGCTTATTTTCAGCCATGTCTGTTTATAATCTCAAGTGGGAGAATGGGCCATGACCAGCCTGTGCTACATAAAGCCATACCGTTAAAAAACAAAAGGGAAAGAGAAAATAAGAAAAATTTCCTCTAATATGGTTAATTCAGTGTTTGGTTTTGTCTTAGGCAAATGGCATGGTGTTAACTGGAATAAACTTAACCTGCCCTGAAGACGCTCAAGTCTTTATAGCTTAGGCTGGCCCTGCATTCTTGGCTGTCAGTGAGATTTTGAAGCCATTCAAGCCCCTGTAGAAATGCCCCCCACACTACAGCCCTGATCTTGTCTGGACCGCAGCAGTGATCTTCCTGCCGCTGCCTCCCGAGTGCTAAGGGTAATGTTGCCACCTTGTCTGAACAACAACAAAAGAAGTCTGTTTTCACAGGTTGCTCTAGTAGTGTAGAAACGCTTAAGAGTATAATCAAGTTAGGAAACTAGGTTACTTTCATATAAATTGCCAATTTCAGCCACGCCTGGCCCAAAAGAGTTGTTGAAAAGATATGAAAATGTTTAGGATTATAATCAAGTGTAGGGAAATAGTTTCTTTCATGTAAATTTTAGATGATTTCAAGCTTCTCATAAAAGAATTTTTAAGTTTTTTGGTTTCTTTTTTTAAATTTATTATATATACAACATTCTGCCTCCACGTATGCCCACATGCCAGAAGACGGTGCCAGATCTCATTACAGATGGTTGTGAGCCACCATGTGGTTGCTGGGAA
>JAQHUG010000267.1:789860-840434 GCA_028555095.1 Dicrostonyx torquatus | reverse complement strand
AAACCCTGTCTCGAAAAACCAAAAAAGAAAACAAGCTGAACCATAGTTTTTCAGACTCTGCTTATGGTTCAAGTAGTGAACCATTACTGTCTTCATATACATTGAATTATTGTCCCTCAGGTGTAGCATGAATAATAGAAACCTAGAGACAGATATTGGTTCAACCCAACAACCACAAACGCAAAGCAACCAAGCCACTAGAGAAGTCTAAGGTCTACCAAGGCTGGACAATCGCAGACTAAGCGGACTCCTCCCATTTTATATTCATTCCCTCTGGTGCTGGGATTAAAGGTGTGAGGCACCACTGCCTGACCTCTAGTGGCTTAGCTTTGCCCTTCTGATAGTTAGGCAAACTTTATTTATTAAAACATAAGTAAAATAATCACTATACTCAGGTTCCCTAGATCCACATGTACAGGTTTTTTTAATTATTGTTGTTGTTTGAAATTATTTCTGTCAAGAAATCACCAAATTTAATTTTGAATTTATTTTCCCTCGAAAATTCGTTAAATTTGTGTATTCCTAACTGAAGTTACTGTAGTATTCATTATGTTGATATTTTTAAAAAAAATAATCTTGTGCTTATTTCCAGATGACCTTCCTGAACTTCAGGCTGTTCAAAGTGATCCTACTCAATCTGCCATATACCAGCTAAGTTCAGATGTATCTCATCAAGACTATCCAAGGCCATCTTGGAGCCAGAATACCTCAGACATACAGGAAAACACTCATCGTGAAGATGAGGTGGACTGGCTGACAGAATTAGCAAACATCGCCACGAGTCCACAAAGCCCACTCATGCAGTGCGCATTTTACAACAGGTAGGGAAGTTGACTGTGTTTTCAGTTTAAACTGAATCCTTAGGAATGTCAAGTTGGCTCAGTAGGTGAAGAAGCGAAGGAGCAAACCTACAAGTCGTCCTCTGGTTTCCATTCTGCCCTGCCTGTGCGCACACACTCAGGAATGAAGAAGAAATTTAAACCCAATTCCAAAAAGATGTTTAAATGTTAAATTAGCCGTCCACTAGATAGCTAATAGCATTGTAAAATTGGGAGATTTTAAAGTCAATAAAATTAACATTCACATAATGATCAGTGATGATTTAATTGTTTTGATACTTAGATGACAATATATGAGAAAATAGCCTAAAAATATTTGTATTTACAAATAACAAATTAGTCTAAGAAATACATTTTTATAAATTTTTACTTCTAGAAATAAAAATTGTATTTGCTTAAAGAGCCATAGTTTTAAACTTTTATCAACTGTACATCTAACTCATCATGTTCTGTATTTTACTACAGTGTGTGTAACCTTGATTATCTTTGCCAATTCTAAAGCTTGTTAATGTTAAAGTAGGGGCTAGAGAGGTGGCTCAGTGGTTGAGGACCCAGGTTTGATTCCCAGCGCACATATGATAGCTTACAGCCATTCCTCTGTGATTCCAATTCTGGGGATCTGATGCCTTCATCTGACCTCCTCAGGCACCAGGCATGCACATGGTACACAGACAGACATGCAAGTAAAACACTCTTACACGTGATGGAAATAAATCTTAAAAATAAGATTAAAAAAAATTTAAGGTAGACTTCCAATAATAAAAATCACTTCATATATCAAGACCTAGGTTTAAGAAAATCAGTAGATCTATAGAAAATCATAGCTGATATTCCTAGGGAGAATATTAGTGGGTATCATTTCACTAAATATGATAGCTTGGAGAAATGCCCCATCATCACTTGTTGGTAAGAATTAGACTCAAATTTCCTAGGTAAGTAGAAGGAACTAACTTATAATACTTGGCCGTAGCATAGTTGTCTTGCATCCTGTTAAAATATTCTTTTCTGTTTTACAGGATAATGGTTTTAATAGAGCAGTTTGGTTCAGTTAAATTGTGTAAATTTCCATAGGGGAGAAAATTTTTCTTTCAAGAGTTTCATTCCTACTTTTCACGGTAATCTGTTGGACCTAGGACAGTTGGCATGCTAGGAAAGAATTTTATTAATGCACTGCATCCCAGCCCCTTTACAATAATTATGCATTTTAAAAAAAACTGATTTAAGTGTTGCCCCTCCCTCTAACTAGATTTAGAAGATGACAGTTTTCATCTGCACATTGATATTACAGTTTATAGAAGGTCTAGGGGTCACAGCTCTGTAGGACAGTGCTGACTGGGCATTTATTTGCAGGGTTAAAACCTGAGTTGTATCTGTGGATTGGGGAAACTCATGGGAAATGAGTAAACCCTCCAGAAGATGAGTGTCAGGGAAGGTAGAAGTGAGGGACTGTGTCCCTGGGGTTACCGTTTTATTCCTGGAGGCATTTTCTGTGCTGCTCAGTACAGCCACGCTCTCCCTGCTTTCCATCGCGGTTAGTGACTGCTGTCTAGTGCTTCCGGGGGTACTGAGGGTTGGCATCTGAAGTGTCCTGTGGTGCTGGTTATGAAGGAAGGATCTTAGTGTATTTTGGGGAGCTCTATTCTTGAAAGGACACTGCTTAAGGAAAAGGAAGAATGGAGGAATAGGACTGGACTATCTGTATACAGTATGTAGTTGCTTTTGAACAGGTTTGTATTAGAATACAAGAAATAGTGTCGCCTTACAAGAAGTGGCAACTAGACTGTTTGCTAGTAGTATTTTTGCTAAAGGCCTTTCATGTCTGCCCAGTGATACATGACTGCTGGACAGTTAAGCTTGTAATTTTATGCTGAATAGAAGAAATGGATGGGTATTTCTTTCATGATAATATGCACATTCATCTGTATTGGGACAATCCCTGGCCAGTTTGGACTATAGAGCTGCCTGAATTAAAAAGTTGTAAAAGAATGTGATGAATATGTGATAATAGCACTTTAACATACATTAGTAAATTTGTATGTGAAGAGGGTTTATGATAAGTTCAAGGGATAACGCATTATTGAAATGCAATCTTGCATTTTACTAGTGTTTTCCATAGTTGCCTCCTGTATGATTGTTAGCACTGTTTTTATCAAAAGACATTCTTTAAGAGCCTACACTATATAGTAAAAACTGCTGCTTTATTTTAGATCATCTCCTGTACACATCATAGCTACTAGCAAAAGTTTACATTCCTATGCACGCCCACCACCAGTGTCCTCTTCTTCAAAGACCAGGCCAACCTTCCCGCATGATCACTGGAAGGAAGAAACACCAGGAAGACATGAACGGGTGAGTTTCTTCATGAGGTTAAATTTCTACAAAGTTTATGTAATAGTTGAAAACCGTTATCTTTCCCCATCTAAGAAATTCTTTTGGAGAACATACAGATGAACAAAAATATTTCATTGTTTATTAATTATATGCATTTGATTTTGTATTTTACTGCTTGTGTTAAGAAAGTTTTTTACAAATGACAGTATTTAACTACAACTTCAAGGAAAAAAAAAAAACCCTTCGGTATTGAAAACATATTTTCCTTAAGCTTACAGTTATTTGAAAGCTTGAGTTAAAAATAGGTATTAAAAGATCATTAAAAAAATAACAAAACTTGTTTCTGTTTCTCTGCCTCACAGGCAAACAGTGAGTCAGAGTCTGGCATTTTCTGCATGTCCTCTCTGTCAGATGACGATGATCTGGGCTGGTGCAATTCCTGGCCATCAACTATTTGGCACTGTTTTTTGAAAGGTAAAGAAATACTTAAATGTTTTGCAGTTGCCTTGGGTAACACGCTCACTAGTCACATTGTCTGATACATTCTTTCTATTTCAACTCTAGGCACACGACTGTGCTTCCATAAAGAAAGCAATAAGGAATGGCAAGATGTTGAAGACTTCGCTAGAGCCGAAGGCTGTGATAATGAGGAAGAGATTCACAAGGTTCGTTCATCTAACACCCTTCTAAAGAATTTCAAAACCAGCCAAACTTGAGAGTTAATGTACAGGAAACCCTCTGCTTGTCTCGTATTCCTGTTTAAATGGCACCTGTTCTCTGAGAGCTCAGTACCCAGAGAGGTGGATGGCTGGGGCTGTGAAGCACTTCCCGGTTTAGCAACTTTATGCATTAAATGCTTATGTCCTGGAAAACTAAACTGGCATTAAACAAAACTAGTAAGCTATTTAAAACCTTAAGTTGTCAGGTGGATAATGCGGTTAATTTCCTCTGTAGTTATTTGGGAGTTTGTTGTTTGTTGTTGCTTCTTAAATGACCCCAGCAAACTATCATTTTCTTTATTGATGAATAAAAATGGTAGCAAGCAACATTAGGATAAATATCTATTGAAACGTTTTACTTTAGTTTGTTTGTTTGTTTTGTTGTTGTTTTCTGAGACAGGATTTCCCTGTGTGGCCCTGGCTGTTGTGGAACTCACTCTGTAGAGCACTCTGGTCTGCGTGCCTATGTCTCCTGAGTGCTGTGATTAAAAGGTGTATGCACCACCACAGCTCAGCAACACAGTTTGCTTTTAAAACTTATAATTTCTCCTGCAGACTAAATAAATACATAAATGTGGGAGAATATAAAATGTACTGATTGAAATTCCATTTTGGAGCCTACTGTTTCCTGTTGTATTTTCTGAGAAAAAAAAAATTTTTTTTTTTTTTGGTTTTTCGAGACAGGGTTTCTCTGTGGCTTTGGAGCCTGTCCTGGAACTAGCTCTTGTAGACCAGGCTGGCCTCGAACTCACAGAGATCCGCCTGCCTCTGCCTCCCGAGTGCTGGGATTAAAGGCGTGCACCACCACCACCCGGCAGAAAAACTTAATTTGGCTGTCTGCAGTAATGTTTAATGTTACTCTTCATTTAGTAAGGTGTGCAGTCTACTTTGGCTCCTCTTACTTTACAAAGACTGTCTTGTAGTTTGAAATCTGCAACATACGCTACATTGGATTAGGCCTTGGCTTTCTGACATTATCTTCCCTTAGTTTGTACAGCAGCAATAAATACCTCAGTTCTCAGGTCCTTTGACCATTCCCAGCAGTGTAAGTGTTCTTCCTCCTCACAGCCCACCTGACTGAGTACCAGCAGCACCCAGGCATCTTGTTTGTAGACAGCACTCTGAACCCAGTCTGTCTTCCAGAAAAATCTTTGTGATTGACTTAATTATCTGGGCTGTGGCTTCCTAATCTGTACTTTGAGGTCAGATAATCTTACGTAGCTTTACGAACCAGAAGACTGATTTGACTGTTCCCACATGTCCTTCACTTTGCAAGTGCATGTAGACATCCTTGACAATCAGTTTCTCACACTCAGTATGACTACATTCATCCCATTCTTTTTAAATTTCTACCTGTTCTTTAGTTATTTTTTGATGACCAGATTCAAAACCAAGAAATTGTCTTTTATTATGTTCCCTTTCATCCCTTCATGTTCAGTTTACCATTTCTATAGGAATTTTCATCCACTCGTGTAAAACTGCATGCTGTATCTAGCCATGGTCATGTTTCTTTCTCTGTGAAGGCAAGGGCAAGCATTGTGTCTCGTTCATGTCGTTTCCAAGCTTGGCAGTATACTACTCAGTAATAGCCACTGAATTTAAATTTCAGTGGAGAAATGACTTAGGGTACTTGATGATTGTGCAGAGACTAGTGCGTGCACATATAGAAATCAATCTTTAAAAAATAAGTGATACCAGGCAGTGGTGGCACATGCCTTTAATCCCATCATTCAGGAGGCAGAGGCAGGCAGATCTCTGAGTTCGAGTCCAGCCTGGTCTACAAGACCTAGTGCCAGGACAGGCTCCAGAACTACACAGAGAACCCCTGTCTCAAAAACCAAAATCAAAGGTGTTAGATTGGGTTAAAATGCATATTCCAAATTCCAATCTTCTATATATCCCATGGCCAGTTATGTATTTATTTCTTTACACTTTGAAGCTGGAGATCCTAAGGTTTACCTCCTGCCATGACATAGATTGGGAAGTTCACAGTGTGCTGAATTGAACATTTATAGATTATTTGGTCTATGCATATGCTTCTGTGCTTTCAGGGCTATGGTTCTGATGGTCTAAAGTTGGTATCCCATGAAGAGAGTGTGTCATTTGGTGAGTCTGTACTGAAGCTGACATTTGATCCTGGTACAGTAGAAGATGGCTTGCTTACTGTGGAGTGTAAGCTGGACCACCCTTTCTATGTTAAAAATAAAGGTAGGGTTAACTTTACTATTATTTCCATGTGTGTACATGTTTCACTTGCATGGATATCAAATCCCTGGGGACTAGGGGGCTGTTAACTGCTGTTTGAACCCCAGATCTC
The DNA here is from genome assembly GCA_028555095.1 of Dicrostonyx torquatus. Taxonomy (NCBI): domain Eukaryota; kingdom Metazoa; phylum Chordata; class Mammalia; order Rodentia; family Cricetidae; genus Dicrostonyx; species Dicrostonyx torquatus. Next base: position 834,228 of record JAQHUG010000267.1, on the reverse strand, counting down.
TGCAAGAGCATCCAGTACTCTTAACTGCTGAACCATCTTTAGCCCCGAGTTTATAAAAATTTTAAAGAAAGCTTCTTATATTTGTTTTGTGGCTTTGATGATTGAGGAAAAAATTGAAAATTTATCACAAACCAAATAAAATTACAAAGGAAATGTTTCTAATTATATTTAATAGTGTTTAAGCTTCGTAGCCGTAATCAAATAAAATGTCCCTGTGTAGATGAGAAATGACATTCGTATAGCATACTGTAAGTTTGGTGTAATGTGGGGAGTTGTGTCCTCAGTAATCACATTTTTTGTCGTTACCAAGTAGGCTATAAATTTCGAGCTTACTACAGAAATATAATGTTAAGCATAATTTAGTATTCACAGCTATTACATAGTTTCATTATTTATCCCCTGTTTTTGCAGATGGATAGAAGTGATGACTTCTATAGAGATTTATAAAATAAATACTGAATTAAGGTAGTTTGGGGGGGCTTTTACGTAGCTGAGCAAAATACTAAATATAGTGTATTCTTTAAAGTCAAACTTGACGTGTTCTTTCTATTATGTGTTCTCATTAGGGAGCTTTGTGTCATGCCTCACTGTATTGTTTAACTTTAGGTTGGTCATCATTTTATCCAAGCTTGACTGTGGTACAGCATGGCATTCCATGTTGTGAAATTCATATTGGTGACATCTGTCTACCTCCTGGACACCCTGATGCCATTAATTTTGATGATTCAGGTGTTTTTGATACATTTAAAAGGTAATAGTGCATTTCTTTCCTGTTAAAGTTTATTCTCTAGTGATTGCTGAGTCAAAATTGAATCTACGTTTTAAAGGTTAAGAATTTAAAAGGGGCTGGGGAAGTGGCTTAACAATTCGAACCACCCGCGGTACACACATGCCCATCCCCAGGACCCTTTAAATGCTAGGTGGATAATGGCCTTCCTGATATTCCAGCACTGGGAATAGGAAGAAAAGAGGCCTGAGAAGCCCTCTTGTTAACTAGTCAGCCTGGAAGAATTGGGTTCAAGTGAGGGGATACTACCTCACGGATTAGGCTAGATAGCAGTCGATAAAGACTCTTTTATACTCACTGAGCCATCTTGCTAGTTCAATAAGTCAGTTCTTGTAAATGAGTATAAAATAATATAAATAACTTTGTAACTGACATAAACAGGCCATATCGGTATTGCTAAACTGGATTTTATTACTTTGTGATATAACCAAACAGTGGAATTCTTATCAGAAGATGAATGAACCTTAACTACACATTTTAACAAATTGAATCAATTTAAGAAATAAGTTTTAACTGGGTGGTAGTGGCACATGCCTTTAATCCCAGCACTTGAGAGGCAGAGGTAGGCAGATCTCTCTGAGTTTGAGGCCAGCCTGGTCTACAGAGTGAGTTCTGGGACAGCCAGGGTGGTTTACACAGAGAAACCCTGTCTCGAAAAAACCAAAAAGAGAAATAACTTTCAAGTAAAAATTAATCTGAGAAATATATACACTGCCTCTAATAGACATAGATTTTATTAAATACTGGTGTCAGGTGTTCCTGGGACATTCAGTGAGACAGAAATGCATTTGTGTTCATGACTTCCCCCTATTGTGGCAAAGGATACAGAGCACAATCAGGAGAGGGAACATTGTAGCAAAGGTAAACAGCCAGGCTCAGCTTCCAGGAACAGAAGGAATGTTTCTGCCTGAGAAGTCTGTTAAGACTTTCAAGGTGTAAGGTTTTTATTCAGAGAGCATGGCCAAATAGGATTCTCTTCCTATCATGTAACAGAATTCCAGTTTTTAAATGACACTGGGTACTCATAGTTCAGGGCCAGGTAGTTAGTCTTTCAAGTTGTTGGACTGAAATTCAAGTTCTCGTTAACAGGGTGCTGTGAAGAGACTTTTGAAAGTACAGTAGACAGGCCTGTAATGTCCTTAGACACAAAGCCCACTGTTGGGAGCAACAGATGTGCTGTTAGTGCTGCTAGAATCCTTCTAGATTACGAGGTCACTGCTTCATAACTGAGGTTCATTTTCAATACACCAGGCATTGCATGGCATAAAGCTTCATTTTTTAAAGCAAAAAGGGAAATTTGGCTGCCCAACTCTTGTTTTTCTAAGATGGCAAGTTTTCATTTCTCACTTAGTGTTGCTGTTACTTAGTGGGTGCAGATGGTCCTTAGCCACTAGCCTCATTTACTTTGTGATTAGTGTGACAGCAGTGCCTCCTCTTGTGCTGTAGATAGTTAATTTTTCCAAGGTCACATTACTAGGAAATGGCAGAGATGAGATTTAAACCCTGTTTAAATTAGTATATCATCACATACTCTACAATTAATCTAGGGTGCATTTTAAACACTATTGGTATGCCTCTTTGCTTCTTGTATTCTGAAAGAAGTGGGTTGGTAGGAATGTAGTGTGCTCGTTTCTGACAACAGCCTGGCTGCAGATCTGGACTCCCTGCCTTCACATCCTGACTATGCACTAAACTTGCTGTAGAAGCTTAGGTAATGTTTATGAACTTTCTGTAGTGTTTCTTTTTTTTCAACCATAAAACAAAGATAGTGATTTAAATGCTGATTAATAAAAAAGACAAAATAACCTAATACATGTGACTTGATTAGTAGGCTCTACATTATTGTAAAGCTTGCCTTTAAGAGAATGACTAAGGGGATGGAGAGATGGCTCAGTGGTTAAGAGCACTGAGAGAGATCCCAAGTTCTGTTCCAAGCACCCACATCAGGTGGCTCACAGAGTTACACTGCAGCCCCAGATCGCCTCTGACCGCCATAGGCATCTGCACACAGTTGAAAGTAATAAAATGTTTAAGAGAGCAGTTAAACGTGAAGGTGTTTGAAGAATGACATGTACCAAGAGAAAAAGGTGGTTCCATAGTAGGAACAGAAGCTTACAAAGAAGAAAACATTTATTCTATCTAAGAAGATACTGTCAAAGTGCTGGTACTGTTACTGAGTGTATGAAACTCTTTTAACTTGTATCCACAAAGTGAGTGACAGATTTCTGCCACTAGATGGCGGAGTTTTCAAATTTTAGTAACTAGCTTATTCTCTATTGGTATTTTAGGTGATAATTACTTTCTTCAGTAGAAATTAACAACTACGCATCATATTCTTCCACAGTGGCTAGGGTTGATAGTTTTCTAAACTTTACTTGGTAGGGGCTTAAGGACAGTTCTCAACATTGATTATACGATTAAGTGTACATTAATTTTATGTAATACATTTAGAAAAACTATGAGGCTGGTAATTGGTTAAAAAAACTTTTTTTTTGTTTTCTAAACTTTACTTGGTAGGGGCTTAAGGACAGTTCTCAACATTGATTATACGATTAAGTTTGGACTTGGTAGTTTTGAGTACATTAATTTTATGTAATACATTTAGAAAAACTATGAGGCTGGTAATTGGTTAAAAAATCTTTTTTTTTTTTTACCTTTTTCTTTTTCTTCTTTTTGGTCTTTTGAGACAGGATTTCATTGTAGCTTTGGAATCTGTCCTGGAACTAGCTCTTATAGACCAGGCTGGCCTCGAACTGCCTGCCTCTGCCTCCCAAGCACACCACCCAGCTGGTAGAACTAACTTTTATTGTTTGTAGTTAATGGTGTGGACCTGCGTTGCTCATTCAGCGTTTTTAGTTCTCTGTCTTTAGTTCTCATCTCCTGTTTTATGTTAGATGTAGTACTTGGAATTTCTTAGAATATGTTTTATAGAAAGTTCAGAATAAAAGTCAGATAAAAAGTTTTTGTAAGAAGAAGACAGAGTTTGAGGATCCTTTTGAGATGTGTCTTTAGACTGTGGTCTACATTAGCTCTGATTTTCAGCTGATATTTTAATTAATGTGATTGGCTTGATTACTTTTGAATTTGACCATTGAAATTATGAAGGTACTGGGAATGTGGGTGATGAAACCTGGGCTTTGCATCCTAGGCACTATCCTAGGTGGGTGACACTTTGTATCTTTTGACTGCTGGCCTCTTTCTTCATATGAAAGGGTCCAGTGGACTCCCCTAACCTCAGGCTTGTTGACAGTGAGACTATTATGGATAGTTTGTTGTGGTGATTATGCAAATTGAATATTCATAACAAAATGTGACTTTTACTGATAAGGGTGGGTTAAGATACTAGAATATATAGGTGGACCTGGATGGGTTAGAACTTTATACAAATTCTCAAATTGTAGTGTATTTTAGGTTAGTAACATTTAAGAGCCATTTTTGGAGACTTGCCCCATTTTTGGAGACCCATCTGCCTGAGCCTCTGAATGGCTGCCCTTCTCAAGCTAACTTTTGTCTTCCAAAGTAGTTACCTCTCAGGCCTGGAATACTGCCCATTTTAATTTCCTAGGTTCAGAATCTTCTAGACAAGAAGTGAGATTATCAGATTTGTTAAAAATTAATCCAGAAGAATAACGAAGGACAGGTATGGGATCTTGAAAAGTTCCCTGCTGTGAAGGGCATGTGCTTGATATAACTTCCGTGGAGCTCAGAGGTTGGCTGTTGTTAAAGTGTAAAGTGGTGCTGGTAATGATGTGTCCTAAGAGGCAGGAAAATTTTCAATCACATGGTAAGTTTTGAAAATTTGTGTTTTTATTCACTACGATAAACTCTCCATCTAATTTGAACTGTGTTTTTGTTCACTCTCCAGCTATGACTTCACACCAATGGACTCCTCTGCGGTTTATGTTCTGAGTAGCATGGCTCGTCAGCGCCGCGCATCTTTATCTTGTGGGGGACCTGGTAGTGCTCAAGAGTTTGCAGGCTCTGAATTCAGCAAAAGTTGTGGTTCACCTGGATCATCACAGCTCTCCTCTGATTCTCTGTATGCTAAAGCTGTCAAAAGCCACAGCTCAGGGACTGTGAGTGCCACTTCTCCTAATAAGTGCAAAAGACCAATGAATGCCTTCATGCTTTTTGCCAAAAAATACAGAGTTGAATACACTCAGATGTATCCAGGGAAAGATAACAGGTAAATAGTAATAACGTAAGTACAATTACTGATGTGTCGGTGCAGTTGACAGTAACTGGGGCAGCGAAAATAAATATCAAGAGCTCTTGTTGACTTCTTTGCATTTTCTTAGGTTGGCTTTAGATACTTTGTTCTTGTAATACATAGGTTATACAGACTACCTTCACAAGAAGGATCTCCCTTTGAAAGTAAGTTTGATTTACCTGTTAGAACCTGAGGTTCTAACACCTGGTGGTTGATGTTTTTTAGAAAAGACTAGTATAGTACTTGTGTCAGATTTGGAGGGTTTTATGAAACCAAGCTTCACTCTGGGACATGAAGCATTGACACTTAGATATTCTTTTGTCTTTGGGATCATAACTTTAATACAGATTGTAATGTCTCAGTGCAGTTAATTCTAAATACTGCCTACATTTTAGAAAGAAGCTTTGCTTTCCAACTACATCTAAGTTGATGTGTTTGTACACAATGACCTTGTCCTAGTATTGGGTAATTTCTTAGAATTAGAATTGAGGGCAGCCAAGGCTAAGTAGTGAGACCCTGTAATTCTTTCTGTAATTCTTTTTTTTTTTTTTTTTTTTAGTTCATATTGGAAATAGTCTCTGGTCAGTTGAAAAGCGTTTTAAGAATAACTTAGCCCACCTCCCCTGCTTTTCTGTGAGAACTCCTGAGAGGTGTAACTGTGTGGCTCTTCTCGCACAGTCTGCTGCTTGCTTATTAGAAATAGCACTTGTATTAACAAGCCCTGAGGAAGGGCCTTGACTAGGAGTAGACATCTCTTTTTTTAAATCTATTTTATGCTATCTTTATCAAAGATATCTCCAATATGGCTCATAACTCTACTTTGTTTTGCATTTTAGTATTGTTACCACGTGATTGACATATCAGTCGTCTAATATGAAGGATGACTGATTAAAAAAAAATACTTTGGACTTTTTTTCTTCTGTAGAGGTAGATTTTTATTTCATGAATAAAGAAGTTCTTATTTAGGGGTAGAATGTAGACTAAAATAAATAGGTCTACATTAGAGAGAATCTTAGCCAGTTGGCATAAATATTAGTCTGGCTAAAAAACTATGAGAGGAGGGAGTATAGATCCTAGTGTTGTGCATGGTGTCCATCATGTTTTAACTTTGGGAGACTGAGATGGGTGTGTGCCTATTTCATATAAGTTGGTTTTAAATAAAATACAGCACATCAGTTGCTTTACATACTGGATTTAACAAGACAAATATACCTTACTACTTACTTTACTAGCAGGACTTTTGTGGGTTACTGCCCTCCTGAAGCACTCATGTATCATCTTTATTAGTCAGTACAGAGATTATCTTTGTAGACTGGAGTTGCCTCGGGGTTCTCTTGTGATTTATATCTGTATATTCTGGATGAGATTACTTTAAAAGGTTTGGTATCAGAATAACTAGGAAAAATAGGAAAATGTCAGCATTTTGAATTGAGTCCAATGTCTCATGCGCTAAGTACAAATCTGGTTTAAAGTGTACTTTTTATCATTAGACATAAACTAAGGCAAAGAAATCTCTCTCACTTGGCATGCGTTTGTGTGTGGGGAAGGTTTTATCATAGCCGTGATAGTTTGAGTAACTATGTGCACAAAATAAATTCTTAATACAAGTTGACTGCCTTATGCTGCCAGCACTGAACGTTTCTTGGGAAATACCCAGATTTTAGCCATTTTGGAGCAAATACTAATACTGGCACTTTCCACCCAAGATTCTGATAAATGGGCACCTGTGGCAGGGTTATTGCTGAGATGACTGTAATAGCCCTTCTCTGTGATTTTTACATTTTTGCCTAAAGTGGCAGCAGTTGGTACTGCTCTGAAAATCTCCCATTGTGTTAACATTTCCTTTGCAGAGCCATCAGTGTGATCCTTGGTGACAGGTGGAAGAAAATGAAGAACGAGGAAAGGAGGATGTACACCTTGGAAGCAAAGGCTTTGGCTGAAGAACAAAAGCGTTTAAATCCCGACTGTTGGAAAAGGAAAAGAACCAATTCAGTATGTGTTAGAAATGACTGCTTTAACGTGGTTCTGGGTGCCCTGGGTGCATGTTGGCACGTCAGAGACTTTAAAGAGACTAACTCGCCATTATTATTATACTGTTATTATACTGCAAACCTAGTAATGTTTTCAGAACCTGTCAGCAAAGCTTGCCTTTTTCTCTTTTTAAATCACCATCGAGAATCACTTATGACAAACAAAATCTCAAGCTAGAGATTAGAATGTCCTAAGTGCTGAGGTAGAAGATAGTTTTGGAATATAGTATTTCTAATTTGGTTAAAAGATGGACACCAAGCTGGGCAATGGTGGTGCACGCCTTTAATCACAGCATGCAGGAGGCAGAAGCAGGAGAATCTCTCTGAGTTACAGGCCAGCCTGGACTACAGATGAATCTGAGGACAGCCAGAGATACACAGAGGGACTCTGCCTCTAAAAACCAACCAATCAACAGGCACCATTAACTCAATTGTTAATATTACAGTAGAAAATTTGTCTAGTTCTTAGTGTCTTGCCTCAGACTTATAAGTAACATCTATGCAGATACAAGTTTCACAACGCAGTCTTGGTTGATAGACTCCATTACTGTAATTGTTGACTCTCATTCTTTATGTTCACTTTTTCATTATTTACCCAAAAAAAAGCATAGGCTAGAATGAGCTCATGTTTTAATGAAGAGACAGTGTGACTAGTTAACAGGAAGAGGCTCATTAAGGGTGTTCTAATCTAATCCTACATAATTTGTAGGTTAAACAGCTCAGGGATTTATTTTATAGTAGTAGTCAGCTGCCAAAAATAGTTGAACTATAATGTACAAGTGTTCTGTAGGCAAAGTCTCTACCAACTCAGTCACATGTCCATTTCCCACAGGTTCTCTGTTGTTTGGAACTTTATATGAGCCATTACCTGTTTCACTTTTCTGCTCTCACATTTCATTGTTTATTTTCACAGGGCTCTCAACAGCATTGAACCTGATGCTTGTGTTTGTAAGTCTGTGTCTGCATAAATACTGACTCTGGATGGAAAAGCTTGGAAGACCTTGGTCTCACCATTAGTCCTGAATTTGCGTGACCATAAGATACTGATAAGCATTGAGTCCTGAAATGATTTAATGAGTGAGGATTTGCTTTCTCCATTAGAGCATTAAGTAAGCTACAACTATCAACATTGTAAACCAAATTGCCTTATTTTCCTTCCAAACTTCATATATGTCTATCAGGTAATATAGGCTTGAAAATTGATATCCTGTGGTGCTAAAGTACAGTAGAAAGATGTGTATACATGTTTTAAATTGTACGAAGGGGAATTGAAAAATATGTAACTGCTGTTTATACATCAGCTCCTTACTGCTTATTAATCTATATTGTACCCACGATATCAGGAATGAAGCAGAAGCTGGCCTTTTCATGAGTAGCTGCCACATGGCCCAGCATCTGTGCCAAACACAGTCGCTTCTAGTCTGGCCAGTGCCAAGAGACAACATAACATGGCAGGTAGATGGTGTCATTGTCCTAGCTAAAAGAGCCGCCTGCTTCAGATACCATGGGCATGTGCTGAGTGGATGCACCAGGGGGCAGCACTCCTCCATGGTTTCCAGTGGGGGCCAAACCCGACCAAGGTGCAGTTAGTTAATAGCATTGGGATAGTCACTGTGATGGTGCTGTTAACAGTCGACACCATTGTATTTTCATGTTCTCTCTCCTCAGCCACACACCGTACACAGGTTTGTCGTCGTATCTCTAAGGTGGGGCCGACTTTGCACTTACTGCGGTGCAACACTTGCACTTTACTTCCCTCAGCTTCTAAAGTAGAGCGAGTCCTTTGCAGTACAGCTGCTTTGCTCTGAGCTACAATCATGGCTTCTCATGTTACTTACCAAGTGGTATTTTTGGTTAGGAATCACAGCTGTAAAATTGATTTCAGTCATCACACTTCTTCAACATGTTGCCCCTCAATTTTGCACACTATATTCTTGTATATTATTTGAAATAAAATGAAAAAAGTCTGATTTCTTGATTGACTGAATTTATGTATAATTATAAGAATAATTTGACCAGCAGATGGAAAACATTCTTGATAAAACTGAATTCTGGTGTTATAATTAGGTTTCTGGTAGGATTAAAGAATGTTAATAATGGAGTAAAGACAATAGAAAATTAAGGACTTATATTTATAGAGAACCTTTGTAGAAAAGAAAATTTTATTTTTTGTCCTTGTTCAAAGCCCAAGTGCCTGTTTCTAATAAAATGACAAAGTCTAAAGGAAACCCTGGCTTCATTTAAAGGTATAGCATCATGTCGTGAAGGACACTGCACAGCGCATCTGTCTCAGCTTTGGTTCTGTCGAGCGCTGGACCTGACAGCATCAGTGTCTATCATTTCAGGATAGAGCCCTCTCTCAGGTGTACACCTGGAGCTCCCCAGCAGTGTGAGCTGATCTTGTCCCTTTAAAAGCAGTGATATATAGAATCAGCTGCACAGTGGCACAAAAAACTCACATAATTATTTTGCCTTATTCAAAAATCAGAAAAATGGTATCTTTATGAAGAAAATCAATGTGTACAGTTTAAAGTTTGTGATGATTGATCTCTTGACATTGTAACGTAGAAGACCTAGAGGTAACAAGGAAAGATCAATAGGAAACACAGAAGATGACTATGGTCTATAGTCGCTAGTTGCCACCTTTACATGGGTTGGTACATGGAGACTGCACATCACTGAAGAGTAGACATAGCCTTCTGAAGCAGCTGGACCATAATGGGATAAACTGGTGCAAATTCTTTGCCTTCTCTGCTTCTCACTGATTGAACATAAGCTTCCAGGGCTCCCCTGGGAATGCAAAAGAAAACTGTCAAAATATTGCATATTGCATATCTTCCAAGTTTCGGGAGCACCAATATGAAAACAACGTACTGGCCCAGAACTACAGACTAGTACTTCAGACATGTTAGAAGTACAGTAGTTAGGCCAGTTGGGTTAGATTTAGCTGTGTCCAATTTAGTCTGTTACATATTTCAGTACGTGTGTTTCCCCGTGTCCATCCCATGTGAGAATATGTGGGTGTAGCTTGTGCTTGTTTATGGAGTTCAGCTAGGGGAGAAAGCACCGTGGGCACACACAGTAAGACTGGGAGCCCACAGCTACAGCATTTTAGGGCTCTTAGCTTTTGGCAGGTAGGTGACAAGGAGTCTGAACTTGGCCACTAGTATGTGATACCACATGGTTACTTGGTGATACTCTTGTGAATTGCACCTGGGACAGGTGTCAGCAAATGGCAGCATCATTCACAGCCCTCAGCTAGTCCCTTCACCACTAGGGCCATTTTCTACAACCACAGCAGAGTTTTTTGTTTTGTTTGTTGTTTTTGTTTGTTTTGTTTTTTGAGACAGGGTTTCTCTGTAGCTTTGGAGCCTGTCCTGGAACTAGCTCTTGTAGACCAGGCTGGCCTCGAACTCTTAGAGATCCGCCTGCCTCTGCCTCCCGAGTGCTGGGATTAAAGGCGTGCGCTACCACCGCCGGCGACCCCAAAGTTTCTAACTGGTCTCCACACAGCATCTCCAGCCAGTAAAGCTACAAGAATGGTTTGTACTTCTTTATAAAGAGGAATAAATTACCACTGTTCTGCTCACATCTTTGTTGTCCCCAAACTGGAAATAGTGGTCAGGTGTGTTCTTGCTTCTTCACCTGTTGGGGGCTGTCTCTGGCCTATCTGCCTTCTGGACATCTGAAATAACACTTGGATCTACCCCAAATCCTTAGCACTGTTCATTGGTCTTTCCTTTCTGAGCCCAGGAAACCAGTGCTGAAACTCATCATCTCTATGCAACCAGTTCCCATGTCGTCATAGTCATCCTGTTTCCACATTTGTCCCCACCCCTGTAAAGCTGCTAGCACTCCAACATCACCAGCTACCACTTGTTTGCAAGAGGATGGTACCCAAACAACCCAGCTGTGCGATAAACCACTGACCAGCCCTTTATGCTTCTTGGGCTTCTTGACAGTTTGGTGTAATCTAAAAACGACCTGCAAATCACCTGTTTGTACTCACTACTGGCTGAGTCCACTGCCCAGTCAGAGAAGAGACCAAGATACTTTTCCACCCAGAAACAGGAAGTCTCTCCCAAGATAGGGGTTGGCAGAGGGCGTTTGGTTTAATGCCATCCCACATACCCAACAATTAAGGAGATGCATTCTGCTTATCTGAACGTCACCTCTTATCCTTGGGATGAATGCCCTTTCTTGTCCCTGGATAGTGTTTTATCATTTAGGGCCCAGCTTTAAGCATTCCCTTTGGCATAAAAGCCTAACAGCAGGTAGCAAGAATTACCCTGGAGTCACAGGACACCCAACACAGAGAAACCCCAGCTTCACAAGATGGTACTCGGGTCGTATGTGTAGCCTCAAGTCCCATTAAGCAATTCTTAATATCAGGAAGTCAGTGTTCGTAGAAAGCAGTATTTATCAAACGTTCCAGGGCAGCATATCAAAGCCAACCCTTAGTTATTTCTCTATGAAGAAAATTTTCTTTTCCAATTGCCATACTCATTCAAGCAGGTGCCCCAACTCCACACATGTCCTTAGAGACTGGCTGAGAGATGCTGTAGAGTAAGCTCCAAGGGTCCAACCGTCCCTGAAGCAGTGGGGTGTTGCGCACATACAATTTGCCAGTCTAAAAAGTATGGGAAACCTTACAAATGAATGTTACAGAGTAGACACACTGTATCCATTCTATTTACAAAATGCTCTTTAAAAGAACAACAGTCTCTTGCATTTGTAGTGATATACTGCATAGACGGAGGCTCAAAATAGGTTTGGTTAGCCTTTTCTCTTGATACCCAAACAACACAGAACTATAGTGCTGCCCTCCCACATAAAATCAGGGCAAGGTTTTCAAGCACTTATTAAATTATTTCATTTGCTTCGGCAAAACATTAGCTTTCTTGGAAGTGAGGCCAAGAATTATATTAAGAGGCTTGTCTGTAACCAGATAAGATTGCTGAAGTTATCCTCAGTGAAGAAAAGCAGTGACTGTAAGTACTGAAGCACTGGCTTGTGTTAACAGGGTACGCTTTACGTACCACGCCAAGTAGATATTTTATAAACAGCAAATTATTTGTCAGGCATTAAACTTCATTCTGATCAGTACTGACAACCTAAGTCACCTCCTGTATCCCAAAAAGCAGTTAGGCCCCAGCTTTCCCCTGGTTTAACAGTTCTTATGTATTGGTCTCAGCACTTAGCACCTAGAACTGGCAGGGATAAGCACAAGGAGGCACCTAACATTCCCTCCCATACAGACATTTCAAGGCTTTGAGAAATAAACAATCTGCCCGGCGGTGGTGACGCACGTCTTTAATCCCAGCACTCGGGAGGCAGGGGCAGGCGGATCTTTGTGAGTTCGAGGCCAGCCTGGTCTACAAGAGCTAGTTCCAGGACAGGCTCCAAAGCTACAGAGAAACCCTTTCTCAGAAAAAAAGAAGAAAGAAATGGACAATCTGGGGCAAATGGGTCCTAGCCTATGGGTCCTGGATTCACATGGTACCAATTGTTTCCTTTAACAAGAGATAAATGTGCCATAAGGCTGATGAAGTCTAAATGGTTTCGACCGAAATGTCGGATGCATCGCTTCTCTCCTGCAAATACTAAGATACACAGGTTGTGGTAGAGCCAACCTTAGGGAATCTCTGCATACAAACTGATGTTTTGTCTTCAGTGAAAGCGTGGTCTGAGCCAGTGGCCACCTCAGCACTGGAGCCCACATGTCTGGAGCACCTTCCTGGTGCCTAAGCTGGTGCACAGGTCCCCTTCCCCCAATTTCCCCACGTGGCCTGGATCAGTGATTGCTCTGACTGTTACCTCTTCAAGTTCCAGAAAAACACCTAAAGTCAAATGAACAGGACAACAGAACAGGACAGAAGAGAACTCACCATTTGCAATCTATTCAGCCATTCTTTACTATTGAACACTGCCCTATTTCTAACAGTCTAACGGATGACTGGGAGGAGCAGAACGAGGCTCCCCCAAGGCTTGCTTCCAAAGCTGAAGGAAATGCTGACATCAGACCAACGTTTGCCCTGGGTCTGTCTACAGGGTGAGAATCGTCCAGTGACGCTCTGGCAGGCTGGGTCATAATCCGTCTTGAGGTAACGGGTAGGAAAGTGTATCTCTAAGACAAAGGCCCTTCCTTACCAAGAGCCAGGTTGCTGTGGCAGTGCAGTTCCTGTGGATCCCCATGTACTTCCTGCTCGAGGCAAGAAGGTTCTGGGCTCTGCATGTAGAGGGATGATGACAGGCAGCTCTTAGGATCATGGCTTTCACTTGCTAAGGATGGGTTTAGCAACAGCACTGCTGAGGGGCATTTTAATAAGCAGCAGCAGCAAATCAGACCCATAGCAGGCCAGCCTTGTGGTTAACATGACAAAATCAAGCCCTGCTGAATCCTCTCATTACCAAGTACATTGAAGCTGAGTGACTTTTGGGGCTAAGAAAAAAAGTCAAGAGACATTGCAAGTCAACGAGTTAGAGGAGACCCAAATTCCCTCACATGGGAGGCCTGGGTACTGACAGGAAGCTCACCCAGCAGCCTTTCCCATTTCAGGGTCAGCTTCCTATGGAGAAAAGAGAAGCCCCGGCTCATGCCCCTTGTCCCACACAGGCTTCCTGAGGCTCCCACACCACACCTGTGGCTTGGTGCCATTGTTTCCAAGCTCGGGGCTTCTTCAGTGGGGTCCTTTACCTGAAAAGTGCACCAGTAGGAGGCACCTTCTTGTGCACACAGCCGAGGATGACCCATGTATGCCTCACACCTGCACTGAGGACCAGATGGCCTACCTGGTCCGCCATATACCCACAGACCGAGAATGGCGCCAGTTAAAGAGCCATGCTCGCGGGCATTAGAGAACGAGGTGACCGGAGCTGACTCACGGTGATCTGGTTGTTCCCTAGCATGGCTGGGTAGATGACAGGGGATACAGGAAAGTAGGCAGCCTAAGGTTCCATGCAAGTGAGTCCCAGATTTGGACTTTATGGGGGTGAGTGTGCCAGCTCAACTGGGGATGAAGTCTATACAAACTGAGACAAAAAAGCGACAAACAAAATGTGGGTAATGACATTTAAGAAAAAGATAAAGGGTAGCAATTTAGCAGATGGAATGGGATGGGGAAGAGACCAGAAAAGCAGAAACGGGTGAAGCTGAGAGAAGATGGGGCCACTTCGGAGCTCAGCCCCACGTGCCAATAAAGATGTTGAGTCAGCTGAGCTAAAGGAAATGCTGCCCAACTCTGATGAAGCTACAGGGCGGGGAGGAGGTTTCTGGATGTTTGCTAAGGACGGCTTCAGAAGGGAGAATTGGCCGGGCGGTGGTGGCGCACGCCTTTAATCCCTGCACTCGGGAGGCAGAGGCAGGCGGATCTCTGTGAGTTCGAGACCAGCCTGGTCTACAAGAGCTAGTTCCAGGACAGGCTCCAAAGCTACAGAGAAACCCTGTCTCGAAAAACAAAAACAAAACAAAACAGAAGGGAGAATTGATGGAAAAGGGCATGCTCAAGCTGCACACACAAATGCTCGTGGCTGGAGATGTGCACACACACTTGGGCATAGGTGCACATGGAAATGCATTCTCAGACCACAACCAGAGAATGTGTGGTATCTAAGTAGATTCTCAGTGGTCCTTTCCTGCCGAGAACTGTTACTGTTCAAATTTCCCTCACATCTGTGACATGAAGTACAGAGCCTAAGGGAATCCTTTTACAGCTGGAGTCCATGCTCTAGGGCTCTGTCAGGCATGGGCCAGCACAAAGGAGGGGGTGAAGGTCTGAGGAACTAGAAGCCCTACAGCTATCAGTACCCTGCAGAGACCATCACGCAGTAACTATGCAACTGCATGCTGTGCCCGCACAATCCCCACATCCCCTACCCTCCTGGGCCTCCAGCCTAGATGTCCCCCCCCCCCCAGAACACACAGCTTTACCTGAGAAGGAGGAGCCTGTCCTTTTCAGATGGATGATCGTCCAGCCACTGGGAGAAGCGTGCATGGGACCACTCTGCCCTCTTCAGGGATGCCACCAGAGAAGAAAGTACATTCTTTAGCAAATGGCATCAAATACTGGCACAAATAGCAGTTCATGACACGCGAGGTGAAATTACCTTCTGGACTGAGAAATTTCAGAATGTGGCCCTTAAGATTTGCCAACTGACATGGGCCACACAGAGCTTTCTGAATAGAAATTGTGTCTTTTTTGTTTTGTCTGATAATGACGGTGATGCTTTTTGAAATGGGGTCTTACTCTGTAGTCCAGGCTGGCAGGGAAGTCATGGCAATCCTCCAGCTTCAGCTTCCCGAGTGTTACATTACAATAGGCATGGGCCACCTTAGTCAGTTGAGATCTCTTTTTTTTAAGGACTAATTCTGGACTCAAGGTAAATCTGACTGCCTGCTGTGAAAACATAGAGGTCCCTGGAGTTTCTTTCCATCTCTGTTCACTTTCAGAGAGACATCCATGACCAAATAAAGCAGGTTGGCCAGTAACCCACTCAGTGAGGAGACTTGTTTACAAAGTGACTCATGAAGCGTCTACTGCCACTCCATTACCTGGAAGGGGGACTTCAGCTCAGCAGGTGCTCTTGTGAACAGAAACTGAATGATGATGCTGAATGGTATCACATCCCCCACGGCCGGACTATCAGCCACATGCTCACTTGTCTGGAATAGCAGGGGCCTAGAAAGAAAAGAAGTAAATCCATACAGTTCAGCACTGACAGAAGTGATGGGTAGGGAAAGCATTCTGCGTGAATATTCCTCCTAGATCTGTTTTTGTAGGGAGGGGTTTTCAAGACAGGGTTTCTCTGTGTAGCCCTGGCTATCCTGGGACCTGTCCCACCACACCCAGCCCCGTTTTAAAACCATTCAACCCCAGGCCACACAGGCTCATAACTTTGCAGGCTGATTTACTTTAAGCTCTTTTTTTGACACTACTTATCAATGGGTCTCATATTACTTCACTGACACAGCAAAATTTCTCCTAGGGTCATTTAATGAACAGGCTAAAATCAACTGAAGCACAAAGCGATTCTTAGTTCAATCGATACATGAGGCTTTCATCTCATGGAAGACCCTTTTGGCTATAACCTAACATGGGTCAACTCAATGTTTTCTATGGATTCATTCTGAATGGAACTTGAGTCTTTAATGCAAAGTCATTCCTTTGGTTATTATTCCAACCATCTATGCCGGCTCCCTTCAGTTCTGAGTCACTACCACACTCTCCTAGGAGTGGTGGAAGGGAAACCTACTCCTTTACCAGTGCTCAGCCACTCTGTGCCAACATCAGGCCAGGAAGGATGTGCGGCTGCCTTGGCTCACCTGGTAGCGCCAGCAGCCGCCATACTTCTCAGCAGTTCAGATGGCTGACACGAGCCATGGAACAGAGGCCTGTATCCTGGTCTCCTTCCTCAGTCATTTAAACAACACCAATGTATGAAAACAGGCAGGCCTGTGTCAGCCATCTAAACGACACCGCATAAGAAGGCAAGGAAGTTTACTTGAGACAGCCCAATCCCTTCCTTCCTCTTGTTAATGAACATTTGTTCCAGGAGCCAGGAAAGTATGCTCAACAGACTCTTGATTCTTGATGGAAACAAAAAATTAGGAAAAGGTCCTTATAGAAATAAAATGCAACCTACCCCTCCTGACAATTTTTTTCTTATCTAAACTGCTTATGACAGTCAGTTTTGATTATCGACGTGATATAATGTGAATCACCAGTGAAGGGAATCCCAATAAGAACTGTCTGGATCGCGCTGGCCTGTGGGCATGCCTGTGAAGGGTTTTCTTGAATTAACTGATGAGGGAAGATGTGGTGGGCAGTGTTTCATAGGAGGGGTCCCAGAAGGGCAGCTGAGAGTCCGCATGTGGCACTGACTGCTGTGACCTCCTGCAGTGACAGTGACAGAATAAACTGGAATTGAACCGAATCCTCCTCTCTTCAGTTGCTTTTGTCCTGGTATTTTTTACTGTAGAACATGTCCGATAATTAGAACTCTTCACCCTTCATGAGGTTACAGCTATGAAATTAAACTGTTTAAAAAGGAAATCTATAATCAAAACGTAGTAAGTCATTTTTAATAACCCAAACATCAATTAAACCATCTTATCAAATACAAATAACTACAGATGGGCAACATTATCTGAGCTGTTTAAATATACCATTTCTGGTTATTAAAATACTCTCTTCTCTCAGCAGCTGCCTTTAACTCCTCAGGCCATACTGTTTTGGTTATGATGACGTTAGGTATAATACTCCTATTTTTTTATGTCACATGTATGCCAGATATAGAGGTCTATGTATGTACAGATACATAGACCTGGATCATGACAACTGGAAGAGTTGGTGGTGTGAACGGTTTGGTGTTCACTGCCCCTGGTGACTGTGGTGTGAACGGTTTGGTGTTCACTGCCCCTGGTGACTGTGGTGTGAACGGTTTGNATAAAGTTATTTTTAAGCTCATCTTCTTCTGCTTCACCTGCACTGGGATGTTCCGGTCTTGCTATCAACAGCACTAGTTTCTGATGCTGCCATGCTTCTCTCTCTGTTGTGCAATGTGTCCTTACACTGCCGTCCACCTCCAGGTTCAGGTGGGTCCTGGTTGCTGATGCAGTGGAAGATGGTTGGGAGTGGGACAAAGGATGCTGTTCCCTGGTCACTGGGGCTTCGGTGGGAGGGGCTGGGGCACGTGATGTGCCCCCTGGGGTTAGGGCCTAGAGAGCAGGGCTGTCGAGCCAGGACTTCAGACTCACCTCTTCCTCCAGTTCGTGTGTATATGTTCTAGTCTCTATGTTACTTTGTAGTGTGTAAGATAGTTCCCAGGTTGTACCTTGCCCTGACAGACTCCATTTTACAAACAGATTTTTGACTGTCACTTTGAGGATGGAAGATAATTACATGCAGGGTGGATTCACAAACACCATCATCTGTCCAGCACCAACCACATAACAGAGCTGGACAATGACATTAGCAGTAGAAATCTGCTAATCTATCAATGTATGAAGGCCAATTGAGACTGCAGGGGCATATGAGTGCATTAAAATTGTATCAGCAAAACCAAGCCCAAGAACTTATCAGACAGCCAAAAAGAGGATGTAACTCCTTTACCTCTATTTCATGAATGGAAGATACCTAGCACTGTCACCACAGGGGCCCACACCAACACTCATTTGGTATCTAGAGTATGCACCAAGGAAGACAGGCAGAGAAGTCTCAGGTGTCCCTGGGCTGTCAGCTCAGTCTTCCACTGCTGACATGGCCATCCACACGCATGCCCCTCTGGACTTCGACCTGCTGTTCCTGCTGCAGACTGGCTTCTGCTCTCTCGTCTCAACTCAGACTCTTTCATGGCTTCAACTCTACAGCAAAGGCTTCTTCCTTAAGGCTGGTTTGGACTTGTTATCTTATTAATATATACATTTGATGATATATGAAATTCAGTATGTATTCAATCCACCAACTTCTAAAAGCTCTTGTACTACTACTGTTGCTAACTTTTATTCTTTCTGTAACTCACATATGTAGACCTATAGAGATAAATTCATTGTATCCTATGTATGGTGTGATATGAGAGTTAATATTAGTAAAAAAGGAGTAAAAGAACCTGCATTCACCTCAGCCAGATTATTGGCAAATTGATGCTACTGAAACCGATGCAAGTTGTAGATTATTGTTATTCAATAAATTCTGACACTATGGAAAGACACAAAGTGTCTTTCTATGTTTCTAACATAAGGTACTCATGACAGAATCCCTACAGTTGGCACACTATGTATTTACAATTGTCACATTTTCTTGACAAACTATTCCCTTTATTAACATGTACATGGCTTTACCTGATCAGATACAGCAGCATTTATATGGTCAATAGATCAGGGCGTTTGAAAACCCTCAATAGCCAGGCAGTGGTGGCACACACCTTTAATTCCAGCACTTGAGAGGTAGAGGCAGATGGATCTCTGTGGGCTTGAGGTCAGCCTGGTCTACAATATGAGTTCCAAGACAGTCAGCCAGGACTGTTACACAGA
Source organism: Dicrostonyx torquatus (assembly GCA_028555095.1). Classification (NCBI taxonomy): domain Eukaryota; kingdom Metazoa; phylum Chordata; class Mammalia; order Rodentia; family Cricetidae; genus Dicrostonyx; species Dicrostonyx torquatus. Next base: position 815,170 of record JAQHUG010000267.1, on the reverse strand, counting down.
GAATTCCTGTCTCAAAAAACCAAACAAACAAAGAAAAAAGAAAAGCCCAGTATTCCTGCAATGAAAACCAACAACAGAAAGGAGCATTCTATTTTAGTTACTGATGATGCCCCTTTCCTGAACCTGCTCTTTCTCTCTCGCTTTTTTCCTCCCTGCCCTCTTGCTAAAAGCTTCAGCATAGCACAGTCCCATTTCCTGGCTGTTTCCACTGAACCATGAATCCCAGATAAGAAGGTTCCAGCAAAGCAGGCAGCAGACATCAGGACAAAGTATCCCTTCAGGAGGCAAGCTGAGGAGTGCTGAACTCAGGCTTCTCTGTGTCAGCTCACAGATCGACACTGGCATCTACGGTGACAGTGTCCAGAGTCAGAATCGTACAGCATCTAGTGCTCAGGGGTTAATGCCATGCTGCACATGGGCAGACAAGAATAGGCTCCTGACAGTTCTGACATATGTGTCATGTGTAGAAAACACAAAGCCTCTAGGGGCAGATCAGGAATGTCAGTATTTTTCTGAGGCAGCATTCTGCCCAAGTATGAAAAGGGTTTTGCCGCCCGAGGAACCCTAATGGAGACAGCAAAATGCAAATGTATGCAAGGAGCTGGCTGGCTTCATTAACTCGTCCACTGGTGTTACCATCAGTGCATGCCCAGAGGCAGAGGCAGCGTGCTGTGGAAAGGGAGAGTTTGCTGAGGCTTTGAGGGTGGGAGGGAGGAGTAGGATCTTAAGGGAGAGCGATCTGGCTGTCAAGGTCTTCCTCCTTTGCAAAGAGGTCCCTGCTGCCCTCCCTAGCTCCACTGCCTCTAACTCAGGCTGTTCAGAATGAGGTCTTCTGTGGATTCACACTATGCCTGAGGTACTATTTGGCTTGCCTGCCCCCAACCATGTTAGAAAATGTTTTAATGGATGTTATATTATTCTTTAGCTCTTCTGTTATTTCTAGATGGGAAAACAATGTAAGAAATTTAACAGCAAAAATTATTGGATTTTCTCACTAAAAAAATAAAGCAGAAGCAGGAAATTTGAAAAATAAAAAACTGACAAGGTTTTGATGGCTCTCTTTTCTCTTCTCCACATAAAACACATACCACCAACACCAATACCAGAGTTTACCATACAGCAGAGGTCTGTCTCTCTCTCTCTCTCTCTCTCTCTCTCNTCACTGCCCCTGGTGACTGTGGTGTGAACGGTTTGGTATTCACTGCCCCTGGTGACTGTGGTGTGAACGGTTTGGTATTCACTGCCCCTGGTGACGGTGCTCCTGCCTGCTCAGCCTCTCCTCCTATGGATGAACCCATTGGGACACAAAGCAATATTTGATCTTTGCATGCACAAAATGGGATTGCTTGACCATTAAAAGGAACTGTGAACTTGTTTTTGGAAAACAAACACCCAGCAAAACGTGTTTAACACTCTACAAGGCTGAGGGACTGGTTAGCATGGCTCTGACTGTGGAGACAGAAAATGTTCACAACAGCAGGCAGTCTTGGGCCACCTTTAGTCCCCTCAATGGTCACTTATTGTGTCCTCCTGACTATCAAGTCAGTCCTTTCAGACTTACACACTACTCCCTCATTCCACCAACAAAAGGTCAAGATGTCATCAAGATAACCTCTGAGACCTGTAATAAAGAGTTCTGCTCTGTCCCAAAACACACACCCGTGTCCAATCTACAGAAACTGTGAAATTGATACCATGTTAGATGATGGCACTGGGGGCAACCTGAAGCTGTGTTCCTGGACCATGGCCAGTTATATTTGGCTTTCTTACTCTCTTTGAAAACGAATTTTAAAAAATTCCTACAGATGAAGAACACAAGGACTAAATGACACCACCAAGTATCACGAGCAAGCCTGAGTAAACATAAGGAACCGGTGACTTTAAAGACAGGATCTAAAATAGAAGGTTATAGGAGCAGAATGAGGAGTCAGGAAAGACCAACAAGGCCATCAGGATTCATATAACAGAAGAAGGAATTACAAAAAGAAAAGGGGCTAAAAAAATGTTTAAAGAAACAATGGGTCAGATTTCCCCGTATTAGATACCAGCCCCAGGTACAGAAAGCAAAGTGATCTATAAACCCAACCCGAAGAGAAACTCATCACGACACACACAGGAAAGTAGCTAAAGCCAGATACAAGTTCACGGAATGAGACAGGAGGATCCCAGCACCGTTGGGCAGCAGGCAGAGCTAGGTGCTAAGAACAAACTCCCTCTTCAGCCTTTTCATTTGCCCATTTCATTCTGACAGGAGAGCTAAGCAGCTGGTTTCATCTTCAGCTCCAGGAAATTTAAAGTCAAATCTGAAAGTAAGGAAGTTAATTATATGGGTTTTTTTTTGTGTGTGTGTGTTTCATAATTATTCTTCAGGATATTTTCAATGCAAACTACAAAGGATACAAGGGATGGAAAGCAAGGAAGGAAGATTAGGAGAAATGGAGGGATGGAGGCAGGGAGGAAACATCCAGGCACACGTGCACAGACGAGCTGTGTTTAGGAGGCTGGCCCACAGACAGGCTGGGTGACATGCTAATAAACCAGCTGTTTTGGGGGTCAGCAATCTGCCCCTTTGGAGCTCTAAGCCACATAAGCTGTCCTTCTGCCAAAGTTCTGCACTGGTCCCTAAAGAGCCGTGCAAGCAGCTCTGGGCCCGCGTCTGCACTGGGCACCAGGCACACACTACCTCCTTCCAGGCAGCACAGCCTGGGCCCTCTCTGTTCCTGACTCCAGGTGAGACCTGAAGCACCAACAAGTTAAAAAAAATAATCACCACCTGAAGTGCTTTACAAAACAAATTAATTAAGGTGCTATGAAAAGCAGAAATTCCATACTGCCATTCTTAGAGACTGTTTTAAATATAGCAGCACATCCAAGGTTACACATTCTAGCCAGAAGGTAGAGTTAATTAGTCAAGTATTAGATCCCTTAGAAAAAAAATGTCTATTTCTAGTCAGGGAAAGTCACATTTAAATGACTCATGGCTTCACAGCTGCCAATTTTCAGATACCCTATTAAGGCTAATCATGAAATGCAGGACAAGAGGTCCCGATGCTGCTGTCCCCACATCCAGTATCAATGCTGGTCCCTTTCATGCCACCTGCCACCCAGCCTACCCTCCCCAATTTTGAGAGAAGGGCCTGATAAGGCAGCAAGACCACTGAGTACAATGCTCAGAAACTCCCAAAGAATTGAGTCAGAGAGAGGAAACCTGACCCTACTGTGAGACAGGGTGCAGCTAGCCATCTTTCCCGCACAGGACATGGCATTGCTATTCAGAGAACAGACAGATGTCAGAAGCCTGCAGGAAGTGAGGCTCTCTAGAAGGCACTTTAGGGGTCACGAATGCTGCAGAGGAGACAGATGCAGGAGGCTAATGACTTGGAATAAACAGGGGCTCAAAGGTGAGGTTAGCAGGGCTCCTGTCCGTGTGTGTTTCCCACCAGAGAAGGTAGGCTTCAGGGGGGCTGTCTAGGTCGTCCTGGAGCTGTCCTGGAGCTGCTGGGAGCAGAAGTCAGGAACAGGAACTCTTTCCGTGGCAGGAATTTGCCACCAGTCTCTAAAAATTTGCTATTTTCGGGGGCTGGAGAGATGGCTCAGCGGTTAAGAGCACTGACTCTTCTTCCAGAGGTCCTGAGTTCAATTCCCAGCAACCACATGGTGGCTCACAGCCATCTATAATGAAATCTGGTGCCCTCTTCTGGGGTGCAGGTATACACACAGACAGAATATTGTATACATAATAAATAAATAATCTTTTAAAAAATTGCTATTTTCCAAGATAATAGATACAAGCATTCTAATGTTTCTGGACCAAACAGGCATGTCTGTAATAAGACGCAGGAGGGTCATTCCCTGGGGGACCCTCAGCTACTGTAGAACATGAATGCATCTGTGACATACTGTAACAAGGTGTCTGGGCACACACCCAGGACTGGCATAGCTGGATCATACAGAAGCTACCTTTCTAGACTTTTTTTTATGAGCTTCCACACTGACTTCAATAGTGGCTGCACCAGTTACCATTCAGTCGTGAATAAGGGCTTCTCTTTCTGCACATCTTGGCCATTTGCTATTGTGATGATAATCATTCTTTTGGGTGAGATGGAATTTCAAAGCAGTTTTAATTTACCTTTCTTTAATGGCTGAGGATGCTGAAATATTTGAAATTTGATTTTCAAATATTTACTGGCAATTTATACTAACTCTTTTAGAATGGTCTGTCTAGTTCTTTAAAATTTTGCTGGTGTTTAATTTTTCTTTTTTTTTTTTCCTTAGGTTTTTTGAGACAGGGTTTCTTTGTGGTGTCTTTGCTGTCCTGGAACGAACTCTGTTTACCAGGTTGGCCTTGAACACTCAGAGATCCACCTGCCTCTGCCTCCCGAATGTTGGGATTAAAGGCGTGAGCCACCATGCCCAGCTTCATCTTTTTTTATATACCCCAGATATAAGTTCCCTGTGCAGTATACAGTTGGCAAAGACCTTTCTTCACCTGCACTGTCACTGGTGCACGTGTGCAGTGCCAGCAGTCACCAGAGCACAACCTGTGCACGTGGTTCTCTCCCTTCACGCCTGTGACCAGTGTCTCTCCTGGGCCATCTTCCAGCCCCATGTGCTCACATCTGAGGCTGTCTCTTCACAATGCTGAGTATCTCCCTTGCTGCATAAAGAAGCCTTCTAATTTCATGTAGAAGGTACATCAACTTTGGAATTTCCTGTGCCAGCCGCTAGAGTCCTTTTCAGAATATCCTTCTCTGGGTCTTAAGTATTTCCACCAGTTTTCTACCAGTATTTCACACTTTTAGTCTTATATTTACATCTTTGATCCAGTTTGACTTTTGTGAGAATGAAAGACAGGAAGCTAAGTCTAACTTTTCTATTCTCCAGGTAGAAACCCAGTTTTCCATTTGTTGAAGATGCTTTTTCTCTAATACATGTTTTTGATACCTTTGTCAAAGATTAGGTGGCTGCCCTAAGTGTGTGATTGGTCTACGCATCCTTTTTCTCCTGTTAGTACCTTACAGTTTGTTACTATGGCTCACTGATAGAATCTCATAGGCAGGCTCCGGTGTCACTCTTTCTGCTGAGGATTGCTTTGGCCATTGGAATTCGTTTTATGCTTTTGTGTCAATTTTCACTACTTTCTTATACTTCTGTGGAGAATCTTAGTGGAATTTTCATTAGGGTGTTAACTATAGCGACCACTTGGTAAGCTGCTCATCTCTATGACAGACTCTACACATGCAGTTAGGGCTTCCCCGCTAATATCAGTCCTCTTCAGGTCCTCAATATCTCAAGTTTTCATTTCAGAGGTCTGTACTTCCTTGGGTGGGCTTATTTCCAGGTCTTTTATTGATCTGTTTTTATGGTAAATAGGATTTTTCCATTATTTCTTTCTTAGGAAGTTAGCTATTATATATAGAAATATAAGTGATATTTTTGTATGTTAGTTTTGTATTCTGATATTTTAAAATGTGTATTAGGTCTCAGGGTTTTCTGATCGAGTCTTTAGAATCTTTTAAATATAGGATCATGTCATCTAAAAATAGGGATCCTCTCGCTTTTTCCTGTATTATTTGTGTCCCCTTTACTTCTTTCTCTTGTCTTGCTGTCCTAGTTACGACTCTGAGCACGACACTGAGTCAGAGAATGGGCACCCTTGTCTCACTCCTCATTTCAGAGGAGATGCCTTCAGTTTTCCTCTTTTAGTATAATGTTGACTAGAGATCTGTCATGGATAGCTTTTATTGTGTTGAAATATATTCCTTTGATTCTAAACTTTGTCAACGGCCTTTTTGTACCTGAGTTGATCATGTGGCTTATGTCCAAAAGTTTATCTGTGTTATATTACATTTATTGATTTGAATGCCATGGTTGAAACCAACATGGATATTTTTGCCTGCATGCATGTGTGAGCACCACATGCATGCCTGGCGTCACAGAGGTCAGAAGAGGGCATGGAAGCTGCTGAAAATGGAGCTACAGATATTTGTGAGCTGCCGTATGGGTGCTGGGAATCGAATCCAAGTCCTGTGGGAACAGTGCTCTTAACTGCTGAGTTACATCTCCAGCCCCATTATTTTTTAAATATCTCTTAAATTCNCACACACACACACGTGTGTGTTTACAGCACGGCAGTAGTCACAACATTCTCCTTAGTAGCCTATTTTATAATTTTTGGTTTGTTTCTAACATACTGGTGCATTAGGGAACATTTTTTTAAAGTAAATTTTTAAGAGGAAATCCAATACTGTCCATTATTTACCTGGACATGCAGGGACGGTAACTTTGAGTGACCTATGAATGACAGCCAAGATCCAGCATGCACATGGTTACTGACTGATGCTCAGCTCTTGTCAGAGGGTTCAGCAACAATGGAAAAGTTGTAGGTTAATAACCACAGGTCCAAGAGCCTGGTAATGGTGGCCCATGCCTTGAATCTCAGCACTTGGAAGGCAGAGGCAGGTAGATTTCTGAGTTCAAGGACAGCCAGGACAGCCAGGACTACACAAAGAACCCAGTCTCAAAAAACAAAAACAAAACAAAACTCAAAACCCAAACAACAACAAAAACCTCAGACAATCATTGTGGTTTTTTTTTTTTTGTGGTGCATTTTTATAATCCCAGAACACAGGAGGCTGAGGGAGGAGGCCAGCCTTGGTTAAATAATGGGATCCTGACAGAAAAACAAATACACCAAAAAAATTGAGAAACAAATTCTCTTACCATGCATCATGGACAAAAGTCTGAAACATGTCTGAATTGAGTATTACTCTATCAGAAGCTAGTTATAAAAATTATGATTTTTGCCAGGTGGTGGTGGTGGCACATGCCTTTAATCCCAGCACTTGGGAGGTAGAGGCAGGTGAATTTCTGTGAGTTCAAGGCCAGCCTGGTCTACAAAGCAAGTTCCAGGATAGAGAGCACTGTTATACAGAGAAACCCTGCCTTGAAAAACCAAAAATAAATAAATTCTATTATTTTTAAAACATATGCATTTATCAACACACATTTTTGATTCTGTAAATCAGTATAAAAAAATGTTATCCAAGTCTGAAATTGTTCCTTTGAGTTTCTTTTCCTCATGTGAGAACTAATTGGGAGAGTTAATGGGAATTTCCCATCTTAAATGGTTAATTAGTCTTCTGTGAAACTTATCCTCAAATTTTATTTTTCTGTGCTGGCATATAAATTTAAAAGTTCTGAGGTAAAAGTCATCCTATCTCACAAATATTAAGATTAGCACTATTTTAATATACACACAATAAAACCTAAACATGGAATTTGGGATTATCAAAAACAAGACCCTAGTCCGACTACAGCAAATGAATGGACTGATGCCGTCAGAACATTCACTGACCCAGCCGTGACAACATTCTATTATAAGTACAGACTGCTATGTGCAGTAGTTTAACTGAGAATGCCCTCCCACATAAGTCCGGATAGTTGAACATAAGGTCCCAGGTTGGTGGCACTGTTTGGGAAGGCTAGCAGGTGTGGCCTTGCTGGAGGCAGGCTTGAGTCTAAAGCCCCACACCACTCCCAGTGAGCTCTGTCTGCTTTCTGTTACAGTATATTTGAGCACACTGTGAACCCTGAGGTTGCATCATTTAAATAAAATCAACCATAGGTCAAGAGGTAGAGCAAGGAACCAGTTGACTGGAAGTAACTATAGAGAGTAAGGGGAAGTCCGGAGGTTGGAGGGCAGGCACAGGAAGTAGAAGGGGACAGGCACAGGAAGTAGGAGGGAGGGACATCCAGTTGGAGGAGAAGCATCTCTTTCTGAGATGAAGCTGCTCTCTCTGCCTCTCTGAGCTAGCAGGTTTTCACCCCAGCATCTGGCTCCCAAATCTTTATTGGTAAAATAAAAAGAGACTGACTTAAAACAACATTTGCTTCCTTACATGGTGGCTGAGGGGGCAATGGCAGACATGAAGGCCTCAGCAGAGAGGCTGAGGCTGTGAGGCACAGTCAGTAGCTGAGGCAGGGATAGAATCAGGTGCAGCCACTGTGCCAAAGATAAAAAACAACAGCTTTCTGCTTCAGTTGGAAGATGTAGGCCCTAAGATTCTGTCTCCTGGCCAGGCGGTGGTGATGCACACCTTTAATCCCAGCACTCGGGAGGCAGAGACAGACGGATCTCTGTGTGTTCGAAGCCAGCCTGGTCTACAAGAGCTAGTTCCAGGACAGGCTCCAAAGCTACAGAGAAACCCTGTATCAAAAAACCAAAACCAAAACCAAAAAAAACAAAAACAAAAACAAAAACAAAACAAAACTAGGATTTCACTTAAAGTTTTCTTGCAATCATGGACATATGTGTAGTGATTATTCACTGCAGAAAAACTGAAATTCAGTCCATGATGCTGGCAATGAAAACAAGAAACTCTGCTGACTACAAACTGACAAGGTAAAGCACATGACCTCTGTCAGCAGTACTGGCTTCCTACACGGCTATTACGGCAGCTTGACGACACTGGAAGGGTGTACACTTACCGGCCACACTGGTTTCCAGTCCTGAGTCAAGGTTCAGACAGCTCATGCCGCCTTATGTTTACAGAAATACACCCATAGATCATTAGGCTTTTTGACATTTGATTAGTTTGTGCCAAAGCCTTCTATGTAGCAAGCTGTACTCATAAAACTGTTATAAATGTTTATTAATTAGACTATAGGGTTAGCCATATTTTTGGTATGAATATTTTCTTTTTCATGAACATGAAGAATTTGGAAATTCTATTTTACTGAATAAACAGCCATATGCACAATACTACCCTATCTTCTAGCATCTACTACTGAAGTCATTAAGCTACTAAATGTTTTCAGAACAAAGTGTCCAGTTGTGGAAAGGACAGATCCACTCATTCAATGGCTATACTACATCATGAGCATGAACTAGCCGTTATTCTCTGTTTTTATTTTTCGGAGACAGGGTTTCTCTGTGTACACCTAGCTGTCCTGGAACTCAATCTGTAGATCAGGTTGGTCTTGAACTCACAGAGATTTACCTGACTCTGCTTTCTAAGTGATGGGATTAACTCACTTTTTAAACTGATCTTGGGACTGGAGAGATGGCTCAGTGGTTAAGAGCACTGACTGCTCTTCCAGAGGTCCTGAGTTCAATTCCCAGCAACCACATGGTGGCTCACAACCATCTGCAATGAGATCTGGCGCCCTCTTCTGGCCTGCAGGCATATATGCAGACAGAACACTGTATACATACATAATAAATAAATAAATATACATATATTTAAATAAATAAATAAACTGATCTCTAGGGAGCCTAACCCTAAATCTGGTGCTCGACTGTATCAGTCTGAGCTCCCTAATTCATTCCCGAAGTTCTTCACTGAGCTTGGTTTCAGTCAATAGTTGTGTTTGTTTATATTATGTGATACTTTTAGAAGTAGACTGGATTAAAAATGTACATGAATAAATAAAGATTTCAGAAAATGCCTGTATTATAATGTACTTCCTGGTGTTTCTGTAAGAATGGAAGTTAGAAAGTACCCATCAGCTCAGCCTGCAGGTTATAATTCAAAAAGAACCCCTCCCCTCCATGTTATTAGCTACTGCATATAATCTTACATGGTCTTCTAAACAAGATCCTTTAGGACAATCATCTCATATATGCATTGCTACGGTAAAAAGAAAATGAATGTTGACAAGTTTATATAGCTCAACCTCAACAGGAAGAAAGGAGCACCTGTTAGTAAGCTGGTATAGAAGAAAGAATTAGGTCTTACCTGAATGACCTCAGCATTCGATAGGACTTTCCCAAATCAGACACTCTTCTACAAAGTGGACCCACAGCCAGCTCCATCTGAAACAGGAAGAGATAGAGCACAGCTTTACATGGCAGACTCTGAGAGTCAAACGACACACACTCTACATCAGCTTTCCTTTGTTGTGAGAAATACCTGATATGAACAATTAAGAAAAGAATGACTTATTTGGGCTCATAACTTCTGAGGTTCCAGTCCATCATGGTGAAGGTCTGGTGGGGCAGAATCGCTCACCCAATGGTGGCCAGGACACAGGGAGAGAATGCCTGTGCCTCATGGAACCCTCCTCCTCTGTCCCCAGTTGTCATGTAGACTTACAGCCAGGGCAGGTCTTCCCCTCAGGCGGTCCTCCCTGGAAACGCCCTCCTAGAGCTGCACTTTACAACCCCTAGGACATTTTCAAACTAACCAAGCTGACAGTTTAACCATTACCTTACCTCAGTGCTCAAAAGTTGTAGTCTCTGTAAGCTTAATGTCAACTGGCTGTGAAACAAGTTTTAGAAGTCACTTAAATTTATTAAAAGATAAAGATTTCAATGACATTAACACTGCTTTACCAAAGAGGCCCAAGGTGAGCTATTTCTATGCTGTTAAGTAAGAGAAGGAGTTCAAATTATGTCTGAACTGGAAACGGAAGGTTTTCTAGACTATGTACTCGTACTCTACGTAGCCATGGCAAGTCTCTATGTACTCGACAGAACTGATGAGAATTTTCACCAGTCAGCATGGTCAAAGTGATTATTAAGTTCTAGTTCTGGGGATTTCTATGGCACAGAAGTGGCAGAATTCCAAACTACACTCAATAAAAGGTGACCCTTAACTCTTGGTTTTAGCCATATGTCAAATGGAGGTGGTAATATCTACTTAGTATAGTAACAAAAATTAAATGAGTAATTTCTACTTGCACGACATATAAAGACTTAGTCGTAAAGTTGGTGCTACACAGGTGGCTCAGGGCTTAAGAACTCAGAGGAGGATGGGAGCTCAGTTCTCAGCACCGGTGTGGCAGCTCACACCTGCTTTGATCTCCGGTTTAAGGAATCTGGTACTTCTGGCCTCTGTAAGTACTAGGCACACATATGATGTGTATACATATATGAAGGCAATGGGTCTTTTTTTTTCTTTTTTTTTTTTTTTTTTTAGTTTTTCGAGACAGGGTTTCTCTGTGGCTTTGGAGCCTGTCCTGGAACTAGCTCTTGTAGACCAGGCTGGTCTGGAACTCACAGAGATCCGCCTGCCTCTGCCTCCCGAGTGCTGGGATTAAAGGCGTGTGCCACCACCCCCCCCCCCGGCTGAAGGCAATGGGTCTTTAAAACGTCTGAAATTATCAGTATTTATTTTTTTATCATTTAAACTATTAAGTTAATCCGCCCTCATACAAAACCTAGTAAAGGTTGGTTTCACTTCCTTTTACTCTTCTCCTCTGACTTGAAATTCTACTTGACATGAACTGGCTCCTGGTTCTTTATCTACTACATGCTAATGCAAATTATCTGCAATGTGTGGCATTGAGAAAACTGGTCCTCCATGCTGACTAGAAATGTGCTGCATGGTAAAGGCCAGTTTAGAAAATGGTTGAGAGCAGACTATTATTCCCCGACAGTGCAGTATCTATAGTCAAAAAATACAAGGAGGCCGGATGGTGGTGGCGTACGCCTTTAATCCCAGCACTTGAGAGGCAGAGGTAGGCGGATCTCTGAGTTCGAAGCCAGCTTGTTCTACAACAGCTAGTTCCAGGACAGCTAGGCTGTTACACAGAGAAGCCCTGTCTCGGGAAAACAACAACAAAACAAACAAACAAACAAGAAACACAAGGAGAAGGAACCATCACAAGGCTCACCATCCTTATGAAAAACTGTTCAAAACTTGTCAATGGGGACCACAAGGCCCAAATTAATCAATCATTTGCAAACCAAGTTCTACACCCTACTCTTAGCCAGGTACCAAACCATATGTCGGGATAAGATGGAGAATTAGAAGTAGATTGTCTTTCCTTCAAGAATTCTCAAATTTAGTGAAAGGGACTTTTAAAAAAAATGTAACTTTTCAATAAGATCACAAAACATGTGTAAATGTTTACATGCAGGCACAAGTATACATGCCTTATGATTTTGTTGAATGTTAATTGTATTGTTGACATAAATACACATGTGTATATAAATATACACACAATTATTACTAGGCCATTGAGAATGCCTGAGCCCGCGTTGAGCGCTGAGACTCCCAGAGCAGCTCCCTTGAGACGTTTCAGTGTTAGTATTCAGGTCAGCATCTCTCTTCTGATACAGAAGACTCAAAATAAATACCAAAGATTCAGAATAAACATACAATATTACATGGTTAGAAAACTCTAAAATACAGAAGACTAAACAAACAATAATTTAAAGAAAAAGCCAATATTCTTGCTGACGATCCAAACACGATGGCTTGGAGCCAGCATGCTCAACAGAAGACAGAGCCGACGGGGCGAATAAACAAGAGGGGTTCTGGTTTCCTTCAGAGTGGAGCATTCTATTTTCCACTGAGCACAAGTGAACATGTAATCAGCATGTCCTCTGACTTGCTAATTCTATCCACACCACTAACTGCTCTGTGCATACAAGGGTTTCTGAGCACGTGGAGAGCGCATCATATTTCGTGAGACAGTTTCATGACATATTTTGTTCATTCCCGCCCCCATTACTCTTGTGGTTCAGTGTCGTCAAAGATCAAACCAAGCAACCTTTGACCTAGCTCTGGAGTAAGACAAAATGTTAAAATAATTAAATAGCTACGGCAAAGTTCCTATATGAAAGACCGTCATTATCTCAAATGATTGTGAACTCCATGATGACGCAGAAGATTTCTACGATACACGGCACTTTCAAAAGGTTAAATGTTTTAATATGAATTTTTAATCAAAAAAGGACCCCGAGGAGACTGAAAATTCATTTCCCTTTAAACAATGAAGTTCATGTTTTAAAAGGGAGTGTTCTGCTAGAGGAGTCTGCAGAGCTCCAGATGGACACCTAGGCTGCTCCCTGCCCTGCTGCTGCTCCGAACCCACCAGGCACTGTTAGCCACAGGGCTCATCTAGATGTGTCAGGGGCATCCTTGCCCTGACAATGTTCAAGATAAGAAAAGGTAAGAAGAATCAGAACCAAATGAGAAATTTGCTTTCTTTTCTAACTTTTCATTTTTGGGCAATGTGGGAAAGATAAAAATGTATACTTAAAGGGCGGCAGAAAATGTATAAATAGAATTGCTAGGAGTACCACTAAATAATTAAACTCCAACTTCAATAGCTGTCCTTTCCCTCAGAGAAAAAAAGAGACAAGCGGGGTGGCGGGGGAGATGGTGCTGCAGTCTGCACCCTGGGCATATCTGCCATGAGTGGGAGTCAGCAGAACCCTGGGGGCTTTGGACAAGTGCAGGGCTTTTTGAACTGCTGTGTGATTAGTGTAAACACAGAAGCCATGTGGTCCCAGCAGGAAATTAATTACCTGTAGGAAGCCACCTCATGCTCGTGACCTAATTCTTCCCTGGCCTTGTGTTGGGCACTTCCCTCACTAAGAGCCCTCCAGATGGCAGCCTGCAACTGTGCCTTCTCCACACAGGTGCTTCTGAGGCACTTAGGATGCTTTGGAGAATTCTTAAAATGCTTCATTATTTGTCTTTACATCTAAACATTATGTCACAATCTTCCCAAATTCTTTCTGCTGATCTTTTCTTGAGCTCTGCTTATGGCTACACAGCAGGAACTTTGATCACAGGAACCCTTGCCAAACCCACAGAGAATTGTGTGGTCTGGATTCTAGTAACCTCAGTGGCCATGTTTAATTGTGAATACAAATTGATTGGCTTTTTAATACTGATCATTTAAAAGGTTACAGTCCCAGCTGATGCCTGTCGGGCACACAAACTTCAGAGAAATGTTATTATTTGGACTAACCCAGACAAAACACTTCCAGCCAAACAGGACTCTGAAAGCTAAAGTCTGACACATAATTGCAGTTGTGAAAAGAAACAAAACCCAGTGAAACCAAAACCCCAATTCAGGTGGGGGTTATGGCCCACGCCTTTAATCCCATCACTCCCAGCACTCCGGGAGGCAGAGGCAGGAGGATCTTTGTGAGTTCGAGACCAGCCTGGTCTACAAGAGCTAGTTCCAGCGCAGGCTCCAAAGCCACAGAGAAACCCTGTCTCGAAAAAACAAAAAAAAAACCAAAAAAAAATTCAATTTTTAATTAAAAACAAAAACGGAGTAGTGATCACGACCTAATACCTGGGGAATGTTTGCTAGCACTATTGGTCACAAATAGGGTGCTTCAGCATATCTTTCCTGCACCTGTGGCTAAGATCTGAGCCAGGCTCAGAGGAATGGTGGGACCTTCTAAAACTGGAACACACCATGCAGTAGCAAACCACCGGTCAGTCGCAGGTGCTAAGTCTCAGCACAGAGAACGCTGTGTGTGTGACTTTTCTAAACAGAAGTTAGTAACAGAAACTGATGCATTCTGTTTATCCTGACGGGGAAATGGTTTCAGGAGGTCATGTGTCTTAAGAACAAGGGAATTGAGTGCTGTAGCTGTGGGAAGGTGGAAGCTCACCCCACCACTGCAGGCTGTGCACTCTGGGGTACTAGATGCAGTAGGGTGCTGTAAAGGACAAAACTTGCCATCTTTCAAGAGAACACAATCATTAAAATAAACCCTCCAACAGCAAGCCTCTCTCCTACAGCACTCTCCTTCTGGCCATCGCCTGCTCAGCCGCCACTCTAATTGGACTTGAAGTGCTGCCTCCAGGAAGTGACTCAAGAACCAGCTGGAGAGGAATGCAAATGAGCTGGTGGGGGAGGGAGCCTAGCCGGGAGGAAGACAGGAGAGGGGAAAGGAGAAAGACCCATTAGAGAACAGCTTACATGGGATATTTTTAAGGAATATGATAGGTTGTTGGACACATAGACAACCCTGTTTCCATAAGTCATTGTTCACAGACAGAATGAAGGCAGCAAAAATGGACAAAGTTAAGACAAATTAGTAGTATTTAATTATTTCTGTTCTCAAATGTGGCTACTAAAGGGACCATTCCCAAAGGAAGACTCTTTTTGTATGGCCTAGTAGTTTCACAGACATCATTTTCGGGATGAAAATAACTAACTGCTGGATCATTATAAGCAAAGAGAACGGTTTCTGAAAGCCAGGCTTCTGTCAGCTGTTTGTGTTGTAAGTGCGCTAGGGTGTGGGGGCATCTGGCAGTCAACACCCTGAACAGGCAGCCCAGGTCCTCTCCCAGACACACACTGACATTAGTATTTATCTTTATAAGCAAGGAGGACCTGGCAGACTAATATGAAGACTCCATTGGAATAACTATTTAGATCAGTAAAGCTAACAGTTTTGAAAGGGTTCAAGAAATGGATTCACCCTTAACATACAACTGTAAGAATCAACTGTTTCTGAACTTTCTAAGGAAACTGGGTGTTTAGACTGTTTTTTCTTTGCCTCTGATTACTGAAAGGGTATGGGGGGGAAATCAGATAGCTGGAGTAATTTTGAGGCTAATCACAGAGGTAAAGGGCATTGTGTTTAGTGGAGAGTCCAGTTAATCAGGCTGTATCTGCCAGGCAGCCTGCTCATCTCACAGAGCAGACAGAGAAGCTCTCCAGAAGACCACTGATGGGCTAGAGTTCTTCCAATGTGCTGCTCTTTCCTGGCTGTTTGAAAAGTCAGCTCACTGCGCCATCATTTGTGAGCAAAGTCAATCAGTTATTGTTATGGCTTTATTGGACAATAAGATAGAAAGGATGTGAACTTCTGCTTTGTCTGCCTTAATCCTGAAGAAAGACCAAAAATAAAACAAAAATAAAATAAAAAATATTTTAAAACTCTTCTGTGTAGCCAATTAATTTCAAGTGGGTTTTCTTTTCTCTTTTGCTGCATAAATAGCTAAGACACTGGCGTTTTAGTTACTATTTTTTTTTTTTACATAATAGATTGACAGTGAGGCTCAAATATTAGCCTCCTTGGAGCAATGCATCAACTTACCTGTGCAAAATCAGTAGCAAGTCGCATTTTTCCACCTTCACCAAGAGGTCTTACGAGACTGGCATTGCGGATAAAAAGTTCAATGGCTCTTTGGGCAATAGCTTCAGTGTTGTCAAAGACAAAATCCAAACATTCAAAGTGCTTAAAGTAGTCATTCATAACTCTGGCAATGAAACCTTGTAGCTCTTTCATGTACAGAGAACAAGGAACATCAGGCTTTCCTGAGCCGGATAATGACCTATAAAAGAAAAAAGAAAGCCATTTCAGCATCAATTCATAAAGCTACAATCTTGTGGATTTTCACCCCTGGTTACTACTTCAGTCGTGTGCAATTTTCCCCATCAATGGTATAAAGACACCATTTTACTAAGTGCTAAAGAACGTAAAACAAAGCTTAAATTATATTCTTAACTTTGTGTTTAGAAGCTATGAGGATTACTGAAGGAATTCCAGCACGTATTGATTTAAAAGATTATTAAGAATAAAAGACAGCTATCTGTCTTAGATGAATCACACTCTGGCCTTTCAAGGTTTGACCCAGCTCCCAGCTCTCTCATCCACTTCCATGTTTTGCCTGGTAAGTAAATGTGTCAATAACAGATTCTGAAATGTCATTTTGCACTTTGCTTGGTGGCAGTCTCTGCCCTCTCAGCTGATCACAGCAGTCCAATGGCAGCACCGTGACAGAGGACCGGTTGTGTAACAATATGCAGCATGCAATTTTTCCCTCCAGATGAGGGTGTTTGGAAAGGCTTTAATTTGGAACAGCAGATGATACCAGCTGTGCTCCATGATATACTATTTATAACTTTTAAATGTTTACAACTGCCCTTTAAAGAATATATTCAAAGAATATGAAATATTTATAGGGAGGAGTTAGACCAAAATTAGAAATCACCTGATCCTAGCTAATAGATGAGATCATTGACTATATAATGCTGAATCTTTTCCAAAAATCAAGGGAAATATTTCCAGATTCTGAGACTGATGCAGAGGAAATGGTGATGGTCTAGAGATGAACAACAGACACGACTAAAATCCTTAAGGAAGAGAACAAAGTGAGCTTGAGGACCTTCTGGAGGCAGACAGGGCAGGAAGAGCAGGCTTCCTTTCCATCATGAAGGGTGCACGGTGTAGGAAAGACTTTCCGAATAGCAGCAAGGTCACCACCAGGTATTCGGAACAGCGTGCCCAGGCTCTTCATCAGGCCAGGGTGGTGGGCTGCCTGACCAGAGGTCAGTGATGGCAAGTGCCACACGGGTTTGACTTTGTCAGATTCAGGTCACTATATGGCCTATTTTTATTCAGGCTCCAGTATAAAGGGCTAAGTTGCAAAAAATATTTTCACTTTTGTTTACTTATTTACTAGATGGATAGTAAACACATAATTGTGCTAGACGTTGATACACAGTAACATGTATACAATGTGAAAAGATAAAAAATCTAATAAACACATTAATTACAGTAAATTCTTATTTATTTCTCCTATCTAGTTATCTTTATACCATTTGACCAATATCAATGCATTACCCCAACTTCCAAGCCCCAGTAACCACTATTCTACTGTCTGATTTTATCACTTCAGATAAATGAGAACATGAAGTATTTGGTTCCTGTCTGGCTTATTTTTATATAGTATGTCTTCCAGGTTCATCTGCTTTAGAGCAATCAGATTCTTAAAATACCTGTTTATATTTAGGAGCTCTGATATCAGATGCACACACACATGCACACATATATATATATTGAATATTATGTCCAGTTAATGGATTGACCCCTTTAATCATTTTATAATGATCTCTGAGTTGCATTTTACAATTTTGACTTAAACCCATTTTGATTAACCACACCTGCTCCTGTTTTCTTGGTTTCCACTGTACAGACTATCTTTTTATCCCTTTTCAGTCTACATATGTTACATATGTTCCTAAAGCTGAAATGAGTCACGTGAAGGCCAAATCCACTTGGCCTTTCAGGTCTTTCCATACTTTATCCAAAACATCATAAAACCTCCCTATTCCTCTGGAGGGGTTCATAGAGAGTAATATATTAGAACAAATTCCAGAAGCATGTGCTAGCGTGAGTGAAATTATACTTCAGATGAAATTGGAGTTCCATATCATCAAATCTCATTGAGGATTAGAGTTTGATTTAAATTTTCTAGAATACAAGTATACTTGGCTACTAAAGATCAGTTCTCCAAATCACTCTAAAGCCCTGAATAGCAGGTACTCGACAAGTGGTACAAACATTCCAGGAAGACGAACAGAGCTACGCAGAAGCTGAGGCTGAAGTGGGGATGAAGAATACACACGACTGAGGATTAGGAGCTGTGTGTCTGCACATCACCAGCTCCGCACGCAGCCTTTGCTTAGACCAGTGGTTCTCAACCTTCCTAATTCTGTGACCCTTTAACACAGGTCCCCATATGGTGGTGGCCCCAACCATAAAATTATTTTTGTTGCTACTTCATAACTAATTTTACTACTGCTATGAATCACAATGTAAACATTTGTGTTTTCCGATGGTCTTACCCTGTGAAAGGATCATTTCACCCTGCAGAGGGGCCATGACCCATAGGTTGAGAACCACAGCCTTAGAGGGAATCAATCCAGTCATTCCTGCAAAGATGCAGGGCCCATCTCTCACTGCCTCCTTTCCCTGTGCAAACTCTCATTAGGTAGGCTCTTCTTACATAAAGCACGACTAGGACTCTAAGAGGAACAGGGGTCTTAGAGAGCTGAGAGGGAGAGCTTGCTCCCAAAGCCAGGGCAGGATTCAGATGAGTTCTCAAAAGGACTCCCACGACTATGCCGGGGATCCTGTGAGAAGGAAGGAAAACTACCCAATCCTGAACCACTGAGCTGAGTCCACAAACCTGTGATGGAAACAAGAGCAGAAAGAAGCCGGTAATGACATGCACAATCGAGGAGGAGGCCTGGCTGGCAGAGAGAAGAGTGGGAGGGACAGGGGATGGAACGTTTAAGGCTGTGAGCACTAGTAACAGTTCTGAAATGTTTTACCCAGAGAAGTCTTCCTGATGCATGGTGATGATTATGGCCTCGACCGCATCTGCCACTGACGTCAGTAAGGGCTGGATGGCATTCCCCATAAGAGCGTGAACCGTCTGACAAAGAGAAAAAAAGAAAGAAGCAAAATCAGAGAAACCAACACAAAGCAATCCGAGGAATGAAGTGAGATACATTTCTGACTAGCAGTTTTCATAGTCTATCAGAGTCAGACTGTACACAGTCTAACTAGCAGAAGTCTGCTTCTCCCCCTACACTTTCTGCTATGACTCACAAAGCTTGGAATACATGGACTACAGCACTGAGACTTCCAACTCCCACAAGCATCTCACTTTGTCAACAGGGTTAGTGGGTAAATGACCCCTTGGAGAAAGTAAGTCACAACAGGGAGCAGACATGGTCCATTTACAAAGTTCAGAGCAAACCAACGCATTATTTTTTGGTTCTCAAAAAAGTGAAACAAGCAATTCCTTAAAAATCGGAACATCACCAGATTTTTTTCTTTTCACCAGAAACAACAGGGCAGGAACACGGGTGATTCCTGCAGGGTGGAGCAGACAGGTAGTCCACAAGGTAGGCTTCCATGGAGAATTCCATGGCAGTGATTTTCTACTGAACGTTTGTACTCCTGGGAAAATCTGGCAGGGTTTGGAGACCAAGAAGCAGGGAGGAATGTGTCACCTGTATCTGCCAGCACATGACAGGGATGTTGCTACAGATTAGACCACATGCCACATCCTACAGGCTAGAGCACATGCGAGAGAGTATGCGCCAGTGCACCCATGCTGCTCAGGTAGAAAACTGTTGTCTGTGGAAGATCTGAGGGCTTAGTTAGGGGGTTTTGGTTTGGGTGTGCAAGTACCAACCAGGACCGTGTCAACACCCCAAATAAAAACTGTATGTATACTACACATGCTTTGGTGGTAATTAAAATCACCAATGACAGATGAATAATTGAAGCCAATAAGAAAAGAGGAAGGAGGACACTTATTCATTAAGTTTCTACATGTCACCTGCAGGTCTTAATCTGTCAAGATAATAAGCATAATAAACACAAAGGTGTGTGTGACCCAGTCTTCAGTCTAGTGATACAGATGAAACATGACTCTAATGGAAACATTCCAACTGTACAGTGGAATCACATGGGGACTTCCATATCAGGCTGAAAAAATATGAAAAATAAAAGGTGTTTGTTTGAATCGAATCTCTGGCAAACAGGAAAGAAACAGAGAGAAAGATGGGACTGGGAACGCATGTCAAATGTTAATCTACCTGGGAGCTAAAGGGCATAGGACACACAGACTACAAGAGCCTGACAGTGTAAGAGATGCAGCCCAGTGATAAAACACAGTCAAGATTTCAATTTAGAAAACAATCATACTAGCCGGGCGGTGGTGGCGCACGCCTTTAATCCCAGCACTCGGGAGGCAGAGGCAGGTGGATCTTTGTGAGTTCGAGACCAACCTGGTCTACAAGAGCTAGTTCCAGGACTGACTCCAAAGCTGCAGAGAAACCCTGTCTCGAAAAAACCAAAAAAAAAAAAATAATATTTTACAGTAGCCTAAGGGATTAGATTGAGGCAGGAACACAATAATGAGGCTGCAGGAGATACTGATGCCAAATGAACAAATTAGACATAGCAAGAAGGGAGATGAAGTCAGCAGGGCTTGGTAGTTAGAAAGTATAAAGAGATTTAAGAATACATGTATTTTTTCTTTAATATTTAGTAACATCGTTGACTCAACATTACATATAAAAGCAGGAAAAGTTGATTAAAGAAAAAGATAAATTCAGTTAGGAATAAGAATTAGAAATGCCTATTTGAAAACCAGCTAGGCTATTAGGTAGGTACAGAGATATGTAAATTTGTACCTCCTGCGATGTTGTGGTTAGATTTGGTAGTCACCAGTTTTTGAGACAGGAGAAACACCAAGACAGCCAGTGAGCCCAGAGATTACTGCACAGATTGATGCCAAGTGGCACGTGCCCTTGGAGGAAGAGGACAGACCTGATCAGACAGGTGAGTTTACCTACAAATAAGCTATTACTTCTCTAAGAAGCTCTTATTCTCTCCAATTTACATTATATGTGAAATCCTTTATACGTAGTGGAGTAGCTGAGGCTCTTTATCCACGTCTGCCCGATGAGCCCGGGATGTATGCTGGGGAAAGCAGGCAAAGTGACCACAGAGTGCAGGGATAAAAGTGAAGACAGTCTGTAAGAGGTTGCATTTCTTACTCAGGGTAAGAAGGAACATCTAATACAAAACAAGAGTGCCTACTGCAGAACGTAGGAGATACAACTCGGGCAGTTCTGAGAGCTGTGGAACTCCAGGGTAGACAGGCAGGCTCTTCGGTCTATGGCCTTGCTCCCAGAGGACCACAGTGAGGCCAGGGCAAGGGTCAGTGTTAATATTCAGGAGAAGACAGAAACTAGGTTTTACTTTCTGATCCCATCTCCCTCCTCATTCCCACTGGTCCCCGGCCTTCTCCCAAATGGTCTTCTGTAGCAATGCAATACCCTGAAAATCTCTTTTACATTCTAAGCGACTGAAATTTTTGCCAGAATTAATAATACACCTTGAAGTCACTGAAGACTGCTCTCCTACTGTGTACTCAGCCTTTTTGAGAGAACGATGTGACAACCAACTCACTTGCCTTGGATTTCCCATGTAATCAACTTTTACAATCTAAGCTAACGCATAGCTGCAACTTTAAATTATGTACTTTTCCACACACTTGACCCAGATAATGCAGTGTTATCATTTGCCAAAAACAGCAAATATAGAAGTGGAAAGCAACTTCCCAAAATTTACTATTAAAGGTAAAAAGAAACCATTTATGATTGTTGGTAGACAATTTTTTGTTGTCTGGGTCAGCTGGAGCCAGTGACTTAAAACTTGTAAAACTCTGCTAATGATTTCCATAAAGGCCAGGTGGTGGTGGCTCATATCTTTTATCCCAGCACTCCAGAGGCAGAGTCAGGTAGATCTCTGAGTTTGAGGCTAGCTTGGTCTTCAAAGCAAGTTCCAGTATAGCCAGGCCTGTTACACAGAGAAATTATGTCTCGACAAACCAAAAAAAAAAAAAAGAAAAAGAAGGAAGGAAGATTCTACAAAGCGCCCCATTCCCTATGTGATGCTTCAATAAATACAGACTGAAGGCCTCTGTCAGAGATACAGACACCATTGACACAAAGACACATACGGACAGAAAGACAAAACCAGATAGACACACATAGGGTAAGACAGATACACAAACAGACACCACTATTACACAGGGACAGACATACACAACACACACATAGACACAGGGACAAACAGATTCACAAGACAGTCTTCAGGCAGGCACACATGGGACAGACAGAAGACACAGGGAGCATGAAGTGGAAAATTCAAGGATGAACTCCTTCTTGGTTAAATGACTCCAAGGGGAAGTGATTTGATTTCTTTCCTTAATGTGAGAAAACACTAATATGTAAAATCTTATATATATATGTAAAATCTTATATATATATATATATACACACACACACGATATTTATACATCTTAAATCTAGATTCTGCAGATGTAGAAATGCTATATTTTGTCTCTCTTACACCTCCACTAGTCTCTTATTCTTCTCACACATCCCTTTAGATTCTCTTCTCACGCTAGGAGTCCATGTCTACTCTCATGTAATATATGTATGCATATTTGACTCTAATTCCATATGCAAGTAAGAACATGCAATATTTGCTCAACTCTGGCTTATTTTCTTGACCTGATGTTCTCCAGTTCCACCCATTTTCCTGAAAATGTCAAACCATTCTTCTTTATGGCTGAAAAAGCAGCATTTCTTTCTCCTCTCATCTGGATGGGCATCAAGTCTGGTTCCGCATCTGGGTGAGGAGATGGTGCAGATGTGAATGTGGATGCACACATCACTCTGAGGTTCACTACCTCACACTTGTTTGAGTATTTTGTTTGTTTTCTTTTTCTTTTTCGGTTTTTCGAGTCAGGGTTTCTCTGTAGCTTTCGTGTTTGTCCTGGAAACCAGCTCTGTAGACCAAGCTGACCTCAAACTCACAGAGATCCACCTGCCTCTGCTTCCTGATTGAGTAGGAATGTGATAATTGAGTTGTATGGCAGTTCTAGTTTCAGTCTTCTTGAGAATCTGTATATCAATTTCCATATGTGGCTATAAAGTTTATATTCATAATTGTAAGTGTACGACAGTTCATCTGTTCCTAAGTCCTCACTGGCACAAGTTGTCATTTCTCTTCATTGACTATTTTGATTGGGATAGGATGGAATACGATGTAGGTTTAATTTGCATTTTCCTGATGGTTAAGGATGTTGAAAATTTTTCATATATTCATTGGCTATTTATGCTCTTTTAATTATTTGGAAATTTCATTCATACATATACTGAATTTTAGTCATTATCACACACACCTCCTTACCCTTACCCTTAGGGTAAGGAGATACTATCTAACTGCATTTTAGTTCTTCTTCTGAGAATTGTCTATTCAGTTCATTTCTCCTCAGAAAGAATTTGGTAGTGTCCTTTCAGTTTCTATTTTACAGAAAGTTTGAGGGGCATTGATGTTAGATCTTTACAGGTCTGATGGAATTCAGGTGTGAACCTGTAGATCTTAGAGTTTCTTTGTTGGTAAACTATTACTGATTCAATCTTGTTGATTGTTATGGACCTGTTTAAGTTTTTTATATTCTTTTTACTTAATTTCAATATGTTACATGTACCTATAAATTTATTAATTTCTCCTAGATTATTCTTCATTTTGGATTTTCAGAGTTCTCTAATGATAGTTTGCATTTCAGAATGCTGTTGTTTGTTTGTTGATTTTTTCTTTTTTTAAAATTATTTTTTAATATTTATTTATTATGTATATAATATTGTCTGCATGTACGCCTGCAGGCCAGAAGAGGGCGCCAGATCTCATTACAGATGGTTGTGAGCCACCATGTGGTTGTTGGGAATTGAACTCAGGACCTTTGGAAGAACAGGCAATGCTCTTAACCGCTGAGCCATCTCTCCAGCCCCTGATTTTTTTTTTCTTGATGACCTATATCTATTGATGAAAAATTATTGTTTTAGGACCAATTATTTGACTTTATGTCCCTAAGAATTTGTTATGAAGCTGAAAGTCCCAAGCTTTGGTGCATATGTATTTACAACTGTTATATCTTGTCAAGGCAGTGTCGTTTTGCTAATGTGTTATGGCCTTCTTTACCTTTTCAAATTGCTAGCTGAACTCCCTAGTTGCTGAAGATGGCCTTAGATTCCTGTCTACACCTCCTAAGTGCTAAGTGATAGGGACTGAACACTATTACAGAGAAAAAGAGTAATGAAATTTGGATCAAGCTAGACTCCTCGGGTGTGAGAAGGGTATTATGGGAAGGAGAAAGCTGGGAGGTGGGGAATGTCTAATTGTACGTTTAAATTCAGCACTAGTCTCCATCTGACTCATAAGCCCCATTCATGCAGAATAAACTAAATATGTCTTGCCAATACTATTTTAAGAAGTGAACTATTAAGTATAATCTCAGAACTTGGGAGACGACAGCAAGAGGACTAGCAGCTGCAGGCTATCTTGGATACACAGGAAATTCAAAGCCAACCTGGGCTACATGAGACCTTGTGTTCATGGAAAATAAGTGAGCTGAATATGGGCATGGTCGTGAATCACGGCAGGTGTGACAGTGTACGATCTGAGTATGATCACATTCATTTCACATTAAGGCAAAATTGTAACTACTCTTAGAGAAAATATTTAAAATTATGTGTTTACACAATATAGTATTCAAGGTACAGGATATATTCAAAATTAATGCAAAAGAAAAACCTAGGAAATTTTATGAAACCTTAAGGAAACAGATGACCTGAAATGACACAGACTCCAAAATTATAAGGAAATACCCTGTGTGAGATAAAGCAAATAATAATAATAATAATGATAATAATAATAATAATGATAAAAATAATAATAATGATAAAAATACTATTAGTAATGGAGTTTTCAGCAGGTGGTAAAGCTACAAAAACTAAGTCAATAGAAATTTTAAAGATTGTATTATCTGAAGTTTAAAATTGACTGGAAGTTTAAAACTGATCTACTGAAGTTTAAAATTGATTTATAATAGAGGCGCAAAGTCAATAAATCAATGATGCCTTCAACAGAAATCCATCTAAAGAAGAGAAAAAGACAACTAACAAGTGGACTTCTGAAGCAGGTGTAGAAGGTCTTTATTACTAACTAAAGTTCCATAAGCAGGGAGAGGATGAGGCATAAAATCTATTTAGAGGAGAAAAGAATTCCACAGTTCCCCAAATCATGAAAAGCATAAATGCATAGATTTGGGAAAAATCAGCCAACCCAAATAGAATAATTTTGTAGAGAAATCCGTTTAGGCCGGGCAGTGGTGGCGCACGCCTTTAATCCCAGCACTTGGGAGGCAGAGGCAGGCGGATCT
>JAQHUG010000267.1:768203-787570 GCA_028555095.1 Dicrostonyx torquatus | reverse complement strand
GAACAAGGTCACTTAGCCCAGCCAGCCAGCCAGCCAGCCACCTGGTGATAAAGAAGCAGGATGGGAGAGAGCAAAAAGCAGCTTCAAAAAGCCTCTTTGTAGTTATGCCTTTAAAAGCTTACCTCATAGAGGAGATACAACTCCTCTCTCTACCTCACTGTAACGGGGTCAGTAAACAGGGGTTCCAAACATGTTTGTATTATGCCAATCAAACCTTGCTCATTACAGTCTGGGCCTCTCTGGTGGTCTCTCTCTGGGGGTTGTAATCTGGGCACAACATCTACCTCAGCAATTGATAGAACAAACACATAAAATATCAGTAGACATGGAATTTTGTTGATGTTTGTTTGTTTTTTAAGACAGTATTTCTTCGTGTAGCCCTGGCTGTCCTGGAACTCCCTCTGTACACCAGACCACCTGCTTCTGCCTCCCAAGTCCTGGGATTAAAAGGCTGTGTTAATAACACTTGTTATTAACCCGACAAATGATATGACTGTTAGCATTCAGGCACTATGCAGGCCGTCCCTGTCACCTGGCAAGATGTACCTGTTAGCAATTTAGGCAAATACTGGGTCAGCCCCGGGCCCTACAGCCATACGCTATGTCACACTCTGTGTAGCCACTAAGACTCTGTACACAGGCGCTAAAAGACAAGCTCTGCCCATTGCAGCTTTCTCTGAAGAGGCTGGCAGGCCTTTTAGCCTCTCTCTTCTCTTCCACTGCTCCTGTCCCTAAAGGCTGGTCTCCTCCTTCCCCTTCCCCCCTTTTCCCATTCCCTGTCTGGAAATGAAAACCCTTTTTGTGAGCTTGGCCTGCATGGCCAGTCTGCCTCTCGCCCGCCTGGGGGTTCCTAAGGCCCATCATGGCCCTCCTCGCACCCTATCATAGGAATGACACTACACTTAACAACAGGAGATTAGAAATTACTATCATGCACACACAGCTCATTTATAAATAAACCACATTCCAAGTTAGAAAAACAACATTTAAGTTGACCCTTCCACCCATTCAAAATACAACACACACAGACATAAATTACAAGTAAGAAAACAAGACTCAAGACTGAATTTCAAAGAGCAAGCAGCATGGAAAACCTGTTTGATGACATCAGCTAAATTAGAAATCTAAGATAAATATGACAACAAAAATCCTGGAAATAGAAAAAAAAGCTTCTAAATAATTCATGATTGAAAGAAGAAATTACAAAATTAAATTTCAAAGTACTTGAAACATACAAATATAAATGATCAAAACTGTGATGCTTCAAAGGAAGTTGTACAAGTTTAAATGTTTATTTTGGCTGTTACAGGGTCTAAAAACCATTAATATAAGGTCTCAAAAATAAAACAAAATAAAACCCAAAACAAAGTAAAACCCTGAAAAACAAGTAAGTCAAAGACAGAAAATTGAGGGCGGGGAAGATGGGTTCCATGGCAGCATGCCTGCCACACAGCGTGAGGACCTGAATTAGGATCTGCAGTACCCACGCAAAACCATAACTCCACCCTCAGGGGTAGGGAATGGGGTCAGGGACAGCAGCCAATGGATGAGCTCCAGGTTCAGTGAGAGAGTCTGCCTTTAAAGAGGTCCAGGGACTAGGGAGAGACTTCGCTGGTTAAAAACACCCGCTGCTTGTAGTGGTATTTCATTTGTATTTTAATAAAGCTTGCCTGAAGATCAGTGCAAAGCAGCCACACTACTCAGCCACACAGGCCAGGCAGTGCTGGCACACACCTTTAATCCCAGCAGCCACACTAGTTAGCCATAGAGGCTGGCGGGCGGTGGTCACGCCTTTAATCCCCACACTAGAGAGGAATAGAAAGTGGAATGGGACAGGAACTCGCTCTTTCAGTCTGAGGGTCTCACAGAGTTAAGAGCTCTATGGTGGCTTGGCTGCTTTGCTTCAGGTTCAAACCCCGATGTCTCTCTGGGTTATTACTATTCGTGCTAGAACTGCTCTTCCACAAGACCTCAGTTTGACTCCCAGCACCCACACGGCAGCTCCCAACTGTCTGTAACCCTAGTTCTGGAGGACCTCACAACCTCTTCTGGGTTCCATGACCATCGCATGGTATTTTGGTAATTTAAAAGATCAACAAAGTGGGTAAAACCCCAATTAGATTAGTAATAAAAGAGAAAGCATATCAACAATATAAAAGTGAAAGAGAGGCTGTCACTAAGAGTCCTACAATATTAAAGGACAGCAAGTGACGCGTAGGCACATTTTGCTGAGAAGTTAGATGACTTAGATGCATAGATAAATACCTAGCAAGTCAAAGTTCAAAACTCATTCCAAGGTAAATAAGTAACCCATATAGTCATTTATCTACCAAGCAGATAAATCTGTAGTCATAAACCTTCCTACAAAGAAAGGTACAGCTCAGATGGCTTCGATAATGAAACTATCATTGGAAGAAAAGGGCACACAATATAAATTTACCTATTACCTAAAGTAAATTTAAATATTTACTGAGACCAGTATTAAGTTGATAAAAGAATAAGGTAATGATAAAGAAAATTATATAACACCATCCTTTATGGATAGAGATATAAGCACTCAACAAAAATCAGGCAAGCCAAACCCAGGAACACATAACAAGGGTAATACATTAAGACAAGTGTTTTGTATGAGATTTAGAGTAAATTACTGTAATGTATTTTATTAATAAAGGGACAAAACTGCACTATTAATTCAATTGTTTAAGAAAAGATTATTAAAAAGTCCCAGTAAGTTAGGAATATATGAGAATTTGTTCATTTGGCCAAGGTATGAAAACCTGTCAAGTAGCACAAACCTTACAGCTATTATTCCACTAAAAATAATAAGATAAATTCTTTAGGTCAGGAATCAATTAGTGGAGCCCAGTTCTATTCAGTACATGATTAGTGGTCATAACTAGAGAAATAGAATGTGGAAAAACAGTATAATTACCAAAAAGGAAGAAATAAA
Organism: Dicrostonyx torquatus; assembly: GCA_028555095.1. NCBI lineage: Eukaryota > Metazoa > Chordata > Mammalia > Rodentia > Cricetidae > Dicrostonyx > Dicrostonyx torquatus. Next base: position 784,620 of record JAQHUG010000267.1, on the reverse strand, counting down.
ACTCTCAGTTTAAATAACTAATAGAAACCTTTACAGCTGGGTGAGGCTTCACTTAGGTCAATAAGGAAGAGGGGTAACATGAAGCATCTTGGGAACTGCCAGCGTATCAGAGATAGGCATGGGTAAATAATTACCAAAGGGAACAAAAGGAGATCATGCTATATCCCATATGCTTTCTATAAACTAGGGAAGTCTGTTATACATTTTAAAAAGGATTTTCCTAACATAGCTATGATTATAAAAATATCAGAGCCTCAACAATCTGGAATATTCTCTTAGAGAACATCAAACCCACACAAAAGAGATGTGAAGCACTGCCATATATAAATCCAGCAACATAGTCACTACCTGCACTAGGAGACAAACTCACTAAAATTAGATCAGAATAACTGTGCCACCGTGATTTAGTGCCACTTACCCCTGTGCTTGTTAGAATGCAATGACTCCATGTTTATTAAAAAAAAACGTTAGTTGCACACACCTTTAATCCAGCACTTGGGAGGCAGAGGCAGGCGGATCTCTGAGTTTGAGGCCCGCCTGGTCTACAGATAAGTGCCAGGACAGGCTCCTAAACTACACAGAGAAGGCATGTCTCGCAAAACAAAACAAAACGTCAGCTAGCTCTCATGAGAAGATACAGGACGATGTGCAGCAGAGAAATGATGACCATCTGTTCCCTGCTGGCATCCAAGAGCTGCAGAACCTCTAGGTTTGTCATTCTGGTCCAACCTTACAGAATGATCATCAATAATTTTAAAAACTTTTACTAAAAACAATTACTTTACTATGGCAGCTTCCATAATAAACACCATGGGAACAGGAGGACAGAAAAATATGCAGGTGTCTCCTCTCATTCTCAACACATCACATCTCTCCACACAGGAATCTATGTCAGCAGAACCTATGAACTATATGTGGTTTCCAAATTTCCCCTTTCCTTTAAGAGCTGTGACACATTTGCCCAATGTTCTTTCAGCTCCTCTTTGAACGCATTTGTCCTGGTGTTTATCTGTAGACCTTCATCTCTCTATCATTTTTTTAAAACTCTTTCTTCATGATCTAAATCCAATCTAACAGTTTACATTTGTCATCACAATACAGATATGTAATATTTTATAAACCTGTTAACTAAGGCAAGGAGAGCATGCCCAGTAGACAGCTGAGATGGGGTGCACAGGTTATCTGGTTTCAGGGTCTGTTAATGGAGCATCAATTAGTAATTATAACGTAATGAATGAGTCAAGGTGGCAAAGTACAGTGGAACCCGCCCTTTGGGCTACGGAGATCTGTGTTTAACAGGTCTATGACCGTGATATTTGTTTGTTTGTTTGTTTCTAATACAAAATGGGTAAAGTAAATTTATTTATTTATTTATTTTTTTTGGTTTTTTTCAAGGCAGGATTTCTCTGTAGCTTTGGAGCCTGTCCTGGAATAAGCTGGTCTCGAACTCACAGAGATCCGTCTGCCTCTGCCTCCCAAGTGCTGGCATTATAGGTGTGCTCACCCACTACCTGGCCAAAACGGGTATAATATTACATAACTTGATGGTTACTGTATTATTTAAGTGCTTATCTGTGCATGTTGCTAGCAAGTCTACTACTGTCATAAAAATGGCGATTTTGATTGATTTTAAAGCGTTTTCTACTGTAAGTACTTAGGCCTCTGAATCTCACACAAAAATTAATGCTTATTAACCTTCATTAAAGCTAGGCATGGTGGCACATGCCTTTAGTCTTAGCACTGGGAGGTAGGGGCAGGCAGAGCTCAGTGAGTTCAAAGCCAGCCTGGTCTCCACAGTGACATCGAGGACAGTCAGGCCTACACAGTGAGACACTATTTCAAAATAAAAAGAATCCCTGACTTCCTGAGTATTAGAAAGGAGTTATTTTCTCTTGGTATGTCTTAAAATAAAAATATACCCTAACTTCAAATTTTCCTACAAAAGTAGGATTTCTAAACCTTGGTATTCCTGACATTTGGGACTGGATCTGGGTTGTGGGAACAAAAGAACACATTTTTTTTTAATTCCAGAAAAAACAAACACATACATATCTCTTCTCCAGAATAATTAACAAGTGCTACATATAGATCATGCTGAATTATTCTGAAGTTATCTTCTATTCAGCCAAATAACTTTATAACCACTTTGATATCTATAAAGTCAGATTAAATCTACTCACCTTTAGGGCTGACATTATAGTTTGCTCAGCTGCTTTCGGGAAGGCGCTCTGACTGGCGACCACCTAGAACAGAGTTTTGATGCAGTTACAGTTTTACTTAAGTCATTTATTTTTGTAAACACTAATTTGACTTTAATATGACAAAACATTAAAATATTAGCAATATTTTATAATAATAATAATATCTCATACGTGCTTTAAAAATGAATTCATTGAAAACTTTCATGTACAAAGCAGATATTTCACAGGGGATCATTAGGTATTCACTTTTACTGATAAGATAAAGGTCAGAAGAGTGGTATATTTACTTATTTCTTTAAAAATATTGACTTTTCTTTAGGTTATTGTTTACACATATAAAGTTCAGATGGTTGCATTTCCAGAAATCAATATTATCAATAAGGACATTTAAATTAGGTTGACTAGAACCATACTAATGGCCCCTGGTACAATGGAGAAATAAGTAAAGGAAGTGGGCTGTGGACCCTGAACACATCTTCTCATTTTATGTTTCTAAAGCCCACTGCTAATTCTTTAGAATATCTTTCATTTAATATATGAAATACATGTTTTAGAAGTACAAACCTATAAAAGAACTTTAAAAAATCACCCAAAAATACGAGACAGCACATGAAAATTAATGCTACAGAGCTTGTTTTTGTTTTGTTGCCGTGGTTGCTCCCTTTCTCTCTTGTTCTGTTTGTTGAAGGGGCCTTGCTTATGTAGCTCACACTGCCTACTTCCTGATGCTTCCCCTTCGCCACCAAGGGCTTAGTACACGCACACACAATTCTACGCATCCACCACCAAACCTGGCTTAGAGGTTCAGCATCCCTTGGGTCTTCTAAATATTTTATCTTTGAGAAATAAAGATAAAGGTTACCTTCGTGACTGCTTGATGCAACTTAAACAGGGAATTCACCACGCCTACATTTCTCTTCTGTCCTTCAGTGAGAGGCCCAATCACTTGGCTTGCATCTCCTTGAGTAGAGAGCTGTAAGAATTCAACATATAAAGACATACTAAGATGACAGAATGTATCTTTATCTTTTTAACGAGGAGGACATGCATATCCTGCTGACAGAGAGAAGAATGTTCAATGGAAGTATTCAGGTAACGTTAAATAAAACTTTGAACTTCAGGTATATAAGAAAGCTCCATAAAGACAACACCTCAATGTTGACTTCAATTAGTCTTCTGAAGACTATCTCTTTTAAGACTCATGGGTGATGGACCTGCACCCTGCGTGCCTTGTCATCTGACATACATTACAGTCATCTCAATAACACTGGCAACCGTCAATAGGCTTTTCTGAACTCAAACACTTAAGTAATAATTTTAAAAGCAAGAAAAGACAGGAGAAAAACCTTATATAGATCCCACAGCCATCTTAGTACTCCATGGAAATGAGTTAGACAGAAGTACTCATCATCTCATTCTTCATAGCCTTTTATTTTATTTTTTTTAATTTATTTTATTTTTTTTTTGTGGTTTTTCGAGACAGGGTTTCTCTGTGGCTTTGGAGCCTGTCCTGGAACTAGCTCTTGTAGACCAGGCTGGTCTCGAACTCACAGAGATCCGCCTGCCTCTGCCTCCCGAGTGTTCATAGCCTTTTAAAAAGAAATTGCCCATGCTTATATTATATGTGATCGGGTGATAAAAAATAATATTAAAGCTTCCCTTTCCTGATATCTACTTCTACATAGTTTTAGGGGAAGGGATATGGACTACCTCTTTAATCTTACTGCAAAGCTGGCACAGACCTCTAGTACATGGAACCCAGGCTTCTTAAGAGACAGAGCTCTACAATCTAAATGAACCACGAGAAAGCAATTGCTACTTTTTCCTTAGATAAATATTCATATATATATATATATTTACACACACATATATGTACATATATACCCACACACTCAACATTAAATTCAACTTCTACTTTTTCAATTTGTAGTAAAACAGAATTTTAAAAAGCTTTAGCAATTTTAATTTTTATAAAGGCAGTGCTACTTTGTTAAAGTTGTAACCCATCAAACAAGCTGTGAAGTCAACCTAAGACCTCTTGACACCAGGCTAAGGAATTCATTTATTTGACTTACAGCAAGGGCAGATTTCTAACCTGAAAACAGGTTGTGTTCTAAACAGTTACGTTTAAGTATGTGAAGTGGGGGAAAAATCCTCTTTTCCTATAGTAACTAGATCAAAAATCAATCAGCACTCAGAAGAGTTGGTAAATCCAACTGAACCTACACTGTGAAGAACTAACCCAGTCTGAAGCACCAGTCTTGCCAGAGAGGACACAGTGCAGGGCGGGTGGGGAATGGTCCTAGGAGGCATCTGGGGAGTAGAATGACAAGAGTAAAGTTGGCAGAAGGAGCTTATGCTAAATAGGAATCTCACTATAATGGGTATGTAAGTCACAAGCTTCAGGGCACAATGGTACATGCTTGTAGTCACAGCTTCCACGGATGCTAAGGCAGGGGGAGGGCTTCTGCTCAGGAAGAAAAGAAAAGTGATGACCTGGAGCTGTACAATTTTTAAAATCGAATCTCTCTGCAATCTCAAATTTACTGCTAGAACACTGTGGTACTCATTTCATTAATGAGGGCTGTAAAGTTTCGTAGCTATAGAAGCCCACTTCAAATCCACTAGGAAGCTATACAGAATAATACACAACCACACATTGGCTAGGGTTTTGAGAAAATGAGTGCTCAAAATTGCTCATGGGGAATAAAAGGGATATTCTAGCAGTTTCTCAAAAGTAAATACAAATCTAACGACATAACCTAGTCGTTAACGACGTAACCTACTTACATACAAGATAAATTAACATGCATATTCACTCAGATGTATGCACACAATCACCTGTTCATAGGAATTTCATTCATAAAATAAAGAAAAACAATCAAATGTCAACCAGTGTATTAATAAAGTGAATATGCAGACAATCAACATTTTTGACATCAGAAAAGAAACAAAGTTCTGACACATGGCTTATCATGGAGGAATTTGGAAAACATTTTAAGTGGGAGAAGTCAGTCACAATATATCTTATAACAAATGATTATATACATTGGAAAAAATCCACAAAATGAGATTGTTAGTTGCACTGAAGTGAGGGCTAAGTGGCACAAGCACTTTTTATGGGGTGAACCTGGGTGTGAATATACTGAAAACCACCAAATTGGACACCGAAATTGCTTAGTCAAATGCCCTAAGGTTTTGTTTTTAAGAAATGCCTTAATGAATGTTGTTGTAATCTGCTGGCCTGTCACTTGGGAACCCTGTCCCTTTAAGAGACAAGCCCCGCCCAGTCTACCCCCACCCCTTCTACCAAGGCAAGAGGGTTTATATCTTCCCTCCTCCTCTCCAGCCTGCAAGCTTGTTCTGTCCCACCCCTCTCTCTGTCCCTCAGCTTTGGTTTCTCCCCCCCCCGCCCCCCGCCACTTCGCCCTTTCCCCTCCAGAACCCACTAAATAAACTCCATCCCCTAGCTCTCTCTGCATGGTGTACATACCTATCTGTCTGTCTCTCACTCAAGGGGACCCGCCAAGGTCTAGGATGATCCTCATGGCACTAGCCCCTGGCCCCCTTCTCTTTAGGAAGGATAGCAAAGGTCACTGTGTCCTCTCTGGCTCTGGGCTAAGGTCACTATGTCCTCTCTGGCTCTGGGCTATCCCTTCCCAGCTTCCCTGCTCTTCACCTCTTCCTCATTGTCCCAGTGTCTTTTCTTCCAAAGTCACCAATACTGACGTCTACAACTGATCATTCTTTGTTGTGAAGGGCTATTTCCTGCTTTGCAGAATCCTTGACTTACAACAACTAGACACTAGCTTTCTGTCCTGGGAAAGGGGAAAACAGAACAGAAAATCCTCCTTGGCGGAGGACTGGAAGAGTACACTGAAGACCCTGTCTTGTTTTCTCATGAGAACTCCAGATGTTCTTATTCAATTTAGTAATTATTCAACCTATTTTCTATTTCAAATTTAATATGCCAAAACCAAAATCTTGATTGTCACCTTCCCTAATTTTCTATCCTCCTTACAGTTTTCTTTTATCTCAGCAAATAGTGTGCCCCACTATGAGCATCCTGGGCTAGTAATGTTGGAATTTTTTTGCTCTTTCTATCATTCTCCATGTTTAATTTGTTGCCAGTTCCCGCATACCAGATCCTATGCTTTTACTATTGAGGACTGAGGGGATCTTAGTGTCTAAAATTACACATGTGTATATGTGTGAGCCCGAGGATGTTTATGTGGAAACATGAGCCTAAGACAGCAGAAGAGGGTGTCAAATACTCTGGTACTGTAGTTACAAATGGTTGTGAGCCACCATGGGGGTAAATGGGAACCAAGCTTGGGTCCTTTGTAAGAGCAGGTAAGTACTCTTAACCACTAAGGCAATTCTCCAGACCCTTTAATTTCTTTTGTACTTCCCTTCTTTCCTGTCTTCTGAGACTAGCCATCACTCTGTAGCCCTGGCTGGCCTAGAACTCACTACCCATCACAGACTGGCTTTCAATCTTGCTGCAATCCTCCTGCTTCAGCCTCCTGAGTGTTGAGATTGCAGGCATGAAACATCACATCTGACAATAGTAGTATTTAAAGTTAGATTTAGAGCAAACCAAAAATCCCACACAAACTTAAAATTAGTAGTAATATTCATATACTGTTTGAATTTACAGAGTTTTATTTGTTTAATACTGAATAAAAATGTAAAGTATTTCACATGGGTTAGTTTCCTAGTTTTTGCTGGTTTACAGACATGTACAGAATGTCACAAAGTAGATGCTTTTTGTGCGTCAAGTCAGTGACTTGAGAGCTGCTATTTTAAACCAGAGTTTTTTGAAATGACTATCCTGTACAAAATGACTATCCTGTACAAAGGTGCAAAAACAGCACTAAAGTAAGAACAATAAGAAATTGAACCTAATAAAACATAAGAAATGTATGCATGGACAATCATACCATACTATGTATGTTTGAGTTTCAGACATCTGTCTCTCACTCTCAGACACACAAACAGATCTGAAAGCTCAACAAATGCTTGAATTATAAAATAATTCCTAAGTACAAGAAAGAAATACTATTCCCTTTTAAATCTAACTATGTTTTATGTTTCTGATAAATATGTTTCTGAGATTGTATCTATACATTTCTGTGCCGTAGGAGCAGCCCATGAATTCTGGATGAGGGAAACACTGAGAGCCCAAATCTGCACAGAAAGCTTCAGAGGAGCTAGAGAATGCTCCATCTCCTGAATCAGAACAAAAACTGGTAGTCAAGGGAAGGACTGCTCAAGGTTTCTATAGAGAAGATGTACTGAAAATTACCTACAAGGAGCACTAAAGCTGACTCAGAAAAATGTCTAACCCCCCCCCAACTAGAAAATGCACCATATATTCCAAATTATAAAAGATTATGTTATTCATGGAAATAACAATTAGTGATCTATATGTCCACGTTCTCCATTAATGTTATGGCAATGTCAAGACTACAGGGTAACTTTTTTCATTTTTTTTTTTTTTCGAGATAGGGTTTCTCTGTGCAGCCCTGGCTGTCCTGGAACTTGCTCAGTAGATGAGGCTGGCCTCAAAACCACAGAGGTCTGATTGTCTTTGCCTCCCAAGTACAGGTGTGTGCCATTATCACCTGGCTTATGGGGTAATTTTTTATGTGGATTTTTTCCATTATCTTTCTAAACATTGTTCTGTACATACATAGAAGACATATGAGAGAAAGTTCATACTAGAATTTCATAATTGGAGAACAATGTGGCAGACATACCAACTGACAGTGGTATCCTGCATAAAAAGTAGAGTAAATAGTATATACTCAACTCAGACAACTAAAACTATTAAAACAAGAGTTAATGAGTTATTGTTCAAGAAGTGATGAGTCTGTTTTTTACTTACCAAGATAATTTTTAGCTGAACCATTTTATTGCTACAGTAGTTGCTTTTTACTTATGCTCATGCATTAAATGCTTTCATTACAGATCACCCAGCACATATTTAAGACAAAATCTTTTGCTCTAAAGTAACAAGTCTTTCTTTGTCCTGCCAGTGAGTGAGCTCCCAAATAATGACATGGAGACTTCTTATTAATTATGAAAGTTTGTCCTATAGCTTAGGTTTGTCCTACAGTTCTTAGAACTTAAATTACCCCATATATATATATATATATATATATATATGTATATATATGTTATGGCTTTTTACCTCTCTTCCACCTTGCATCTCCTGTTCCTTTCTGTGTCCTCTGGCATTTTTCCTGCACCTAGATTCATTTCCTCTTCCTCTCTCTACGCCCAGGAGTTCAGGGCTAACCTCTTCCTGCCTAGCTATTGGCCATTCAGCTCTTTATTAAATCAGAAGACACCTTGGCAAAGACACATCTTCATAATGTAGAAAAAGATTATTTCAAATTCCACTTTTGTCTAAATAAAAAGGTATTGTCTAAATAAAAAGGAAAGGCTTTAATTTTGATAAAGTAAAGTTATATATAAAAGAATAATTTTAAAGTAAGAGCTACATTCACAGGATCCATTCCATTTGTATTTGGCATATTGGGAGAAAATACACTATTTATACTATTTATATGAATTTAAAGTTTAATACCTAAGGCATTTTTATAGTTGTATTATCATCTTAAAACTATCTTTTTAGGCTTCAAAACATTTTCTTAGATAAACAATTTAAGGTTTTATGTGTCTCAACTTTATACATTTTATACCTTTTTGTGAGTTTCTCTTTGAATTTGGTAACAAGTAAAACTGTAATTATAATTATCTCATCTTCAACTCCAAGAAAGATATGACATTACCTGAGTAAACAGAAAATGCAGAGCAAGCAACTCCCAAAACTAAAGAAATGATAGACAGTTGACCGTCTGGACAGTCACCCGAGTTTCCTCTGTAATGCTGGGCCATGCGTATTCAGCCTATAGGCCTAGAATATCTGACAGACTTTTTCTGTGAAGCTGGATTTTTTTTTTTAAATTTTAATGTATATGGGTGTTTTGTCTGCCTGAACACCAGAAGAGGGCACTGGATCCCATTATATTATGAGCTGCATATGGGTACTGGGAATTGAACCCTGGAAGAACAATCAATGTTCTTAAACTTTGAGTCATCTCTCCAGCCTCAAAGCAGGAATTTTTAAAGGACAAAGTTTGGCAGTTGCTTTCTTTTGTGTCTTGTTTGTCTAGTTGAGAAAGTGTCAAGGCAAGGACACTTTCTTGCCCAAATGGCTGGCTTTGTCACACTGACAGCAAACTCCATATGCAGTTGTTTGATACCTTTCATCCTTTCTGAAGTAAACTGGTGCTGCCAGGAGCAGACATGTTTCATTGTCAATGAAAAGCCTTATGTGAATAAAACATTTTAAATGCTGTATTCTGTAGATTTTTGATGTATTTGAAGATTACCTATATATCTAAGGTCATATCTCTGTATGACCTTAAAAACATACCTAACATGACTGTAAGTTTGATTGTTATAGATGACTACTAGCCTGTATTTCTTTATTATCCTAAATAGCTTTTAAGGACTAAAGTGTTACATTACATTTTTAAATGTGATGCATAGGTACAATACCTTACACAAGAACAGAAACATATGTACAGAATAACAAAAATGGTGTTTGATGCATTTTCATTCCTTCCCTGTACCCAGAACTCTAGAAAAATGGGACTTAGGGTATGAAGAAACAACATGTTCATGTTTTTCACCCTTGAAGTTCTGTTAGTGGCATTCCAAGTCAGTATACACAGTTTTCACTAAAGTACAAGGTATTTCTCCTGCTAATTTATAATGCAGCTCGCTAACTTACATTATTTTCTTGAGTACTTTCTATGGATGTACATCGGACAGAATGCGGGGCTCTTAATCCATCATCAAAATTCTTGGTCATTTTTCCATGAATGAAAGCTGGATACCAACAACAAAAACAGAAAGCTTACAAATTTATGGGAACAAATTTGTGAACAACTGAATAAAAAAAATGAATCAAACCAAAAATAAGAATTAAAAAAAAAAGTTTTTTGGATTTGATGGAAATGGAAATTTTAAAAAAACAAAACTTTGGGGGAAAAATGGGTGGGGGTCCTAGGGGGAAGGTCAAAAGTTTTAAGGGCCTACTTTAAAAAAAATTGGAGAGACACATGGAGGGCCCCAGGAAATGGAATAGGTCTCCTGGGTAAATTGGGAGAGGGATAGAAGGGAGGGGATATGGGAAGGGCACATGGTGGCTCAAGATGGTTGAGCTGGGGGAGGGACAGAGAGGGACAGCAAGAAAAGAGGTATCTTGATAGAGGGAGTCATCTTGGGGTTAGAGAAACCCGGTGCTGTCCAAAAGGATGACCCCAGATAAGACTCTTAGCAATAGTAGACAGGGTGCCTAAAGTGGTCTACCCCTGTAATCAGATTAGTGACCACCCTGATGGTCATCATAGAACCTACATCCAGCAACTGATGGAAGCAGACGCAGAATCCACAGGCAACCACTGGGCTCAGCTCTGAGAGTTCAGTGGAAGAGAGGGGGGATCATATGAACAAGCGGTGGGGTTGAGAACGTGACTGCTAAAATGACAGAGACAGCTGGCCCGAGCTAGTGGGGGCTCACGGACTTGACTGAAAGCTGGGGAACCTTTATGGGACCGAACTAAGCCCTCTGAATGTGGGTAACAGTTATGTGGCTTGATCTGCTGGGGGAGGCCTGGACTTATCCTAGGTGCATGAACTGGTTTTTGGAGCCCATTCTCTATGAGGGATACCTTGCTCAGAATTTATATGTGGGGAGGGGCTTGGTTCCACTTCAACCTGGTATGCCTAGACCTTGTTGACTCCCCAAGGGAGGTCTTACCTGCTCTGAGTGAATGGGGGGTGGGATAGCTGAAGGATGCGGGCAAGAGAAGAGGAGGGAGAGGGAACTGACGCTGGTACGTAAAATGAAAAAAAAATGTTTAATTAAAAAATATTACTAATGAAAATATTGGAGCAATCTTATGTTAGTACCTTAACGATATACCTGAAAGCTCTAGAACAAAAAGAAGAAATCACACAAAAGAAGGAGTTAGACAGTGAGAAATAAACTCAGGGTTCAAATCAACAAAACAGAACAACAACACTACAAAGAATCAATGAAACAAAAAGTTGGTTCTTTGAGAAAAATCATAAGATTGACAAACCCTTATGCAAATTAACAGGAGGAGAGAGAAGATTCAAATTACACAGTTAGAGATGAAAAGGTGGACATAACAACAGACACCAAGGAAATTCAGAGAATCAGAAAGACATCTTTAAAACCCTGTATTCTACCAAATTGAAAAATATAAAGGAAGTGATAATTTTCTCTACACATATCACTTACCAAAGTTAAATAAAAATCAGATAGGCAATTTAATCGGTCACATAACCCCCAGTGAAATAGAAGCACAAATTAAGAGTCTCCCAGTCAAAAAAGGGCCAGGGCCAGATGGTTTTAGTGCAGAATTATACTAGCTTTTAAAGAAGACTTAATGCAAACAAATATTCCTCGAATTATTCCACAAAGTAGAAACAGAAGGCACATGCTCAATTCATTTTATGAGGCCACAGTTACCATGATACCCAAGCCACAAAAAGACTCAACAAAGAAAGAGAATTACAGAACAGTTTCCCTTATGAACAGATCCAAAAATTCTCAATAAAATATTTATAAACCAAATCCAAGAATATATAAAAGAGATCATCCACCTCGATCAAATCGACTTTATCTTAGAGATGCAGACATGGTATAACATACACATATTGATAAATGCAATCTACCATATAAACAAATTGGAAGAAAAAAGACAGATGCTCATTTCATTAGATGCAGAAACGGTCTTTGGCAAAATCTAACACCTCTTCATGATGAAAGTCCTAGAGAGAATGGGGATACAAGGGGCATACCTCAATATAATTAAAGGCAGTTTACAGAAAGCCCACAGCCAACATCAACTTAAACAGAAAGAAACTCAAAGCAATTCTACTAGCATCAGGAACAAGACAAGGTTGCCCACTCTCTCTATATCTATTCATATGGTATTTAAAGTCTTAGCTACAATAATAATGAAACAGAAGGAGATCAGAGGGATACAAATTGGAAAGGAAGAAGTCAAAGTATCACTACTTTCAGATGTTATGATAGTATACATAAGTAACCCTAAAGGTTCCTCCTATAGCTAATAAACACTTTCAGCAAAGTAGCTGGGTACAAAACTAACTCACACACAAAAAAATCAGTAGTCCTCTGATATACAAGTGACAAATGGACTGAGAAAGAAATCATGGAAATAACATTTTTATTAGGCCACAAATATTATAAAATATATTGGGGTAACTCTAGCCAACCAAATCAAAGACTTGTATGATAAAAATTTCAAGACACCGAAGAAAGAAATTCAAGAATATATCAGAAGATGGAATCATCTCCCAAGGCCATGGATCAGTGGATTAACAGTAAAAATGACCTTTGCACAAAGAGCAATCTACAGATTCATTCAAGAACTCTCCAACCATTTTTGACAAAGCCCTCCATCATGACTCGAGGGACTAATGAATCTCACACCCTAAGGTAAGCTTTCTTTGGTATGTGAATGATCTCTTGACTACTTCCAAGAAGGAGGACTCTTGCTTATAGGCAACTAGAGACTTACTACAGGCCTTAGATCAGCTGGGATATACGGTATCAGCTAAAAAGGTCCAGATCTCTGTCTCAAAAGTCAAGTACCTGGGATATATTCTAACAGAAGCCAAGAGACAGCTGCACCTGCCTGAAAACAGACTATCCTGTATATCCCAGCCCCTAAGATAGGGAGGTAGGTCTGAGAATTTCTAGGTTCAGCAGGATTCTACCAACTGTGGATACTGGGATTTGCTGAAATGGCCAAACCCCTATATGAGGCTGCTCTATATGAGGAGTCCTTCCTCTGGACTGAGACTCAAGAAGGGGCCTTCAAAACCATAAAGGGAGCTCTGCTAATGGCCCCTGCTCTAGTTCTACCAGACATAAACAGGCCTTTCCAGCTATTCAAAGATGAAAGAGCCAGTGTGGCTAAGAGGGTCCTGACTCAGTTCCGTGGACCCTGGAGGCAGTCGGTGGCGAATTTATCCAAGGGACTGGACCACATAGCCTCTGGATGGCCCAGTTGTCTGAATATTGTCGCAGTTACAGTCATATTGGCTGACAAGATGACGCTGGGGCAGCCTCTAACAATAACTAGCCCCCATTCAATAGAGGAGGTTTTCAAAAAAACCCTGACTGCTGGATGGCCAATGCCCAGTTGGCACAGTACCAGGCCTTGCTCCTCAATCCCCCTCACGTTAGGTTCCTCCCAAGCACCTTGCTCAACCAAGCAGTCTTGCTGCCTAACTCAGACTGGGACATCATCCACGACTGCACAGTGATACTACAATGAGTACATAGACTTGACTGACATCCCCTGGTCGGATCCAGAAAGCAGCAGCTTCATTCAGGAAGGAACCAGGTATACAGGGGTGACAGAGACTCAGAGACTGCCTGGACCACAGCCTGGCCCTCTGCACCTCAGCACAAAGGTCTGAGCTGATTTCCCTAACCAAGGCCTTACAACTAGGAAAAGACAAAACTATCAATGTTTACATGGAAAGCCTTTATGTTTTTGTCAGGGCTCATGTCCACGGGGCCAGGAGCTACCTACAAAGAAAGAAGCTTGTTAACTGCTGAGGGAGAACTATTAAAAATAAATAAGAGATCTTGATTTACTGTCTGCCCTTTAGCTCCCCAAAAGACTGGCCATCATCTACTGCCCAGGACATCAGAAAGGAAACTCTTTTTTTTTTTTTAATTGGTTTTTCGAGACAGGGTTTCTCTGTGGCTTTGGAGCCTGCACTGGAACTACCTCTTGTAGACCAGGCTGGTCTCGAACTCACAGAGATCCGCCTGCCTCTGCCTCCCGAGTGCTGGGATTAAAGGCGTGCGCCACCACCGCCTGGCCCAGAAAGGAAACTCTTATAAGCCCAGGGTAATGGGAGAGCAGACCACACAGTCAAGGACGCTGCCCTGGACATCACCAAGTTACTCATAACAATGCCAGACCCTGTATTGCCTAGGATGCCGGGATTATTCTGCCCAAGATGATAAAGACTTTGCCTCTTTATCAAAGACCTGGATTAAAAATGGATGGGAGGTACATTTCAGATGAAAGACTCATCCTGCCAACTGAACTGGCCAAGTCCTTGATCTACCAAGTCCAAAGGGGAACAACATACTTAGGTTAAAGAAAATTAAAGGAACTCCTGGGATACTCAAAATTCAAAAATTTCAACATAAATCAACTGGTGGAGGACTATGTGACTCAATGCCTCCCTTGCCAGGCCACTAAGCCACAAAAGCCCTCTCAAAGCAAGAGGGAAGGAGAACCTCCCCTGGAGCCCACTGGGAGGTGGACTTCACTGAAGTAAGACCTGGAAAATATGGATATAAATATTCTACAACCCTATCATAACTCAAGATGGGATGCTGCATACCCATAAGTTTATAGCTCCTGGGACTCAGGAAGATCTTGAGGATTTAAGATATGGGAGACTGGTAATGACCATGCAATGGCACTTACCATACAGCAATCACAGGTTAGGACTCCTGTATTCCTCATAGGACCTTTATATGACCTCCTTCAGCCTCTCCCAGTCCCCACTCAGATTGCCATAACTCAGCCCTGAGCTACCTAGACAGTATAAAATATCACCTTACCAGGGACCAATGTGTTGACAATAACTAGAAAAATAAGAACAAGACAGACTGAATCACTAGCGTCTATGGACCCCCACTTTAAAACTGTCCTGGCCACCTAATCCCTCCTCATCTCTACCAATATAAATCTCACTGATGGTTGCTGGCTATGTCTAGACCCAAGGCCACCTTTTTACATAGAATTAGGCCTTCTGGTCACACAGCCATCCATAACATTCAGGACTGTGTCCCTAACCAAAAGAACAGATTATCCCTGGGAGGCCCCTCTCAACCTGGGAGACATTTAAGGAGATGCCACCTGTTTCTGTTCATATAACACCTTTTAGACAAAACTGACTATTTGTCAATAGGAAAAAATTTATGTTTTCTCAAGGTTTTCAAATGCTCTTAACCTAGACAATTCCCATCAATTGCTCATTCTCCCCACCAGCTCCAAACCAAGGGTCTTGGTATCCCTGTACCATGGGTTTATACCCCTGCATATCAACTTTTCACCATGAAAAACCAACCTGACCTCTGTGTCTTAGTAAAAATTGTCCCACAAATAAATTATTATGATGGCCCAGCTGGCAGAGAACATTTGGACTTCTCTTTGAGGGGGGTTAAAATGTAAGAGAGAAGCCCCGATCCTTATTCCCACAATGGTATGAATAGGTACTGCAGGTTCTGCTGCCCTGGGAGCAGCAGCACTGATTACTAACCAAGCCAGTTACAATCGTCTCTTTGAGGCTGTAGAAAAAGACCCATTCTGCCTCCAGGCAACAACCTCACACATTGAACAAACAGACTCTTTAGCAGATATGGTTGCATAAAACAGAAGAAGACTAGACTACTTACTCCTAAAACCAGGAGGGCTAAGTGCTACCTTGGGTGAGTTCTGTTGTTTCTATGCTAACCACTATGGCATAGTTAGAAACATTCTTCAAGAGCTCAAAGATTCCTTGAGAGAAAAAGAAAGACATGGTGTGGAATAATCCTCTTGTACACTGTAAAGATTTGTCACTTGAATCAAGGATTAATAAAACACTGATTGACCAGTAGCCAACCGGGAAGTATAGATAGGGTGATCAAACTAATAAGATCAAGCTGATGGGAAGGAGAAGGATGGAGTGAGAGGAGTTGCTAGCCTGACACAGAGGGAGCAGGAGATGAACATGCCATGCTAACAAAGGTACTGCCACATGGCGGAGTGTAAATAAGGAATATGGGTTAACTTAAAATGTAGGAGCTAGTTAGTAACAAGCCTGAGCTATTGGCTGAGCATTTATAATTTATATTAAGGCTCTGAGTCAATTATTTGGGAAGTGGCTGCTAGGTATTTGGGAACAGGCAGGAAGAAATGTTCAGGTACAAAGACAACACAACCCTTTTCTTGGTTCCATAAGCTCTTTGATTGGACCCCTTGGATAACAACCAATTGTCTCCCATTGCTGGTCCGTTGCTTATTCTTTTGATACTCTTAATGGTCAGTCTCTGTGTAATCAAT